>JAUMHM010000083.1:51780968-51824191 GCA_032362435.1 Melikaiella ostensackeni
CTCCTGCCAAGAGTTGAAGTTAAAGTACAAAATTGTTTGAAAATCGGAATTTTATTTTTGTCTTTCTCAAGTGGTAATTCACTACTTACAAGGCTAAATTACTTCTACTAAGGCTCATTCAACGCAGAATTGAATAAGCTTTCCAACGATTTTTTGAAAATATCTTTATCTATATTCTGGACGGCGCTATCACCTTTCAAAATGAAGGCTAATTTTTAACAAATCACCCGGTTAGTGGTCTAATACGATCTGTCGGTAGTGTATTTTCAACCCACCCTAATGCATGATCATAAAAATTAAATCGCGAATAATAATTGGATATACTTGTAGTTCTGGTATATTTATTGACCATTATTTTTTATATTCGATCACACATTTCAAAAATTCTTAATATTATTATGCCTCTAAATGAATCGCAACCGACAACATGAATATATAAATCCAATTATTTTGCGGATGAAGAGAAATTTGTATACTATCCTTTGCTACATGAACAGCTGACTGGCTTGTTCCATCTGAGTATTGTGGTAAGCGTCGACACAATGTATGTCAAATGTGGAACAGACTTGTGGAATCTTCTCAATTCTGCGGTGAGAAATTAATCAACGCAATGCAAAATTAGCATTGTTTAAATCTCGGAAACATATAATTTAATAGAATTTTCGTAATAAATTTATATGCAGCATTAGGTTTAAGTACGAAAATATATTGTTGTTTCCAGATTTCGAATACAGAATATCATCAAAAACTCTGATTCGGAATTCTTTATAGAGCGTTTTTCCAAAAATAATGAAGAAATCAGAAAAAAAATTTCAGCGTTCATCGCTTTTCACCGAAACGCACTAACGTAAAGTTTTGATAATTTTTTATTGATAATTATCATGAAAAATTATCTGTGTTAAAATATTTTCTTTCGCTCCGCTGGGAATTAAGCCCAGATCTTCCGATTGCTAGTCGGGTGAGAGTGCCCGACCTGCAATCGGAAGACCTTGGTAGCACGGTAAGCAATAAATGATATGTATACGAAACAAATGTATCAAATGTATATGAATAAAAAAAAGGATAATTCATTAAAAAAATTAATTCTATTTTAGTGTATGCGGACGTCTCCTTTTTCCTTGACTGTTTTATTGTCCATGAGATAATAACAAGCAATGATTAAACTGTTTACATAAAAGGAAAATGAAAACTCTGACCATTTTTTGAAAAAAAAACGCACCCTACTGAAGCATCTTGATTAAAACAGCACACACAATAATCTTTTCATAGTCTTGAAAAAATAAGGTAAACCTTATTTTGCACAACAAAATAAAAAATGATATTATCAAACTGAAAATTTTAATTTAATTTTTATAATCAATAAAACGAAGAATGTATATTTTCTTTGCCACAACTTACACATAACATTAAATATTGTTTTAATTAATTCATATTGTCTTCATTTCACATACATTTTTTATTTGATTTAATCCAGTTTCAATTCAAATCCTCTCATTCGATTGGTTACAAAGACAATTCGATGTTTCAACTAGGCCCTCCAAAGCTCAATGCACTTTTCGTGACAAAGTTTTTGGGCGACTTGGGTACGAAGTACTGGTACACAACCGCCGAGGGCACCACATGTGCCACAACACAAGCAAGCTTTCATGTCAATGCTGAGCACACATTCCTATGCACGATAAATTTGCACGACGCATGCTTGACGGAAGTGAGAACTGGTGAAAAACGCAAAAAAATATTATAAAATTAGTTAAAATTGATGGTCAGAAGATGCGTGTAAAGTATCAATATTTTTGTAAACAGAAGTTAATTTTAATTTTTAAAAATGAATAGTCCTAATTTTTTTCCTAACCTCAAACTCCAATAATAAAATTGTAATTGTGAAGTTAAATATTTTATGAATAAAAAAAATCATGTTCTCAGATAAATATGGGTAGAATGTGCGTAGTTCTTTCATACCAAACCACGGAAGATCCTCTTTTCCATTTTCCGAATCTCGATATGTACAAAGATCGATTTATACTATGGCTTTCGGCGTGCGGGAATCCTTTTCTTTTTAAAATATCTTTGAAAAAATTAAAAATTGAAACTATTTGCCGAAATCATTTTGAAATAAAATGTTTTATTCGGAAGAGATTATCGCGCTTGCCGGTAAATAATAATGACACACAAACATACCGTGCTTATCGCTGGCAAGATGTTTTTATCAGTGTGGCAGATGTGGTGCCACCGGCGGTCGTGTACCGGTACTTCGTAGCCAACACTTTGTAGCAGACAAATGCATTGAGGCTTGGAGGGCCTGGTTTCAACATCGATGGCGATAACTCAAATGCTGCTAATTAATAGAAACCTTTGTTTCTTCTGTGCAGTACGTGTCTTGAAAAGCAATTTGCATTTTTGTTGAAATTTTTCGACCCAGTTGGTGTTGAGGTATCTACCTGCAAATATGTTTTTTTTTAGTGCAAATTTAATATTAAAAAAATTAATTTCATTTAAATTCAAGAAGGTGAAAACAAAAGAAGTCTTAACTTGGCTGAAAAATTAGAAAATTCCAATAAATTTGAGACAATTGAATTGAACTCGAATAGTATACTTATATCCCAAATTGGAGAACGAGATACTTTTTTGAGATTGCGATGTCGAACATTCTTGATGAAGAATTTTGAGATTCACATCATCTAAAGTGACCAATTTAAAATTTGTAATATTTAAAATAAAATTGAAAATCCGAAAAGCAATCGATTGAGTCTAGTGAAGAAATCGCAAATGCTGTATAATATTATTTTATTTTTGATTTTCAAAAATATTTTCTTATGGATTAGATGATTTAAAATTTGATTTAATTAGTAAAATAATGCTAATAATTTTATTTCATAATTCCTTAATTAATTGCAGGTACAGTTCTGATTGGGATCGAATGCCTGTGAAGTCTCAAAAACTTCTTATTTTACTGATGATCAGAAGTTCGTGATCTTGTACAATTGACACATTTGATGGTACATTTATGCTGACCATGAAAACATTCAGCACGGTAAGCAATAAATGAGAAATTAATATAATCCGTCTCCTGCTACGAAGGCCTCAAAAGCCTTCCTCGAGACCCTTCAAAGCCTCTTACGAGGACCTCCAGAACCTCATACGAGGGTCTCCAGAGCCTCCTATGAGGGCCTCCAGAGCCTCCTACGAGAGCCTTCAAAGCTTCTCGAGAGGGTCTCCAAAGCGTGCTTTTGAGAGTAAAATCCCCAGATACTTTCTTTAAGAGTGGTATTCTCAGTTACCACCTTTTACAGTATCATCCCCAGATACCACCCATTTCCCTCCACCCTCAGATACAACCTTTTCCTAACTGGAATTGAGATATCACCTTTTGTGAACTGCCGCTGTGTCAGGAATTGTCCTATACCCTCCATAACCTCTACCGCCAAGCCCTGAGGGCCTTAAAGTTGAAATTCTTTATAAAAAATAAAAGTATATAATAAGAATAATAAATAAATAAAAGTCTTTAGTTTTCAATTTTCCTTGTCATGGACATGTACTACTGATCCACTTCTCCTTTCCGATCTTTTGTAAAAAATTTTAGAAGTCTTTTCCTTTTAATATCTTCAAAATTCTCATTTTATGATTTATTTGAGTGTGGTTTATTTGGATATTGAATGAAGTTGGCTAAAGACCAACATACCATACCAGTTAAAGGTTATCTTAATTGTTGATGCTCTTGACGCTATAGTGTTCGACATCATTGAAAAATGAGGTTGAAGTAAGTAGATCTCTCCAGCGCTATTTCAAAATTCGAGACCCTCTCTAAAAGTTTATAATTAACTATTCTCTTTTTTTAATTATATAAGTTTTTAACTATAGTCTAATAAAATTATTGAAGGTTGGCAAGCGAAGCGCGCAAAGCTCCCTTAGTATCTAATATTATTTTAATATTAGAATTAATTGTTAAATTAATAATTTATATGAGTAAATAATAAAAAATAATTTCTTACGCAAATTAATTCTATTTCCGTGTATAAGTACATCATTTTTTTATTTGACTGTCTTGTTGTCTATGAGAAATTAACAAGCAGCTATCAAACTGTTTAAACAAAAGGATAATTAAAAATCTGGCCATTTCTTGAGAAAACGCACCCTACTCATGCATCTTGATCAATCTTGATTGAAACAGGACAAACAATAATCCTCTTATGACCAGAACAGACCTTATTTTGTATCAAAAAATAAAGAAGCTTTTATGAAATTCAGAATTTTAGTTTAATTTTTAGAATTAGTAGAAGGCAGGAGGTTTTTTTTTCCTGCCTAAACTTACAAATAACACTAGCATGGTTTAAAAGTCGCAAAAATTGAAAAATTTAATGGGCACTTGGAAATTCTTGTTTCTTTTTGAAAAAAGAGAAAATCCCTAAAAAAATGTAATCTAATCGGATGAAATCTTGGACTCTCTCATCATATCTTCGTTGCTTTCGGGCTCACAACAAAAGTTCAGGACAATATAAGCCTAATTTCTTATGGTAAATTTAGTGTTCTTTCGGGCTTACAAAAAAATGTTTAGGATAATTTTTTATATGGTACCTTATTTTTTATGGTAAATTTATTGTGCTTTCGAGCTCGCAAAATGTTGTTTAGAACAACATAAGACTAATTTTTTATGGTGAATTTAATGATGTTGTGTAATTTTATAGACAAGAATTTTTAGGGACATACGAGTATGTTAATATAATTTACTTTTTCTCTAATAATTAAGACTTTTAATGTTGGGAAGAGTAGGGTATGGTGGGGCGCTTTGACTTAAATGTCCTATAAATTATGATTGAAATATGATTTTGATAAAAGAGCCATTATATGTAAAACAAATATATAAAAATCAACAAACACGGGCGTTATTTGTAATATCCACCATGCCCCACACCGCCACAGTAGCCGACTCTCCTCTACCTAGACTTGTATTAGATTTATTTAGTCCTTTCTTATTTATCTTAAAAAATTAAGCAAAATAATAAAATAATTGAAAAATAATTAAACCAATTCATGCGGTATCAATGAATTCTTATTGAAAATACCTATAAGTTTAGGTGCTCTAAAAAGTCTTTCTAAAAAAATTTCAATACCGGTAAAAAAATACCAGAACCGTAAATTTTTGAACGATTTTTTAAAAATAATTTTATTAAAAGAAATTCATATGAGGTCCGATCCCGGAAAGGATGAAAATTGTGACTGAATTCACTCTTTCTTCCTCCCCAACCCTCTTAGAATCCTTCTTACCGAAGAAGACTGGAAAGGGTGAGGAGTGTTACTAACCGTGCAAGAGTGAAATATTCGTGGCGATAAGTTTTGATATGGATTTCGATAGGATTTTTGCGAAAAACAAATTTGAAATTTTTCAATCTATATGTTGATTGTTTTCCGAAATATCGATTTATTTCTGTGACAAGTCACAGAAGCGCCCCCCCCCTCCTCCATGAGACATGAGAAAGGGGTAGAGATGTGACCAACATTATTTCTGTGACGAGTCACAGGGGTGGATTCTCGCCTCCCACGAGAAATGTTATTTCCTCCAAGTGGAATTTTTTGCTTATAAATACATAAGATGATAGAAATTTGTTAAAAATGTGTTGATTTTCACTGAAGTGTTCTGAAAAATAAGAAATAAGTTACTCTCAACTCTCCATCTAATTCCAGTCTCGGGCATGGCCTGCGATGACCGTGAGGCTCTTCCAAGAATTTCTACGATGTAAACAGTTAGGGCCGTATGGACCATTTCCAGTATGAATACATAATATTAATTGACTGTATTTTGTGCAAATGTAGATTTTTGTTATCATAAAGGATGGACCTTCCTTAATAATGAAGAATAATTAATGAAAAGAGAATTTACCGCGTGTATTCAGAAATAAATGCGAAATATGCACGCGAGTGTTCGAACTGCTCGCTTTGTGGCTACAGAACTGCTGAACTCTGCTAAGCTCACAGCACCTCTCTCTTGGTTCCTCCGGACCACCTAATCACTAAATTCAGTCGGCGGCAATTCTAGGCGGACAGTATACCGAGAACCGTTAAATCAAGAACTGTATATTCACAAGTGTATTCACATTTAATTACGTTGATTGAACCAAGAAAGAACCAAAATAAAACGTCATTTTGTGCCTTAAGGCTTCGAAAGTAAAAATCCTGATCTTTATTTTGAGACAAAAATGAGTCGAACTAAAAAAAAATAAAAAATTTTTTTTAAAAATAATATTTATTTTATTTTTATTTTTATAATTATTTTATTTAATTAATTATTTTTATTATAATATTATTATTTTATTTATTATTATTATTTATTATTTATTTATTATTATTATATTAATATTATATTATTAATAATCAATTTAATTATTTATAATTATTTTAATAATATTTAATATTTTAAATATTTTTTTTGAAAAAAAGGGGTAAATTTTTTTCAAAAACTGGTTATAATCATTCGATAGATCATAAAAAATGTATCAAAAACGTAAGGGTTAAAGTTTTGTTTATTCGATTCAAAAGCAGTTTAGTATATTCGAAATAGGGTCTTACACTATCTTGTAGGACTACACTTTACCCAAGTTTGAGTTCAATTAGTGAACGTCATTTTTCAGGGTGAACCGACTTTTGGACCAGCCTAATATAACACTTACCATTTTCAATGAACTAAATAATATTGTTTTCATTTCACATACATCTCGACTTTGATTGAATCCAGTAACTGCTTCTAAATTTTCTTATTATTCTCGCAACTCAAATCCTCTCAATCGAATGATTATAAGGACAATTCGTTGTTTCAACGTTGAAGGTGAGAACTCAAATGCTGCTAATCAATAGAAACCTGAAGGGTTTCATGGTAATGTCTCTATATTATGGCTTTTCTCAGAAAACGGAATTGTCACCTAGCATAAGCCATAGCTTCATAAAAGTTGCAAACTTGATTCGTTCAACTCCTCGGAACACAAGAATATTTCCTGAAAAAAAAATCACCCCTACGATTGTAATTTATTATGTATTATTTCAAGCTGTATCTTCCTTACTTTTTTCACTAGGTTTAAAACTTTCAAACCATGGACTTCTTTGACAATTTTTATTTCAGACTGAACAAAGTCTCAACGTCTGTTATTGGCCAGTGGCCCTACCAATCCAGAAAGCAAAAAATCATACTTCCGACTTTTTTATTTTTTCTTCAATTTACCCTCACCATAGGAAGGGTAATAATTTTGTCATATTACTTTCGATATATGAAATAAGCTCGTATGAAAACTGCCCAGCTTAGCCTTTTTTAACTGTTGGCCCTCTCGGGTCCCACGAATGCAGGCCACTTTGGAAAAGTCCAGATGGTCCTCCGTAGGGGCCAACAATGACTGCCCTCTTTTAGTGTCTCGAAAAATATCCAAGCCCGCTCCTCAGTTCGAAAATAAACGAAAAAATCTGCCCGCTGCGTGGGCACATTCTCATCGCACGCTGAGCGCGCCTGCGGCGCGCGTAATATGTCTCGCGCTTCGCGCTCGAGCTTTTATGTGCCTCGCACTACGCGCTCAGTCCTGGATAATTAACATAGTTATATTCATGCTTAAACATTAAGTGTTGATGTAGATATAACTTTCTCAAAATTCCTTCAGGTTTGAGGAATACATTCACATCATGACACTCGCGCTTCGCGCTCGACAATGCTTGAGCTAAAATTAAATTCTATAGAACTGACACATTACATTATATTTTTATACCCAGCTGAAAAATTGTAAATCAAAGCAAAAAAGAATTAAACAAAAAGCACCTAAATCGAATACTTTCCAGCATAAATTTGCAATATGGGAGAAACCATGAGAAAAATTTTATTTAACACAAAATTGCTAAAAAACTGTGTTTTGAATTGGTAATAAAAAACTTGCCAAGAGAACCGACGTAAGAAAGAAAAATATTTTTTTAAGCTTTTTCTAATTTCATTAATGTCAGCTTAGGAGTGAAATATAGATATAAAAAATGTTTACAGGCAATTTTGCCTGTCTTTTTGAGATGAGCAATTTTGCGGCTGAAGCTTTGATCGCCTTTTACTTTGTTCCGCTATAAATTTGAATTTTCGATTTTCTTGGGAAATTTTCCACGTTTAAAACAAAATCTATTATTACTATTGCAAAATGTTCAACAGCAATTTTCTATAGTTTTGAGAGGCGAATAATTTTGGTTTCTTGTCTATTTGTCGTATCTAGAGTGGTTTCGTGGGAAACTTGAATTATTACTTTTCTCAGTTTGATTTTTCATGGCTAAAACCACAAATATTGACGAAAACTGGATAGGTCCAAATTCACATGAATCTAAGACATTCCATCATAATTGATGAGAATGTAAAAATTACTTGAAGAAGGAAGGTTGGATTGTTATTAAATGTTGCAAAAACCGTTTATCACTAAATTTTTAATTTTTAAATTTTCAAGAGATCTGTGAGATCCAATTTTCGAAAACATGTTGACTTTTAACGTTAACCGTTATAAAGAAATTTTATAAACAAATTATTAAAATTATGAATTTACTTTGAAACTGTGATTTTGTATTGTAGCTAGTTGCCTATACAGACAACATGATCTTTAATCCTGAAATTCAAGGAATGATATTGGGGTTGTCGACTAGCAAAGTTAAATGTATGTTGTCGATGCAGTGACAGTTTTCGATCTACTAATCAATTAGTTTAGATTAATTAAAACTTTATCACATTTTTAGAGAAACGAGAAAAAATGTACCTCGCCCGGATTTGGTGTAATTGGTTAACGCTCCAGTCATGAAAAGTGGCGTTCCCGGTTCAAATCCAGGCCGAGGTAGATCTTTTCTCGTTTGTCTAAAAATATAATAAAGTTTTAATTAATCTAAACTAATTGACTAGTAGATCGAAAACTATCACTACATCGACAACATACATTTAATCCTGAAAACTAGTCACTCAATATTATTAGTTAATTTTACAAACAAATGCACTGTGAGTACAAATATAGACAGAGATTTTCTTCCACTTGTTTTCGGAATACATCGATAATAGTATCCACTGGTTAAATTTTGTCATCCAATGTGATTGATTGATTTCATAAACAAGTCACATATATAAATGAATATGCAATAAGCATATGTATAGGCAGAGAGAAATTATTTTTTCCTTCCAATTATTCTCAAATTATATTGAAAGTTATGATTGTGGTTTATATAATCTGTTTATGAAGTTAACAAACAATTACGGCAAAAAAAATTTCATAACCATGCATAACCTTGTCGATAAAATCAACCACCTTCAAGGCAGAAATGAACTTTGAAAACGAAAAATCCATAATGTTGGAAATTTGTTAATGTAATTTATTTATAACGATCAATCATAATGAGTCAACAATTTTTTCCGTACACTGCTACATATTAAATATAAATGATGCAGGGCACAGGTAAACATGTTTGCACTCAAAAATGTGAAAAATTCTGATTTAGAAAAATTTTACAAGCAACTGTAATATATATCATACTATGGGATTGAGTGACTCATTTTTGTAGGAATGTAACTATCATATTGTATTATTAGTGTAGTCGGTAGCGTGCGTTGTTTATAATTTAGAGGTTAGGGTTCTATTCTCGGTGCGTGCAAATTTTCTGCGATATCATATAAGTTATTAAATATTTAATACAATATATACGTTCAATAATTTAATTAATACTATTATTTAGGAAAGTTAAAGATGTTTTTATTTTATTCTCTAATCATTTTTTGCGTATAGTCGGCTAGTTAGCCCCTAGAGTCTATCTATACATGTTATAATTAAAATTAATCGGAAAAATTCGAATAATTTTTCCTTACAATAACTTTTTTTCAGGAAGTTTGGCTTAGAATTTTTAAACCAGGATTCTGGAAGAAAATACAATGTTTTTCAGTTGTTTATTATTACCGCAAATTGAATCTGATTGATTATTAAACTTTGAATGACCGCACTTAGAACTTATACAGGGCCTAGCAGGGTACTACAGAGGGGCACTTTATTGGCCATTCGAGGGCAAACTACATGAAGCCTCCATGGGGGAACACGTGAAAACTATGTTGGTCCTCCATAGATTGACAATGTAGGGTCAACATAGTAAAGGGGCAAACTACGTGGGGCTTCGGGGGCCAACTGAAAATTTCCACACGGGAGCTGATAAACTGTAATTCCAAATAGAAGTTTAAACAGAACAGAATTTTTCACGAAAAAATTAATATATATGAATATCTTTCACAGATTAACGGTTTGTTCACCCTTCATCTTAACTTTGATGATACCCTAAACAGTGTGACACTCATTATAACTGTGCCAATAGTAGCTATAAAATTATTTAATAGCATCCTGAATATGGGAAAGGTGTGTTTTTCGTGACATGGATAAAAATAAATGTTATATATAGATCATAGGATATTTTTAACTTAATTTTGATTGACTAATATATAAAGGATTTTGTTCATAATAACAGATGAGAGGTATTCTTGATGGACTCAAGTCTCATTGGTTGTTAATGTCTAGTTCGGAAGTTGAAATTTTAAAAGAATGTGCTGTTAAGGGGAGATTTTTAATACTAGCATACGCAGGTGAAAAACAGAGTTTTACAGTTTTAAAGTATTGATATTTTTAGAAAAATCCTCAGAAAAATCAATCCTGAATAATTCAGAATTTTTACAATTGCTGTATATTCAGGCATGTCTTTATTTTTACTTTCAACCTATGTTCCACCACTTCTTGATATTATCAAGCCTTTGAATAAGTCTAGACCTATGAAAAGGGCGTACAGCTCCAATTACTTCATCAATGAGGACAAATATTTTTACTTCCTTTTATTCCATGAACAACTAACTATCATTTGTAATATGACAACAATAATATGCGTTGATACTATGTATGTAAAGTGTGTGGAACAGACTTGTGGAATATTTTCCGTTCTACGGTAAGGAATCAATGACGAAAAATTAGAATTATAATTATTTGAAAAAAGAAAATGTAATTTAAAATTGATCTTTTTTTTCAGATACCGATTGGAGAATATTATTAAAAATTCTGATACCATACGACACTCTTACAAAGAAGATGAAGAAATCACGAACGAAGTTTTCGTGTGCATCGTTTTCCACCAAAAAGCCATCAAGTAGATATTTAAATTTTATGTCAACTATTACTATAAAAATTATCATTTTAACTAACACTCGACTTATTTTGAATAAGATTTGCTAAGGCTATTGAATCTATTTATGGAACAGCATTATTTATTCAAATTACGATGTCTATGGCATTACTAAGCTCAACCGGATACGTGGTAAATAAATTTTTAAATTAAAAAAAAATCTTTTCCACATAAGCTGAACCATTTTTAAACAATAGATTAAAAGGTATGTGTTTACTTTCCTAATACATATTCGAAACTAAATTATTTTCCTTGCAATCAAGCACATAAAATACAGTTGATTTAGCTTTTTATATTTCATTTGTAAATATGTGAAATATTTAAATTTAATTCAATTTTTATAGGCTGCGGTGAAATTAGAAACAGTTGCAGAATTCCTGCAAATTCTACCTTTTGTACTTGGACAAATGATACATACATTTTATAATATTCTCCCGGGACAAAAATTGATGGACACAAGTGAAGAAATTGGAAATTCTGTGTAAATATCACAGAAGTGGTTAAACTGTATACTAACATAATTTGAAAATTTTATAATCATTTACAGATACGGTACATAGTGGTATCGAATGCCAATCAAAGCTCAAAAACTGCTTCTATTAATAATGCTCAGAAGTTTTCAACCATGTACAATTACAGCTTTTGGTGGTACATTGACACTATCAATGGAAACATTTAGCTCGGTAAGAAATTAACCAAGATTAAATTAAAGAGTCTTCATTTTTTATCAAGTCCCTGGCGAAACGAAAGTTAAAAGAGACTACAAAAAGCTAGAAACTGCTTTTTCAATAAATATTTACAGCTAGGGCGTTCCATGCCAAAGTGCAAACTCAAGTCATCGATTTTGCTCGTTTTTTGTTCTTTTATAGTGTTTATGGTACTTAACAGTGATGCCAAACGATTTTGCAAATTTTTCAGTTTTTCAAAAGTTATTATTAATTGAAAATTTGGGACCGTCTTCTTCAAGATTTTTTATCTCTGTATCTATTGGTGTCACGAAAAAATGTCTTCGTACAAACTTACGCAGTAAAGATTGAGCTTAGAGGAAATTAAAAAAAAAACCATTGTAAATTTTCAGTTTTTCATTTGAAAAACAATTTTTAATTATTGTTTTTGAACTCGAAGCAGATCATCGATTCTTTTTTAATATTTATATTCAAAGCCTTCTTCAGTTGACATTAAAATATAAAAGTTGTGTTTTTTGTTATTTTCGAGAAAAAAAAATTGTCCAAGATTTTAACTCCCGACTCGCCGTACTGTGCCTCTGATTAGAGCGCTCGGGCGCACAAAGAATTCGTGAAGAAGAAGGAAGGAAAGAGGCGACCACCAAAACCCCTTCCCTTATTTTCTTCGTCCTCCTTCATTATCATTATTCATTTAATATGAACTGAAATTCGCATTATTTCTTAAGCTTGAATGCTGGATAACCATTCGTGAAGGAGGAAGGAAGAAGGCGACCACCAAAACCCCTTTCTTCATTCCCTTCGCTCTTCTTTATATCCTTACTTAATTACTTTAATGAAATTTTTTATTCCATCATTATATCGGATATTATTATTATAATTTCATTTAGTTAATAACATTGTTTTTTACACCTACGGGCACGTAGGAGTGAAAACCGCATTTTTCTTTGATTGCAACAGCTGCAGCAAATCGGTTCGCTAAGAATGGTTCTTCTTTCTGATAGTCTTCATTGGTAAAAAGCTCAAATACAATTGTGTCAAATTTTTGTTCAACTAAATCGAATAAAACTTTAGCAGTTGCGACTGTGTCATGATTGTTAAGTTCTGAGATAAAAACAAAACTGTTTCAATTCTTTTAATTTAAATTTCAGTGCTTTTAAAAACTTGCTTTGACTTTTTGCGATGAATTCGTAATTTTGAAGAACTCGAGCTTGATCCTTGAACGTTCCGATGAAGATCTTCGTTTCACTCTTCGTCGTTTCTAAGGAAGAACGATCAGTGTGAGTTAATTGTAAATAATTTATGCTACTAATATTATTTTATTCAAATACTGGTTCTAATTCAGTACCAGTCTTCAAAGCCTGGACAGAGATTGCATTTTCCAAGCTGACAAACAGATGTGTAATTCTTGCACATCATATCATTCAAAAATTCATCGTAAGTTGTAACCGAAATCTTATCCGAAACACATTTTGAACTATCCATAATCCATTTGAAGTTTTGGTGAATTTCACAAACACGCACGGTGTGTGTTCCATTGCCGTCGGCCAAAATGCATTCCCCAGGCCGCAGCTCGGGAAATGTACTTAAGCCTATTTTCATATGAGGATATAGGATTTTGAAAGCTATGTATCCTTTTTTTAAACTGTACTATATAGTACTAAATATTCTTGAGCTTTCACCCTCTTACCGTCGGCTTGTTTTACTGATACGCAACTTTTTGTCTAGCCATAACACGACTAATATCGTCAGATAGGTAGAAATTGCTCAAAAATGAAAGCTGAGTCTTGAAAAACGTTTTTGATTTTCGTGAGGGTGGATATGAACCGAATCCATGTTTAGTTTATAAATCTTTGACCTTTCGAGCCATTCTGTAATTTATATCAAATTCAGCCTGTAACTGTCTTACACCATAACCCTTGTCGCAAGCAGAAAAATTATTAGGTGTAGAAGACACTTCTGAAGGATCTTATACGCTTCTACTCATTTCTGAGTTTTTAGACGAAACTGGAAAAAGTGCAGTATTATAATCATTTTTTAAATCACTAACGCTACTTGATGGTACTGTATTTTTAGAAATATGCAGCCTACAGGAGACGCATAAGTAGCTGTCGAGCTCAAGAAATTTTTCAGTCAACGCCGGAATAGCTTTCCCCATTTTTCGTAACCGACTTATGGTCACTGAAGTTGAACTGATTGCAACAAATTTTCTTACTCGGCATTTTTTTGAAAGTAACAAATTGAAGAAACTCTCACGAAGCACTATTATTACTCTCAATGATGCAGCGACTGCAGAGTAAACTTCACTGTCTCCAAGAGAAGAACTCTGACTGATATGAAAATTTGTCTAACAGCTGGAAAATAAAAATACAATCCTTTACAATTGGCTATTGTTCGACCAATCTCATGCATGCCCGATTCTCAAATCTCAAATTTCTCATTCTGAGGAACAGCTTATTCAGCTGATCTGACACTGCAGGTGTCTAAACCAGGACTTAGCCCCTTTAAACAATGAAGTATTCTCCGAAATAGTGAAATTTACGACCGGAGGACTCTCTTTGCTACATTTAATGAATGGCACTTATTTAACAGAAGCTTACAGTTCTATGTACTAATATGAGTTATATATCAAAAGGGTTGGAAAATGTATTGTCAGTAACCTTCAATAACCGTTTTTCGTACGCCCGAGCGTTTTAATCAGAGGCACAGTATGGCGCGGCAGGAGTTAAAAACTTTTACAATTTTTTTCTCGAAAACAACAAAGAACGTAACTTTTATATTTAAATGTCAACTGAAGAAGGCTTTAAATATTAATATTTAAAAAAATCGATGACCTCCTTTAGGTTCAAAAACAATAATGAAGAATTGTTTTTTAAATAAAAAATCAAGAATTTATAATGTGAGATTTTTTTGAATTTACTTGAAATTCAATCTTTTTGCTGAGTTCGTTAAATAGTTTTACAAACGGGCAAAAAGCCCTAATAGGTCTTTCTTTGGTAAACCCAGGATTTCTCTGGCTCTGTCCATTCTGTACGTGTAGCCCAGGATGGCTTTCGCCTGTCGGCAATCCTGAATTTGTTCCCAGTATTCCCGGTGCTTTGTTCGGATCAAGCTTTTGATGGCCATGTCGATGCAGCAAGACGCTAGTCCCAGGACCGGTTCTGGTCTTATGATTCACTTGCCGCACCACATTTTGCCAGCGAATCCGCCTTTTCGTTGCCCTTGATCCCTGTGTGACCAGGATCCCATATGAGAGCCACTTTATTCTCCTCTGCAAATTGGCTTAATGCCATTTTGCATTCCCAAACCAGATCAGATATTATATCTGGTTTCCCAACTGCAGTTAATGTCGCTTGGCTGTCCGAGCAAATCGTGATCTGCCTGCCAGCCGCGTTTTCTTCTAATAATGTCTCAGCACAGCGAAGTACGGCCAGGACCTCCGTCTGAAAGACAGTAGCATACCGCCCAAGGGGGATTCCTGTCCCCCTCTTTCTCTTGCTGTCATAGATTCCTGCTCCTGACCCTCACTCTCCTCTGGAGCCATCTGTATACCAGATTTTCCTTTGGAAGAGAGGGATACCATTTGCTTTCTACATATCTCTACTTGGGATGCAGATGCGAAAAGTTTTGGTAAAGTTGAAGCGTTTTGTTTTTCTATCCTGCCTCATTCCTAGACTTGGCAGTGTACTGATGTCACTTGGAAGCCTAGTGTATTTAGTCCTTCAAGTCCATCTATCTGCACTTGCCAGGCGGTCCATCGCATGAGCCGCCCTTGCAGTTATCGCAACATTTAGGGGCTCTTCACAAAGCATGAATCCTATCGCCGCAGTGGGCATAGTCCTCATTGCTCCCGTCAAACCCCTTAACGCTAGCGTTTGTAATCGTCGCAGCGTGTCCTGCATCGTTTCAAGTTCCGCCCGTGGCCACCAGACCACGGCCGCGTATTGGAGCCTTGGTTTAAGGACAGCAGAGTGGAGCCACGCAAGCATTTCAGGCCCTAAACCCCACGTCATGCTAAAGGCTCTCCTGCACATCCAAAAAGTCATGACAAACTTCCTGCATTGGGTCTCCAGGTGCTTTGCCCAGCTGAGTTTACTATCTAGTATTACTCCCAGATATTTAACCAAATCTGAAAACGTCAGCCTCCTACCAAAGTACACAGGAGCGTCAACTTTCGGCGCTTTGTAATTTCTCGTAAACATGACCAGACTGGTCCTTTCCGGATTTGCCGAGAGCCCTGAGCTATTGCACCAGAGCTCTACGATGCGCAGCGCCGACCTCGCAAGACCCATCAACATATCCAGATGAGCCCCCCTAACTAGGATTGCAAAGTCATCCGCGTATGCTTGGGTATAGTCACCCTCCTTATTTAGCCTGCGAAGGAGGTCGTCCACTACAATGCACCACAGGAGAGGTAACAGGACCTGCCCCAACCCTGTGGGCACCCCCGTGGCACTATTCCCATGACTAGGCCTACGCTCCATCTGGTTTCGAGTCTCCTCTGACGTAGCGTGCTTCCTAACTAGCTTACCAGTCTACCGAGCAGCCTGCCTGAAAGGCGTGCTGCCCTCTATGCAGCGGAGGGGTTAAAAGCACTTTATCCCTGTTATATCCCTCGACTAGCTTCTCTAACGCCTTTAGGATAAAAGACGTTAGGCTGATCGGCCAGAAATCTTTCGCAGCAGTGTAGCTCTGCCTTCCAGGTTTGGGAATGACGGCCACCCTGCCGTTCATTTATGCCAATGGCACGTGTTTTAGTGCAATGCTTGCCCTAAATAATTTCATCAATGGAGGGACGACGCACTCCACGCCCTTCTGTAAAGTGCGCTGGATACACGCCATCTTTTCGTCGTGATTTAAAGGGACAGAAGGACCCTATGGCCCATTCCACCGTCTTCTGATCAATGACCTTAGAGGCAAAGTTTCAGTCGGCCCTCCCACTCTTTTGGCCCCTGTCCTCCACCTCTTGATCGGTTCTCATTCGCTGAAATCCTGGGAAGTAAACCTTTATTAAGTGATTCAGCGTTGCTTCTTCGTCTTGGGCAAACTCACTATCATTGAGCCTTATAAGCCCGATGCGAGCTTCCGGATTCCTTGCCAAGATCTTGTGGAGCCTCGCTGTTTCCGGAATCGTCTTCGATTCCTCAAAAAGTCCCTCCAATCTTCCTGTTTATACATCCTTACATTCTTATTGTATTCGTACTGGGCCATCTTATAGACGTCCCAGTCCGAAGGCAATTTGGTTTTGTTCGCCATCTTGCACAACGCTCTCGTCTCTTTACGTAGTTCCTCCAGGTGAGTATTCCACCATTCGGCTCCTTTCCTGGACTTAATTGCGCTTGTAGGGCAATTGTTCTTATATGATGTAGTCAGAGTCCTTCGAAGAAAATCCGCGGCGTGCTCTAACTCATCTATGGTGCCATAGTTTGTGGGAAATTCCATAAGCCTGCCTTTTAGTCCCTCTTTATATGAGTCCCAAAGTGTATTCCTGGGGCTTATAATCTTTGAACCTAGGTTCAACCGAAACAGGATATATTTGTGGTCCAAGAGAGACTCCTCATCGGAGACTCTCCAGCCCACTACCCTGCTTTTAAGTCCATCCAAGCATAGATTTGAATCGAGAACCTCGCTCCTGTTTTTATTCTGGAATAAAGGAGTATCACCCCGATTCAAAATCTCCATCTCAGTGCTCGCCAGGTATTCAATTAAGTCCCTTCCTCTGTCGTTGATGTTCGTGCTCGCCAACACCGTATGATGTGAGTTTGCTTCACAACCCAACAGAGAAGAATCCTACTCTCCTGGCAATGCCGAATTAGAACCTCCACCTCTCTAGAAGGTGAGGGTCCCTCGGCATCACTCGAGACATAAGCCAAGGCAATAAACACCTCTAGCCTTCATCTATTTCCACCCCTGAGTCTCACCTTAATAACGGTGAGGTCCCTGGAGCAGAGCTTAGGTACCAAGATCGTATTCATACCCTTGATGGCAATGCATGCCCTTGGTATTTTTTCGCGTGGCCCCTTATACTATATATAGTGCTACACCCCGACAAGCCACTGATCATTTCCCTGTATAACCAGGGTTCTTGGATTAGGGCAAGTCCTGTTCGCACCACTGACATGCGCCTGGCTAGACCCGCTAGGCGCCTTTGCTATGTTGCAAGTTAATCTCCATCATGGGTATTCCCGTCTCAGCTATTGAGAGGTTACTTCGGGGCACCCTTGGACGCTTCTGTTCCCACTACGGATCTCAGATGAGTCACCCAGAAGATAACCTCACCTGCCCCTAAATAGGGATTCGGAAAGGCCGACAACTAGGATTCAGCCTCTCCCCTTAACCCCGGATCCCTGCTTGTCGGAGTACACCCTCCACGAATCAGGTCGTAGAGTCGGGTTCTGGAAGCTGAGGTGCTTCAGGACAATCGACGGATCCTCGGGGGTACCAGGAATCAGTACGGTCGCCTTGCTTTACCTTTGCAGACATTCCGTCCACTTGATGTTAGAGTTCAGTTCCTCCTTGAGCCTAGACATTGGAGATGTCTCTACTATACAGTCTCGCGACCAGATATCTGCGGCCTCCACTACAGTGGCCCCCGATCTGATGAAGATTTCGTTGAACCTGAGGGCGCGCCCCTCGTAGAGTAATGCATCAATCTCTTTAGAAATATCCTCCCTCAGCCTATCCTAATCCTCGAGAGTTAGACAGGCTTTCGGATAACCCGACGCAACGACAACCCTCACCAGGGCGTAGTTAGCCATCTGCGCGAAGGTAGGTCCCTGTATATCCAGGGCCTTCTGCCGCTTCATCACTCTATTTGGGAGAGTGTCCCTGAAGTCCTTCTTCCTCTTGCCTATAGAATAAGCCTGAGGAATTGCTCCAGATGAAGTTTCTTCAGCCCCTTTGGAGTACCTTGGCTGCTGTTTGAAAGCTGCGCTTTGCGGTCCTTCCTCTTTGTGCACCGCTACGGTTCTTCTTTCTTACGGAGAGACTCGATAGCTGCTCTATGACAGTGTCAACAAAATTGTCGCCATCGCTGTCAGAACTTCGCATTGCTCTTGATGGTCTGCCCCCTGAAGTTCCGTCCACTTTTGGCGGTGGGTTAGAAGAGGGACTCAGGAAGGGCCCCTCATTAATTTTGTTTCCTTTGTCTCGGGTTTCATTCATTTTGATCCCAAGAATAGCTAGGGAAATAAAGAACACCCCCTACAGAGTCCCGCTTGCAGAGGGCGGGTCCAAATACTATGGGATTCGACCTGGTGTCCCGAAGTCTCCGTGAAGACACCTCCCCTGTGACTCCGGCCTGCCCGCCTCTATCTAGGGGGGCATGCCGGGGTGTTTAGAGATTTGCTATCCCTGGTGCCATTCAGCCCTCGACATGTCGATCACATCGTGGCTTCGGAGTATGAGGACTCACGCCCTCGATATAAAATATAAAGCAAAATCGATGACTTGAGTTTGCACTTTAACATGGAACACCCCAGCTGTTTGTGGTTTTTTTTGGTATATTTTTGTAGTTCATTTTTCAGCAATATTAAAATAACGATGTTTCCATTTCAAAGGGAAAACCTAAGAGTATGTTAGGAAGAAATAGTTCAGGTTAAAATTGTTCACTTAACAAAATTAACGGTATTTTTTGCTTTTTATTAACAATTGTATATTTAAGAATTATACAGTTATTAAACTTTTAACAAATTTTTTCCTAGATAATCTTAGTTTTCATAGAAACCAACCAGCTGCAAAAAATCTAACAATGAATAGAATCCGGCCTTGATTATTAGGATTGAATAAGAATTACAGCTTTTTTCTACAGTTAAAGTAAAGCCCCCCCCCCCAAAATATAAATGAATAAACAATTACAATTAGAACTATTTTTTCTAAAGCACTTAAGCTTCAGTTTATCGCCCAAAATTAGCTTGAAATTAGTAATCAGTATATTTTTCTCGATGCTCTTACAAAAAAATATGCTAGGAAAATCATAACAGGCGTGTCATTTTATTATGAACACAGGGAAAATGAAAGGAGAAAAACGATAGGCCTGTCATTTTCATGTCATTTGCACGAAAAAATGACAGGAAAAGTGCCGAATTGGAAAAAGGCTTTTTATACTATCCTCATTTGCACGACTTCTGTACTTTTTGTTGAAGAGTACGAATTTCTGGACAGAAAATTTTTTTTTAGAAATATTTAGTTTCTTGTGAAAATTTATTTCGAGGGGGTATATATTGCATTTTCATAGAAGTATATTATTATCGGAAAAAATAGCATATTGTGCGCTAAGAGACAAAGGCGACTGATTTGCGACGAGTATGAAGTTTTCCGCCCGAGCAAAGCGAGAGCAGCAATTACACGAGTGTGCACGAGTGTCGTATCACCGCTTCTATCCCAAAATGCACACGATATTTTTTGCAACAACCGTATATAAAAATGCAAGTTTTTAAAATCCCGCGAAGCGTGTCAGAAGTGAGTCGATTTGTGATCGATTAACGAAATATAATATTTAAACATTGCACGCCAAAGACTACTCCAGAACAACATGTCACTTTGAAACTGACTAAAGGCTTCTCCAAAACGGTGTCAGATGGCGCCACCGACGACGTCGTGTAATGCCCAGTGTAATTCAATCGCGCGAAATTTAAATACAGGAAAATTTCACAATGATGTCCGTCGAACATCGCCGCGGAAAGGAACCAGAGTCCTTGCATCGGTTACAAATTGGCCATTTTTGTTACGCTAAGCGGGCGTAAAAACTCACATTTCTAATGCGGTCGTTGCAAAAAATTATTTATTGATCAAATTTATTCTTTTTCAGTACATGAAGTCTTCGTTCTCTTACTTCACTGTTTTGCTGTCCATGCAAAATTGAAAAAAAATCTCGAAGCACAAAAAACTCTTATTTCTTCAGTGATTAGGACTTGTGGCCCTCGTTCAATTCAAGCGTTTGGTGAAAACCTTTTGCTTTTTGCTGACACAGTTAGGAATGTATGAACATAATTATAAATAATAAAACTATTACACTGGAACCTCGATTTAGAGAGGGTCTCGAGTATTGCTTGCTATTTTTTTTTAAATTTCATTATTTTCTTCAGTTTACGTCTTTTTTATATGAGTATGTCTTGATGTTTAAAATGAGGCTATATATTATGTGCCGTAAGGTCAATTCAAATTCACAACGATCATAGGGAAGCGTGAGTGCGTTTGAGACGCCATGATAATAACATAACAGCATCTCTTTCGCACTTCAGGGTATGACTGATATGAATTTGGCCTTACTGTATATACCGGGTACCAAGCGTATAATTCTTAATATTCTCGAATTTGTTCCAATATTTTGCACGCGTAGTGAACCTTCATCTTATTGAAAGCTCTGGTTAAAAATGTAAAATGTTATCCGCAGGGTTGCGAAGTAACGCGTCACTCGAAGTTTCGTACGTAAATTATATAAATGACGCAATTTACGTAGAAAACTGCAGAAAATCAGTAAATTACACAGTTAACGTTAATAGTCTCTCAGAAAGTGATTTTACTAATGGAAAATCTCGTCAGACGTCACTGAATGGCTCAATTGCGAAAGTAAGGTCATGTTGTTGGTAATTTACATCGTGCAGATGTGATGGAGTGCAAAATTTGTGATCTAAAATTTTATCGCGCATGAGCAAAGATGTCGGATTCAGCGGGAGAATTCGAATAAGTTTGCAATTTAACAATATTATGAAATCAGAATAAAGTTATATCAATGTTATAAAATGACAACTCAAAATAAGAAAATTTGAGTTGAAAGTAATACCTCTTTCTGTCTTCAAGCAAATGAATACTATACTCATGAATAGGTTTAGCGTTAGGCCATCGCTGTTCTTAGACCAGAAGATCAGTCATAGCACTATTTTTAGTATCATTTATGACACTATGGCGTCAACAAGACGAATGTGAAACGCAATAAGCATGGACTTTGGACTATCACTATTTACAATTGTCAATTATCGATTGACTCATTTTGCGACTTATATCTAGTAAGCGGAGCCATACGACCTAATTTCTAATTGCTAAAATAGCCATAAAATTTCATGACGTCAGCGATTTGATTTGCTGAGGGGCTAGAGTAGGAGGATTACTCCGCCCAAAAAGTAGTTTATAAAAAGGCGCGCACATCAGAAAAACGTAAATTTTTTGCACCTCCGAAACGATCATTATCACCTGAAACCTGCGACTTTCTATTAATGTAATTTTAACTTAAAATTGTGAACATAGCCATGTGCAATCGATAATAATAATAAAGGCCTAAATCAGGACTTTTAAAACGCGTACGCGACGCTTCGTCCGGCTCTTGCCGATTATTAAAGATATAATTTATATCACTGTAAGCGACAATTAGTCTTAAGTGCTATTGGATTACTCGTATGTGCATTCACTCGGATTATGTGTATTCACTTGGGATTATGTGCATTGAGTGCAACTTGTGAAACTTGCTAACAATATTGGATAGCGTATATATAGTGAAATAACATATAAATTGTGTTCTTAATTTTAAGTCCGACCAGCTCCCCCGGTTATTGGTTTCAACCAATCAACGACAGCAAACGGATCCATTCTTATGAATCAACGTCAAGCATAAACGGAAACAACGAAAATCAAATATATTGGAGCGCCGGAGACGTAACAAATTGGTGACAGCGGGCTGGGATTATCTGTACCGTGAGAACTAGGTCACTGGGACTTGACACTTGAGACCGAGCTCAAGATCAATGGCTATTAAACGGAACTGACTTACTAAATGAGGTACCAGCAAACCATCGTTCTTTGTATTAGAAATACTGACGGAGCAGTTGGCGGAAAAAACATTTGAAAGTTTTTAATGCAACTGTTTAATGTTGTGCGGATATCGTTAACCAAATTCAATTGAACAATTTTAAATTTTGAAAATTCAATTATCAATTTTGTTCATCAATAAATAAATAAATTATCCCGATAAATTTTTGTGCATCATTGAACTTCTGAAAAGCCGCAATCTTCTACCAGGGTTTTGGGTGGTTTTTCCCCCGGTAGCTAGGGTATCGCAAATTGCACCGAGATTGTAAACGGTTGAACAGAGCCACCAGTAATTCCTCAACAACCTCAAGGCTTAAGGGATTAAAAGAAAATATTCTAATTTCATCGAGGGAAAATTCTGAAACGAGAACTGGCCCGTAACGGAGAGGGACCCGGCAACGCTGGACTGGCCCAGTACGGAAGAGGGTTACGGAACCGTGAGATTTCAAGAATTGGAAACTCTCCTTCAATCTTAAAGAAGAAAAAGTAAAAGTAAAAAGTAAAAGTAAAGAAAAAAAAGGTACTAGCGCATCTGGAAATTTTCATTGAAGAGGAAGTTACGACACTACAACACTACGAGAAACTACAAGTGCAAGTGCAAATTTAAATATTGTATAGTCCAAGTAAGTCCAAACATTTAAAATTCCACGTTTTTCGGAGGAATCTGGTCTTCGACTCTTAGGAATAGATTAAGAGATGTAATGCGAATAATACAGGTAATTCTGCAAGAACACTGATTGTGCCTCATCCTGGTAGTGGTAGTGGTAACGGTATTATTAGCAATAGTATAAGGACTGTTTCAAAGGATCCTTATGAATCCGGCAAACGCTCAGAAACCATTCCAGGTAGCCGAGAACGATCTGCAGTTAGTACGGGACATGGTTTCTGAGCTTGATAGTACTAACATGTGTGTCACTATGTTTTTATAACATTGTCAAATGGCTCGAAGCATGGCGATGCTTCATGAAATTCCCTACTTAACGATGATAATACGAACGAGAGTTATAGGAGCTGCGCGTAAACATATTCAAAATAGAGCAGGAATCACTCTTAACGAAATGTTAAAGAAACTTGAGATAATTTTTTTGTCGAAACTAGATATCACTAAATTATCACAGGAATTAACCATTGCAGTTGAGAAGTCAAATCTCAAGAAGAAATTCAGTTTGAAAGCTGGGATAGGGCTCATTCAGAAGAAACAGGAAAAGTTAAACCTGATTTCAGTTTTGATTTTAAAATGGGTTCAAATCCTCGTAAAAGGATAGCGCATTTCCGAAAATATGATGCACATTAAGACAAAGAGAGGAAAAATTGCACGTATTGCTTCAAGTCAAATCATGATGTTCGTCAATGTCATATGAAACAAAAACATAGTAGAGAAAGAATGCAAAACTAAGATTTCTCAAAACAAAGATTTCAACTCGGAGCAAGGTCATCCTTTGGAGGACAGAACGGTTAAGAAGACCGAGCCCTCTCGAACCACGTCATTCTCAAACTCAGAGAGAATCATGGTGTAGAGCCAGCCGCGGTTGTTGAGCTACATCATTATTTCTTTAGAGAAGAAAATCAGCCTTATTAATAAACACAGGTGCTAGTGTAAATCTAGTTCAGGAAACTGCTTCAGATTCGCACATAAAGGTTAATCGGGAGCATATTTTGAATTTGATAGGAATTAGGTCCAATATGATTCCAACACATGGTACAGTTGAGATGCTTCTCCGGGGAATAGAAACCTCTTTCCATGTAGTTTCAAAATCGTTTTCCATAAGTGAGGACGGATTGATAGGGATTTTCCTTCGGAAACAGGGAGCGATCCTTAATTTTGCAGATGATAGTCTTTATCTGGGTGATGAAAATTTTCCGTTGACATGTCACTCCACTATTAGATTACCTGCAGGGGCAGAACAATTGGTAAAGTTACCAGTAAAAGGGTCTAATATAGCTGAGGGTTATGTAAGACATCTCGATTATGGCCCTAGAACCTGTGGAACTTAGAGAGTTCACACAAATACCCTCTCTAGCAAGATCTTATGAAATTTTAGAAAGTATTGTAGGACAGAAAGTCCTGGCTTCTAGATTTGCAGAATTATTAAAAATTCTTGATCTAAAAGATTCGAATGAGGAGAAAAAATCAAATCTTTTTTCCATTCTTTTGAATTATTCCGCTCAGTTCTATATACCAGGGGATAAATTAGGGTCAACTACGGCAATTACCCATCCAAAGTAAAAACTAGAGATCTTCTTTTTTCGCGGTATCATTTTTTGCGCGTCCTGTTTTTGGGAGAGATTATCGTCATCCTCCTGTACATAGAGATGAGATGCTAAAAAAACTGAGCAGTTGCTTGAAGCAGGCAAAGTTCAACCTTCTGTTTCACCATATAACTCTCCTGTAATAATTGTTACTGAGAAACCTGACCCACAAGGGAACAAAAGGTGGAAGTAGTGATAGATTACAGAGCCGTGAATGAACGAACCGTAAGGAATGCCTATCCTGTACCAAACATACTTGAAATCCTAGATCAGTTAGGGGGAGCAAAATATTTCTCTGTTACGGACCTTGTAATGGGATTCATCAAATCCCCATGGACCCGAAATCGCGAGAAATGGCAACTTTCACAATTCCTTACGGACATTGTGAGTATCTTCAAATGCCATTCAGGCAGAAGAATGTTTCGGCAACATTCAAGAGACTGATGGACCAGGTTTTGACCGGTCTACAAAGTCTAGAATTATGTGTTTACATTTGGGACATACTATTACTCAGGAAGGCGTTGAACCCGATCCGAAAAAAATCGAGGTTGTAAAAACATGGCATGTTTCTGGGGGGAAAAAAGAACATTTAACTGTTTTTGGGTCTCGTAGGGTACTATAGGCAATTCATTCTTAATTTTGCAAAAATTGCAAAACCTCTTACTTACCTTTTGAAAGATAAGGTCGAAGTCAAATGGGCAGATGAGCAACAAACAGTTTTTGAAATTGTGCAGGACGCAATTTGTTCGTAGCCTTTATTGCAGTGTTCTGATTTCTCGAAACCTTCTGTGCTAACGACTGATGCATCGAATAACGCTCTTGGTGGTGTTTTGAGTCAGGGGCCCACTGGTCTGGATCTACCCAATGCGTATGCTTTCAGAGTCCTTGAAAAGGCTGAAATCAATTATTCCATAATTCAAAAAGAATTACTTGCAATAGTATTATGCGTAGGACATGTTAGGCCCTATTTGTATGGACGATGTTTTCTTCTAGTAACAGACCATAGACCTCTTGTATAGTTACATAGGTTGAAGAATCCCATTTCGAGATTGACTCGATGGTGTATAAAACTTAGTACGACTATGTTACAGTCTACAAACCTAGAATAATAAGTTCTAATGCAGATGCATTATCGAGAAATTCACCAAAGGGTGGCAGCGATTTGTCGTCTTCTTCGGTTGAGCTGGACGGGTCCACTACGATTTTGACTGGTCGAAAGCGTGTTTGTCTTGTTTCCGCGAGGTAGGAAGACTGAGTTGTCTGTTCGGGCAACTGTGTTCAAGAACTGTTTGACGGAGTGTTTGCTAGATTTGATGACCTCAGCCTGTATAGCGCTATAGAAATGAAAAGAGTACAATTCTGACGGGTCATACTCCGAAGTGGCACGAAATTGCTGCTGAGTGTGCGCAGAATAGCCATCATATAATCACATTCTGACGGTTCAGACTCCGATGCAGCATAAAAATGGTGCAGAATGTGCTCAAAATGACTATCAAGAACCTCGTGCATCCCAGCACTACTTCCGGTGTGGATTGTGAGGATGATTCAATGGTTGCGGACTCCAACAGAAGTGGTACCTACAGTTGTCCGCGTGAATTGATTTCTGTAAGAGTTGTGTCTGAACCGTGTATGAATTATACTAAAGATAAGCTATGCATGGGCAGGGACAGATTGTCCATTTTATCTCTGCAGATGGTGATAATTCCTGTGAAGCAAACAAGGAGTTAGTGAAGCACAAGTTGTTTTCTCCGGATGGAATAAGTAGAGAAAATCCTACTATTGGTGAGGTTATAGTTTTCTCGAAAAATAATAGATATATTTTCAGTTCTATTGTGAGTGAAAAGTTAGGTACCAATAACTCACTGAGATGAAATCGCTTGCGAATTTCATGAATTAGTGATTGGAGGCCACAAAGGTATGTCTAAAACATATTGGAAAATACGAGAGTGGTATTACTGGGAAAATATGAAAGCTGACGTACAAAGAATTGTAGGAACATGCAAAACTTGTCAGAGGAACAAGTTAGTCCGCAAGAAAATTCGAAAACCTATGATTATTACAGACACTCCTAAGGAGTCCTTCGAAAAAAATCAAATAGATTTAGTGGGGTCCTTACCGGTAACTTCGAGGAGAAATAGCCACATTCTAACGATCCAATGTAATTTCTCTAAATACTCCGATTCAATTCCCTTGCAGAACAACAATTCGTTTACGATAGACCATGCTATAGCCGAGCAATTCATTTCTCGATATGGCTGTCCTGAGTGTATACACACCGATCAAGGGTCGAATCTTATTAGTAAGGTAATGAAAAACCTTCTGCAAAATATTCCACATGAAAAAGATTCAATCAGTAACGTTTATTCCACAAAGTCTTGGTTCTCTTGAGAAGAGACATCATACTCTAATACAGTATTCAAGAAGTTTTGAGGTTACGAAAAATTGGGACGAATTCTTGAAGTACACTCATACCCCGTCAGTAAACCGCCCTCGGGTCTAGTCGGCACAGTCACGGGGACTATTAATTCTAGTTTCAACCGGATTTAGAACGACGAGTCAGTAAATACTTGGGACCGCATATTTAATCTCTGAACCCGGCACGTACAGAAGTATATGCGCAGAGAGTCGCGATTTAAATAACTTCTACTACGTCACTGAGTGTCCGAGCAAAAACCTTGAGTATAGGCGGTCAAGGGACGCTCGGGGGGAGAGGGGGGCAGAAGCATCCAAGCGTGAATGACCGAGAAGCTAATATACAATCCAGTTTTCCCACGAAACCATCAGAAAAGACGTATGTAAATTATCTGAAAGATCTTTTTGAAAAATTAGATAACTGCTATTCAATAGCTCGGGACTGAATCCAGGAGGCGAAAGAAAAATCAAAACAATATTATGATCGAAAACAGAATACAAAGCACTTGAAATCAGGGGATCAAGTTTATTTGAAGAATATGATTAGAAGAGCAAGAAATTTGATCCATATTTTTCAGGACCTCTTGTCTCAGGAAAAACAATAGGCGAAAGAAACGCCCTCAACTTGGCCAGATCCGAACAAAACTACAATCGTGCATTTGGACAGATTAAAATTATGTTCATATCCATGCGACGATCCTTCAACAAGTCAGGAATAAGCGACCAAGCACTTCGAAACATTGAAGGACGAGGTTTTCGTACTTAATATAGAAGAATTTCGTTATTCGAATATGTCATAAGTGAAACTCTGTTGTTTATAAATAGATTTTAATATCAATATGAAATCAAATAATGACATGAAATTAGATCATGAATGATTAATTTCTTCTTGAAGGGGTGAAGAGGATAGAAGTAAGATTTATTTTTACTAATTCTTCCATTCCATGAACCCCTCTCAAATTTTTTTGTTCCCAAAAGGTATGTTCCATTCCGTGTAATGCATATTGTTTTTTACAAGTACTCTAGTAGAAACTTGATTTCCAGTACCTTCAGAGCGGGGCGAAACAAGGTGGTCCAGCCCTAGGGTTAAAACATTTAATGTTTCAACCCTACCAGCCCGGTCAACTCGACCGTTTCAGCCCTAGGATTGAAACACTTAATGTTTCAACTCGAGGGTTGGAACACCTTATTTCGCCCCGCTCTACAGGTACTGGAAATCGGATTTTCATAGAGGTGTTGTGAAAAGAAATATAAATACTCAAGTTATATACCTGTAATTGATTCATTTTGAATTTGATTAATAAAATGTACATATACTTACAATCCTGACAACAATAAAGTTCCTGATCATGGACATTGATTATCTGGGAGAATAATTAATTTGAATATACACAGAGAAAAAGTTGTTGTCCAAATGACAAGAAATAATTAAATTTTGACTACTCATCTAAATGTACAGCTTCGTTACCGACTAAGTACCTTGCGATAACTTCTCCTAACCCGTAGAATAGTTTATTTAAAGAAAATTCACATGTAATTATATATTAGTATATAAGTATATATTCAAAGGAGTAATTAAGTACCAGTACAGTTTGAAAGGATTTAAAATTGACAGATTCGTGGTTGGTGTTTCATAAACCTGACCTTAAAATCTATAGAATGAAAATTTCTGATCTAAAAATAAAAGCAAATACAAAAAGAGCATTTGTATGATAGAATTTTAAATAAAGAGTATAGTTGAGTCTCAGAGACAAAACAAAACAAGAAATATATAGAGTAGAGCAAGCGCACATAGTAGAGGTTATGGGAAAAAAATAAAAAGTAAAATAAAAAACTAAAGACACATAGTCCTGGATTCCTCAGCTCCTTGGATGGATCCTGAGTGAGTGATAGTTAGTAACAAGAAAAAATACAAATCAATCGATTTAAGCAAAGAAAAGTGGATTCTCCTCATAGAATGAAAATTGAAAGGGTTGACTGGTTCGAAGAATTAGATTCCTGCATAACAAAATTTCATTGGCCCAATCAAATGTATCGGGCCCCTTTCAACTGTTGATAGTTCAAAAACGCAGTAGAATAGAAAACATTCTCAGTTTTCAAATTGACCTCGATAGGATCCATTCGAATGAAAACAACTAACAAAATGATCCTGGAAGTGATTATCGAAATCATAACCATAGTTATGATTACACTTATGATGGATTTCATAAGGAGTCCCAGGACTATTGGATGGATTCAAAGAGTTTGACCTGGGAAATGATTCATTTATAAATACATATACAGTGTTGAAAGTTGTTTATAATTATAAATAACAACTTTCAAAATAAAAGGTGAAGGTGTGATGGAATGCAAGATTTGCGAACTGAAATTTTATCGCGCATGAGCAAAGATGGCGGATTCAGCAGGAAAATTAAAATTAGTTTGCAATTTGAAAATATTATGAAATTAGAAATAAAGTTATATCAATGTTATAAAATGGCAACTCAGAACAAGAAAATTTGAGTTGAAAGTAGTACCTCTTTTCTGTCTCAAAGCAAATAAATACTTTACTTATGAATAGGTCTAGCGTCAGGCCATCGCTGTTTTCAGACGAGAAGATAAATCACAGTACTATTTTTAGTATCATTTATGACAATATGGCGTCAACCAGGCGATTAAAAAACGCCATAAGCATGGAGTTTGGACTATCAGTGTTTACAATGGCCAATCATCGAATGACTCATTTTGCGGCTTACTTCTAGTAGGCGGAGCCATACGACCTAATTTCTAATTAGTAAAATAGTCATAAATTTCCATAACGTCAGCGATTTGATTTGCTGAGGGACTAGAGTAGGAGAATCACTCCGCCCGAAAAGTAGTTTATAAAAAGGCGTGCACATCAGAAAAACGTCAGCTTTTTATATCTCCGAAACAACAATTATCACCTAAAACCTGCGACTCTCTATTATTGCAATTTTAACTTAGAATTGAGAACATAGCTATGTAAAATCGATAATAATAATAAGGGCCCAAATCTAGAATGCAAAACGCGTACGCGACGCCACGTTCGGCTTTTGCCGATTATTAAAGATATAAATAATATCATTGTGAACGACAATTAGTCTTAAGTGCTATTGGATTATATGCATTCACTTGGATTATGTGGTTTCACTTGGGATTATGTGCATTGTGTGCAACTTGTGAAACTTGTTAACAATATGGGACAGTGAATGTATGGTGAAATAACATATAAATTGTGTTCTTAATTTCAAACCCGACCAGTTCTCTTGGTTATTGGTTTCAACCAATCAACGACTGCAAACGGATCCATTCTTATGAATCAACGTGCGAACAGGTTCCGTGCAATCACAATATTCTCGGATCATTGAAGTGACAACAAAATTAACGATGAGTATTTTATTTGTACTATTTGATTTGCGGTAAAAAAACAAATTTCCCGAAAGCTTCAGATTTTATGGAAATGTAAGCAAAGTTTGGGAAATTAATTGGCATTTTAGAAAACTAATGCAAATTTTTGTAACTTTTGGAAACTTTTGGGATTTTTTGAAAACTTGTGGGAATTTTTTGAAATTGGTAGTAGTGATGCATATCGAGCGATCGGTCCGAGAATCCGATGAAACGAAAAGAAGTGTTCGTCTTTTCAAAACGTCATATCGGTTCGAATCGTCTCGTGAGACGATCATCTTGCTAAGTCGATCGAATCGAGCAAAAGTTTCTAAAATTATTTGTAAGTATGTGATTTATAAATTATTCAAAACCTTATTTGAATACATGTAAAATTAAATCATTTAACAAAACAAAAGAGTTTAGAGAAAACCTTTTTGAGAAAAATTTCAAGCTTACTCATGAACTCGAACTCTTAGAGCTAATTCACGTTACAAACCAACTCAAAAGTCAGCAAGATTTTCATGAAAGTTGATATAAGAGGTTTCCTGTCTCACTAAATACGAATTTTGGGTGAAAATTAAAAAATTCCAAATAGTGGATTGAATGTGCCACCCGATTTTTTTTAATTCCATCAACTTTCAGATTTTTATGAAAGTCGGTACTTGGGGGTATAATTGAGTCGCTGAATAAGAATTTAGGATAAAATTAGACGTTTTCAAGCTAATAGCTCGAGTTTTTAGGTTAGTTCACGGTTTCAAGCTTATGTTTTCAACTTGAGTTGATGAATTTATTACTTGATTTGAGCTTTTAATTCAAACTGAGTATTCCATAACTTGAAAGCTCTACTCAACCTAGTTTCATTTGAACCTTGCGAAACTTAGCTTAATTTGAACAAGTTTAAGCTGAAGCAATTTTTTCACGCCTCTAATTTTCTGAATATACTAAAGTATTGAAAGCAGAATTATATTGTTATGAAATTGATGCTTTATTAAGTAAATAAATATTAAAATTGAATATTTTTTTTATATTACTTATACATAACAAACAAACTAAGAAGTGGGAATATGTTCCATTTATCCAGTAACTTTTGGATCTAGTGCGCCAGGCTACAAGTGACCCACGCATTAATCCACTTTAAAAATTTAATCGAGTCATTGTCAAGACGATTTTTGTGTTTCCTGATAGTAAGGAACCACGAGAAAAAACTCGCTCTGCTGATACGGATGTGGCTGGTATGCACAGTAAGTCGCGAGCCATTAAAGACAGAGTAGGGAAGAGCTTCTTGTTCTGATGCCACCATTCTAGCAAATTTTAGTCTTCATCAGCACATTCTTGAGATAGGTAGAGGTTCATTTCTTCTTGCCATTCTCGATTAGAGGATTTTGAATTTCGAGTGTTCTTCTTTCTCATAGTTTTCTTCTTGAATTTGGAAAACACATTGACTTTGCCGATTTCTTTTGGTAATCCCAAATCTTCAACTGCAGGAGGATCTTTCTCAACTTCTTCTTAAGTTTCCTACATAATGAGTAAAATCTGTATAATTTGTAATAATAATAATAATAATAATAATAATAATAATAATAAATTAGATATCTTCAATTTTCTTTTTAAATTCACGCACTGAATTCAATATAAAATTGTCCTGTTGATGCTTCAAGCATGGATTCATCTAGCGTGCTAGGGTCAGTCGTATTGGTTAGATCAGTTATCGATTCTTTTATTTTGTCTACGAGCATAATGAATCCGATAACTATCAATAGTAGGGTGACGTACTTCTCGCCTCAAAGAGCATCAGTCAGAAGATTAAAATGGCGAAGATATTCAAAAACCCTCATTAGCAGCAACGTTGCATTCAAGACCCAGTCCAAAGCATGGCATACGTCGAATTCCATCTTATTAATGTATCAACATTGGGCTGCAGCATCTCCATCCCGATCATTTCACAACAACTTTTCAGTTCAATCCGACATTGTTCCGACCTCTTTAGTAGTTTGAAAATATTTCTCAGTTTAGCCAAAGGAAACATCATCTCTGTATCACCTTCCATGTTTTCAGCCTCATCTTGTCCTTTCATGATCCCATCAAAATTGTCCTCATTTTCTCCATCATGAATTTCATCCATTTTGAATATGCCTAGCATATCTTCGACACTCAAATTTAGGATATGTACTGTGACGAGGTAACTGATAAACCGCACAACATAATTAAAATTGTCAATAATCTAAGTAAAGAAGTAGTGGGAACGGAACATAGAGCAATGAATCATCATTAGATCTCTAAATAAACGTTACTTTACCTTATTGTATCACTTATCAAAATTAAATTACTTTGAATCTGTAAACTAGAGCTAACTTAATAATTAGAGGTTATTTTCTCTCAGAACGTAGTTACAATACTTGCAAGACAACGGAGTTCCTGTAATTTTTAATACTCCGATCATTTATTCGTCGTTTGTTTTATTTCTCTTTTTTATATATCACTCGAGACAAAGGGGGGTGGTATTCTGCTTACGCAATGTTGCACTGATCGTCAAGGAGAGCGGCGATTCCACGAGAAGGGCTTTGTACGAAGGTCAATTCAACCATCATAACGAGGCACTGTATAACCGACGAAGTTCCCTGGCACACATGCCTAGATGTGATTTCCTTTCGTTCACGAATGCCAGGAAACAAGAACTCAGACTCCACGGCAGAGTTCTCAGTTGACAGGTTGTCAACATCATCGTAGGGTACTGCTGCCCGGCGGATCGCGAGGTTTAGAGAATAAGAGCTTGAAACGGGCATCACGGCGCCCTCTGTCGGCGCCTTTGCTCGAATAAACCTGCAGTCGCCGCTCTTCCTCTCACGAGCCATGCGCTCTGCGTCCTGGTTCTCTCCCGAGAGTTTGATTGTTTGACTGAACTTCCTGGCGTCCTTCAGGCAACCAAGTTGGTTTTTATATGGTTTTTTTTTATAATGGTTTTTATAAAAGAATAATTTTTTTTATAGTACGTTAGCTTTGAAGTGTCCATCTTCAGCTTCAAAATTCGGTATTAGGTAGGATCATTCGTTCATGAAATTTGTGGTTGAAAAAAGTATACGGGAGGTATTTTTTCGCTACTTTTTTTTGAAAGTGCCTTGAACAAATATCTAGAATCAAAATCAACTAATAGCAAATACATGAATTTGACTATACTTATGTACACATTCTTGAGATAGGTAGAGCTCTATTTTTGTTCGTCATTCTCGATTACAGGATTTTGTATTTCAAGTGTTCTGCTTTCTCTGAGTTTTCTTTTTGAATTCGGCGAACACATTCATTTTGCTGGTCTATTTTGGTTCAGGTGTTTAAAAAATTTTATTTCTATGAGAAATGCCATAAAAAATCTACAGGGGTGTAAAATGACTTTGAGATCAGGTCGGGCTGGACTCAGGGCTGTGGACTCAGCCCAAAAACCCGTAAGCCGATTCGGCCCAAAATCGAAAATCGCAATCGATTCTTTTCAGCTCAAAAATGCTTTGAGTTAAAAAATTTAGTTTTCACACAGTATTAAAGCATATCTGAGCTGAAAACGATCATTCCTTTGAGCTGAGAAAAAAATTATGGCGTAGCATCCGAGAAAAGCGAGAAAAGAATTTGAAATAGGTTAATATCTTCTATAATCTTTTTTTTTTTTTAAATTCAAAAAAAATCTCATTGGTTCAAAAATTATAGCAAACTTACTGCATGCGCACTTTTTGATAATGAACATTATTTGAAAATTAGAAATTAAAGACACATTTTTTGTTCAAATTAGAATTTTTTTGAAATTTTGGATTGAGTTAGAAGTGTAAATGATCTTAAGGAAAGGGAATTGCGGGATACATAGAACTAAGTTAACTACATAGAACTAAGTGAGCTACATAGAAATAAGTTTTAAAGTCAACAACAAAGTTTTCTGTACATTTGTTAATCTGGAAAAAGCTTTCGATAAGGTGGATGGGACCAAACTTTGGGGAGTCCTAAAAGAGAATGGAGTGAATGGTTGACTTCTAAAAGCAATAAAAACAATATATAACAATATTAAAGCCAAATGGACAACTGATTTATGTCCTTTTTTACAACTTGATTTATAGCAGTCGAACCTTGAGGATACCGAAGTACGATAGGCTGTTAGAATATTTATGGTATCGCTATCATAAAACCTTCATAAAACTAATCTCTTTTGACACTTAAAAAATTATTATTTATTTACGTGCATATATTTATATAAGATGACCTGTATATTTATATTTATATACTGTATTCCGCTGATGGTCAATCTAAAAATGCTATTTATTTTTATGCATCACGTACACTTTACGACATACATACAAAATATGATACATTTTTAATTTTCAATGCAAATTTTAGATATTTGTAATTGTAGATATCTGTAGATTCTGATTTTTTAACTTTCGAACCTCTAGTTTGGACGTTGAAAAAAAAATTTTGTTTTGAAGCTCTTACGTCTGGCCACTGTACCACAGCTTTTCTACAAGAATCCTTACCTGGTTCGCTAACCAGATGCCGAGTTGGACCTTCTTTTTCATGGCAGCCTCTGTAATTCCTTTCTCTTCAGATAAATCTCAATAAAATTTACAAAGACAGGTTCATGAGCCTTTAGAAAAAAAGTTCTTTTAAGGATCTTTGGATCAGGATCTAGAAAAAATATGGACTTTAGAAAGCGCTACACGGGTACTCATAGAAAAATCTCAGAACTTGATTGGACCTGAAAATATTCAAAGAATTTCCAGTGAATTTGTATCAGTAAGGTAAACGAAGAAAGGATGGAAAGATAGATGCACGGAGAAAGATGACTATCAAAATCTAGGTATTAAGGGATTATAAAGCAACTCCTAACATACAGATATTAATGCGTATCTTGTTGAGTTTTTCAGCGTAAATCAAAATATATATTCAGTTTTACTATCAGAGATGTTGAACTGAAACATCAAGATATTAAACTCGTTGTTGGAGCCCATGCGCAGTTCGCGGTGAGCATTAAAATGCTGTCGGCATCTGTCGGCCACATGAAGAAGCTTATAGTCAATGTCGTTTCGTCACATATCAACTTGTCGAAAAATGATGATATCGATGTGCTGAATATTCTTTTTAATGGTCATATGTGCATATGTTTTTAATATCTACAGATTATAACCCCTAACATTATAGATGGCCGTCCTATAGTTGAATATCAAGTATGTTGACCCTAAACATCCAAATATTACGGGTGAACATCCACTTTTCTCCGTGCGCAGAGATATCTAGACGTATAAAAAAGGGAAGAAAGACTATCGGCGATGTACGATCCATTACTAGAAGTAAAAATGTAAGGAATAAAGATAAAATTGCGACCTGGACGTATCAACAATACGATAGGAGAAAAGTGAACTCGGTTGGCATGTAATTCCTGCGAATATGTGCGGTAAAACGCTAATGGACGAAGTCAGTACACAGAAAAAAACAAAAGATAAAGTTCACATCGATTTCAGGTGAAAGATTCGCTGCAAAAAAAAACCTTGCCGGTTGATCTTTACATAAAGCGGAGATAATTTCGTGATTTTAAACTGACCTGGGAAATCTTTCGTGTGCTCTCTCCTCAATTTTCATTCGAAAAGTAGCGAAAGCTGCGACGTCAGCGCTGTCTACCGTCATTTGAGTTCATTAAACTGGAGAAAAATGGCGATTCACAGCTGTCAGTTGCTTTTTGTTAAGTGACGTAAAAATAGGTTCTAGTGCGTTATCAATAGTCTAATCTATTTAGAGGTGATTTATAAACAAGAACAATGTTTTATTTGTGTTTTTTGTTACCGATTCTACGTTCTACCCCTTTTGTCTCACTCCAGCGTGACGTAGTAAGATGACGTCAGAATTATTCTCCTGACCTCGGTGAAACTTTCGACGAAAGTCGTTAAATTCTTAACCGTTCCAAAATTCATCTGCAACACATTTTAACATTTTTTTTCTGTGTGATGAGTGGGTTCTCAAGGAATGTGGTGTAGAAGAAACATTAAATGACGATTCACTGCCTTCCGAGAATTTCAGCCGGCTCACATTCGTAGATGAGGGCGTCTGAGGGGCAGAGAAATAGACGCGGCGACCTCGACGTAATTACGCAGTACCGTAAACACAAAGCGGGTAATTTCGTCTGTTCCATTCAGTTCGCTTTCAGTGATTCGGTTAGTTTTGGTTATGCGTAACAAAAATGTCAAAAAGGACGCGTTTAACTTTTGAAAAGCAGTACAAGCTCATGGACAAAGTGAAATCAGGTGCCTCGAAACAGTCTATTTTACAAGAATATGGTATCTGTGAGAGAGCGTACGAGCGTGTGATAACTCGCGAATCTGAGTGAAGGAATGCGGTTAAAAGTTATGAATATTCGAAGAAGAAATCGTCGAAAGCAAGTGATAATATAGTTGTGGATGCTGCTGTCTTAGAATGGTTTAAGCAAGTGAGACATAGGTGATCCAATATCCAGGCCGATCATTGGAGAGAAGGCTCTCATTTTAAAGGAGAAGCTGAACCGTCCTCAGACGTTTAAAGTAAGTAGACAAACAAGCATCTTAACGTGTAACAGCGAAATTTGTTCCTCATTTCGGCTGAATATTTACTTTAGCCTTGTCTCAGACAAATTGAGCGCGTATCATTTATCAATTAAAACAGGTTTTTTGATGTGTAAATATGTTAGACCTCGATATGGGAAGTCGCGCCTGAGTCGAGTGAAACCATGGCTCGAAAGTGTAATGCAAGGTTTCTCCACAACGTCGTTGTAGCTTCAACGTGCTGCGCGCTGTTTCCATGCTATGTCGATTTATAAAGTCCTATTGTGGAGAGACCTTTAAGGCTCTGACACACGCGTTGTGTCGTGTGTCTTGCTTCTCTTCATCCACTCAAAGGAGCCCTTCAATTATTCTTTCGACTTCGCACAGTATTCTTCTGCATATTGATACTATATGTGCATGGAGAAGTGATTAGATATATTTTATATAGTTTTTTATATTTTATATTCTGACTAATTTTTTTGACTTCGTACAGTATTCTTCTATATATTGATATGTGTATGGAAAAGTGAAAGTTATTTTTTTGACTTCTGCTTTATGTAAGATTTCAATTTCAGTTAACGTTTACCGAAAATGTTTACACGTAAATCTGTCTTGAGTCGTAGTTCAGGACGCACGTGATGTTTTTTTCAGGTTATGTTTGAGCTTTTGCAAATTTTTCAAAGATAACGTTTATTAAGACCCGTGCACTGTTTAAAACGCTGAAAATATTTGTTTGTTTATTATAAATAATGACTTTTTAACTTATACAATTATCCCTTAGACCAAAATTAAAAATAATTGAATCACTACTCTGTAAATAAATATATATTATTTATTTATTTATCATATTTATAATTGATAAATTATTATAATATTCATTATATATTATAATATTCATCATTTATCATTCTAGTAAAGTATATTTTTTATTTACAAAATAGTGATTTAATTGTTTTCGATTTTGCTCAGAATCAATTAATTTTGGTCGAGTGGATAAATCTGTAAATTAAAAAGCTATTATTAGAATAAACAAAATAAATTATTTTAAGCATTTTAAACAGCGCGCGAAAAGCATACAATCATATGCCATGTGCGACGCATGCGCAGTACTGCGTGGAGCCCGCGTTGGGAGCACTGGTTCATACAAGCCTGACTTGCTTACATCGTCATTTTCTTACTTGACTGTTTTGATGTCGGTGAGATGTTAACAAGCATCGATTGAACTGTTTAAACAAAAGGATAATGAAAAATCTTACCATTTTTGAGAAAACGTACCCTACTCCAGCATCTTGATCAGTATGGATTTAAACAGGACATACAATAATTCTCTTATCGCCTGAACAAACCTTGTCCTATATCAAATATCAAAAAATAATATTATATTGTGCTGCAAGTGCGCAAAGCAGGCAGTTCCCCACGAGTGTGAAGTCTGCTGTACGAGCAAGAGGCGAACTGAAGGGGAGTTGTACGCAAGTCATAGGCGAGTTCGAGACGAATAAAAACAAATTTTCCGAAAATTTGCGATAAAATTACCGAAAATTATTGGAAATTACCGAAAATTATTGGAAATTACCGAAAATTTTTGGAAATCCGAAATCACAAGAAAGTTTGGAAATTTTTGGTAAATTCATGAATTAGCGAAAATTTCCGGAAATTCAAGGTATCCAAAGTTTTTTGGAATAAATCCAAAAACTTCTGGAAATTTTTGGAAAATTTAAAAATTACCGGAAATTTCAGGTATCAAACAATTTTTTTAAATTATTAGAATTTTTGGTGATTTGTGGTAATTTATCAGTAATTTATAGTAACTTACCTCTTCGAGTTGGTCCAATCACTATTCACTACTCACAATCAGTCTGTCAAGTGCCAAGTCATAATGAAGTGATTTTGTGATTCCGGCAGTCCTGGAAAGTAATTTTGAATCGAAATGCGCCTGCGCAACAGCCAAGAAAAGTAATTTTGCTTGAAGTGCGCAAGCGCAGCAGCTAAAAAAAGAAAGTTTGCTCAAAGAGCGCAAGCGCGGCAGGTAGATAAAGTCTTTTTGTAACTGCATTTCACCACGATTTCAGAATTGGTCACTTCCCTCACGCTTTACATGCCTCTAAAATCGAACATTCCGTGCATGCGTTACAAAGAAAACTTTATAAAATTCAGAATTTTATTTAAGTGTGTACTTGGAAATTCTTGTTTCTATCTGAAAAGAAGAAAATCCCTACAAAAATTTAATCCAATCGAATGAAATCTTGCGCTCCCTCATCATATCCTCGTTGCTTTCGTGCTTACAAAAAAAAATTTTTAGGACAATATAAGCCTAATTTTTTTAGGTAATTCAATAGCGTTGTGTAATTCCATAAAAAATAAATTTTGGAGACATGTTTTCACATAATTTACTTCTTCTTCTAATAAGTAAGACTTTTAATGTACGTACTTGTGGATATTTTCGATAGGAATTCATTAGTACCATATAAATTGTTTTTATGGTTATTTAGTACCTTTCAAGTTTATCTTTAAGAAAATTAAGAACAATAATAAAATTGATAGAAACTATTTATATGGTAGCCATGCATTCATGTCGAAAATATCTAAAAGTTTGGGTACACTAAAAATCTTGATTATTAGGAGAAAAAGTAAATTAGGTAAAAAAATGTCTCTACAATTTTTTTTCTATAAAATTACACAACATCATTATATTTATCATGAAAAATTAGGCTAATGTTGTTCCAAACATTTTTTTGTAACGAAAGCAACGAAGATATTAAGAATTAAACCTTTGGCTTCGATGAGGGAGTGCAAGATTTAAAACTTTGCAATTTTTGGACCGCCCTAATGCAACACTAACCATTTTTTATGAATTGATGAATTAATATTGTTTTCATTTCACATACATCTTGACTTTGATTCAATCCAGTAACTGCTTTGAAATTTCCTTATTATTCTCGCAATTCAAATCCTCTCAATCGAATTGTTACAAGGACAATTCGATGTTTCAGCGTCGAAGGTGAGAACTCAAATGCTGCTAATCAATAGAAACCTGGAGGGTTTCATGGTACTGTCCCTATATTATGGCTCTCCTAGAAAAAAGAATTGTCACCTCGCATATTATTATCGACGTAAGCCATAGCTTCATAAAATTTGCAAACTTTAATCTTTCACTTCCTCGGAACACAAGAACCTTTTCTAGAAGAAAATTACTCCTACGATTGTAATTTAGCATTTACCATATTATTTCAAGCTATATCTTCCTTATCCTTTTCAGTAAGTTTCAAACTTCCAAATCATGGACTTCTTTGACAATCGTTATTTCAGACTAAATAAAGTCTTGACATCTGTCATTGGCCAATGGCCCTACGAATCCAGAAAGAAGAAAATTATACTTTCGTTTTTATTCTTCTTTTTTCAATTTTCTCATACAATAGGAGCGGTATTAATGTTTTCATATTATTTTCAATATATTGAGTTACTTGGTAAACTGTAATTCCAAATAGAATTTTCAACACAACAGTATTTTCTGCGAAAAAAATTAATATATTTGGATATCCTCCACAGATCATGGGTTTGATCACCCTTCATCTTAATTTTGATGATTCCCTAAACAATATAACACTCATCATAACTGTACAAATAATAGCTATAAAATTATCAAATAGCATCCTGAATATGGAAAAGGTGTGTTATTCGTGACATGGATAAAAATTAAATAAAATATTCAGATGATAGGATATTTTTTTAACTTAACTTTGATTGACTAATATATAAAGGATTTTATTCATAACAACAGATGAAAGGTATTCTTGATGGACTCAAGTCTCATTGGTTATCAATGTCAAGTTCGGAAGTTGAAATTTTAAAAGAACGTGCTGTTAAGGGGAGATTTTTAATAGTTGCATACGCAGGTGAAAACAGAGTTTTACAGTTTTAAAGTATTAATATTTTCAGAAAAATCCTCAGAAAAATCAATCCTAAATAATTCAAAATTTTTTCAGTTGCTGTATATTCAGGCATGTCTTTGTTTCTACTTCCAACTTATGCTCCACCACTCCTTGATATTATCAAGCCTTTGAATGAGTCTAGACCTATGAAAAGGGTGTACAGCTCCAATTACTTTATCAATGAAGAAAAATATTTTTACTTCCTTTTATTCCATGAACAATTAGCTACTATTTGTAATATGACAACACTGATATGCGTTGATACTATGTATGTAAAGTGTGTGGAACAGACTTGTGGAATATTTTCCGTTCTGCGGTAAGAAATTAATTAAGAAAAATTATAATTAGATTTATCTGAAAAAGTACAATGTTATTTAAAATGAATTTTTTCTTATCAGGTACCGTTTAGAAAATATTATTAAAAATTCTGATACCCTACGACATTCTTCCAAAGAGGATAAAGAAATCACAAATGAAGTTTTCGTGTGCATCGCTTTGCACCGAAATGCCATCAAGTAGATATTTGAATTTTGTATCAACTATTACTATAAAAATTATCATTTTAAATTACACTAGACTTATTTTGAATAAGGCTTGCTGATGCTATTGAATCTATTTATGGAACAGCATTATTTATTCAAATTACATTGTCTATGGCGTTACTAAGCGCAACTGGATACGTGGTAAATGAATTTTTAAATAAAAGAACTAGTCTTTTCTACAAAAGCTGAAGTTTTTTTAAATAATAGAATGAAAAGTGCGTTTTTACTTTCCTAATACATATTTCAAATTAAATATTTTTTCTTGCAATCGAACATTCAAAATACGGCTGATTAACATTTCATATTTTATTTGTAAAAATATGAAATATTTAAAATTCATTTAATTTTCATAGGTCGCGGTAAAATTAGAGACATTTGCGGAATGCCTGCAAGTTCTGCCCAAAATGCTCGGACAAATATTACATGTATTTTTTAATATTCTCCCAGGACAAAAATTGATGGACTCTAGTGAAGAAATTGGAATTTCTGTGTAATTATCACATAGGTGAGAAAACTGTATAATGAACTAATTTGATAATTTTATAATTAATTACAGATACGATACACAGTGGTATCGAATGCCAATCAGAGCTCAAAAACTACTTCTTTCAATAATGCTTAGAAGTTTTCGACCATGTACGATTAAAGCTTTTGGTGGTACATTGACACTGTCTATGGAAACATTTAGCTCGGTAAGAAATTAACCAAGATTAAAAATTAAAGAATTTTTATTTTTTATCCATTTCCTGCCGAAACAAATTTTATAAGAGGCTACGAGAAGCTAGAAACTGCTTTTTTCATATATATTTAGAGCTAATTAGTGATGTGCAAAATGGCCTCGGGTTGAGTCGGATAGGGATGAGCTCCAAACGGGTTGCGTCGGGTCAGGTTGTAGGACTGTTGGGTTATCGGGTTAGCCCAAGAACCCGACCCGACAACCCGAAAGCCAGGCCGGCCCGACAATCCTCTAAAATACCAACCCAAAAAACCCAACCCGACTCGAAGTTACCTGCCCGTCCAAAGTCGAGAAATAATTGATATACTAGTCCGGTTAAATAAGCTTTTTCCGATGAAAATGACGCACAAGGATGAATTTTTGCATAAATCCTCGTAAGACCCTTGAGATCAACCCCCCCGAATTTGAGACCTCACCGACGCCGGGGTCTTTTGAGAATATTAAAAAAAAAATCAAAAAATTTGCAGGAGAAGTTGTAGAGAATGAAATTCTGCATAAAAAATTTTTCACGAAAAATTTCGATTAAATGCATATTTCCCCGATTAAATGCATATTTCTCCCGCGTATCTTTAGTCTCGCGTGTATAACCAATACGTTCGGAGTGAGGTTCTAAGCTTCGCGCGCCTTGCTGTAAGCCACTAGATGAATTTTGGTGTTATATATATATATATATATAGGGCATTCTTTTTTTAGAGGTTTGTTGTGGTCTTTAATGAACTTATGCGACATAAATTCGATATATTTTTTCGAGA
>JAUMHM010000083.1:51835357-51852220 GCA_032362435.1 Melikaiella ostensackeni
ATATATATATATTCCTTTATTTGTAAGTATTATATTTTTACACTTTTTTGGGTTACCCTTAATTTAAAAAAAAATATTTTATTGGGCTTCGAAATTTTTTGTTTTCATAAATCTCATTGCCTAAAAATGATCATCCTTTTGTCAATCACCCTTAAGTATTCAATATTCAAATCGAGAAATTTTTTCAGGTTTGAAAGTCTTAATTTTTTAATTTCAATAACCTGAAAAATTGTTTGCTAGTTGGGAAATAACCAGAAATTTGTTTTTGTTTTGAGATGCTGATAAAACTCATATTTCAGAGAAATTATCATCTGTAGAATGATAATTCATGATGTAAATGAAGTTTCATGTCCATAAAAATTGTTGACAGATTAGGCTTGTGTATCAAAGTAATTTTTTTTGCTTTTAGGTTACGAGCACAAAAAAGTAAGTGCTTCCAACCAGATTTTAAATAAATAAGCATGTTCATGCCTTTTATCAGCACAACCAAATAAAATTATCAGTAGTTCTTGTGTCTATAATACTTGGTAGCAACGACTGTCATGGTTGCATGTTAAATACGGCAGAGTTTTAAGCTCGTACAAATTTTATATCATATTTGAAAAAAAATTACTGTATAAATTGAACAATTTTTTTAGATAATAATTCTGGGTTATTGTTTCATGAATTTATACACAATGTAATTTGACAACTTATGAGAAATGCTTAAAATGCCAATATTCACTTCGTATCAGAACAGTACCATCTGAATAAAATTGCAGCGTGTTAAAAAAGTATAGAATATAGGATAAACACCTAAGTGGTATATATAAGATAAAGAGAAATATGATTATTATGCTAGCATTGTTATCTTTGAAATGAATGCTTCAGCTTTAATTTGGTATTTATTACTTTCCCCGCTTGTTGATCAGTTATCATTATTATGCGTGCAAAACTTTTTCTATTCACCTCTTACAGGTTTCCTTTAATGTGTTCTCATTAAATAACGAAGCTTATTATAAATGTCTTCTATCATGTTCACTGACAATAAATCAGCCCGATTCTTGTGAAGGACTTATTTATTCATAACTACACTTATGCATAAATTAACAATTAATACGAAACAATCCTCCATGAGGAAGCACACTGTTCATGCAATGATTCCAATTAAAGACACATCATATAATTAAGGCGCCTAAACGACCTTTCAGCAGTTATTCTCCATATTTTGAGTTTTACCGTATTTACCCATTTACAATACATGACCGTTAAATGTGTAAGACCGATTGGTTTGATTCAAACAAACCAAAATTTGTGTCTTCACGCTGTATTCGAATTAAATAAATTGTTTATTAACATTTGAAAAAATTGCTCAATTCGAATTAATGCAATTTTTGAATACAATCTTTTAAATAGACAAATGAATGTTTGTTTCAAATAAAAGATTTTATTCAAATGAATTTTCCTTGTACATTTTGTTTATTGATCAAGAAGCGCATATATATCCCCCAATTTCTAATTTGAATGAATTTTTTTCTTACCTAAATCTACAATCATGTAAACTAATAATACTACTCATTGTATTTAACATAATTTTTATGTTGCTGAATGAAATTTGCTGTGTTTGAATTCATGGGCTTCTTGCAGTTTGTCAGATCAAATAGAAATTATTGTACTTTAAAGTTTGGACTGATATGCAATACGAGATCTTTTTTAATCTTTAAAAAAATCTCAAGAAAATTATATTTATACTTTGAACAGACTGATAGTACTTATATCCCTGTTTTCAGATCTTAGAATCTAATTTTAATTCGAATTATAGTGTTTAAAAACTTATGATAAATAAATAGTTATTCGAAATTTCTATTCTGTATTGTAAAACTACTTTCCTCATCATATCGAAGAATTTTTCCACTTTTGAAAGTGATTAAGTTTATTTATAATAAATCAATACTATAATTTTAATATATTATATTTATATTATAAATATAATTTATTAATACTATATTGTACTGTCTTCTACTATAATTAAATACAGTGGCGTAACTATTGTACCTCTTAGACTGAGCAGCTAAAATTATTGCATTGTAAGATCTTATGTAAGAAAAATTGTTACTAAAAAGAGATAATAAATCCAAAGATAATACAACTTAGAGAAAAGTCCAGCAGAAATTCGATTTGCTAGACCAAAAGTGAATTTTCTCTTGAAAAAATGCGTAATTAATTGCATCATAAGTTTTTCAATAGTGTTAAAAAATTTAACGTGAAACGTTTTGAATCTCTAAAATTTTTTAGTAAACGTATTGCATTTTCAACAAAATAGATGAATTTTTAACCGAAAAGATGAATTTTCAACTAAAAAGATGAATTTTCAACACAGGATAATTTTTGACCAAAAAAGTCGAATTTTCAACAAAATATATGAATATTCAACCAAATAATTCAATTCACTCAAACGACACGAAACAGTTGAATTCTCAACCTAAAACGATTAATATCCAACCAAACAGTTGCATTTTCAACCAAAAACATGAAATTTCGACCAAAGGAGATGAATTTTAAAACCAAAAAGACGAATTTGCAACAAAAAAGTGGAATTTTCAATCAAGAAAGATTTTTTACTCAATAAAGAAGAAAAATTTAATCCAAAATGTCCAACTCTCAAGCCGAAAAGACGAACTTTTTGCAACACAGTTGTATTTTCAACCCGAAAATATGAATATCCAGCCAAGAAGATAAATTTTGTACCAGAAAAGATAAATTTCCAACAAAATACATCAATTTCCTAACAACAAAATTAATTTTTGAACCAAAAAGACGAATTGTCAATAAAATTAAAACCAAAAAAAAAATTTTCAACAAAAGATTTTAATTTTTAACCTAGAGAGATTTTTGAGTCAATAAAGAAGAAAAACTTCATTTGTAATAAATTAGCTAAATTTCAGTTCAAAAAATTAATTTTGTAAGAAAAAAATGAATTTTCTATAAAATAATTAAATTTTCAACCAAAAAGATTAATTTTTAATTGAGTGATGAATCCCCAATCAAAAGAATAAATTTTTAACGAAATAGATTCGCTTCCAACCAAAAGAATTAAATTTTCAACGAAATGCATAAATTTTCAACTAAACAGTTGAATTATCAATTGAAAGAAAAAAACTTTTCACCAAAAAAACTTATTTTCAATGAAATAGTTCAGTTTTCTACCAAAGAAATTAACTTTCAACTAAAGTGATGAATCTTCAACCAAAAAAATAATAATAATAACAAAATACTTTAACTTGCAATGAGTACTCGAATTTTCAACTAAAACAGATGAATTTATAACGGAAAAGGTGATAGTTGATATTTCAACTGAAAACGATTTTAATTTTAAATAAAAAACACTTGAATTCCACCAAAAAGACGAATATTTAACAATATAGTTGAATCCTCAACCGAAACAGATAAATTTTCTACCAAACATTTGCATTTTCGTCCAAAAATAATGGAATTTCTACCATAATTAATGAATTTTCAAACCAGATTATATAATTATATATTGACGAATTGCTTAAAAATCTTGAAGGAAATGTGCTTCAAGTTCTGAACGTTCCAATGAACAAATTTTTATATTAATTGCTTTCTAATCTAATAATAGTGCAAAAATAGTGGTTCATGACATTTTGAGTAATTTAATTATAAAAGAAACTTATAATGCGTATTATTGTTCTTAGTGGTACCAATATTTCTATAGAAAATAGAATTAGGAAAATATATTTCCATCCTTGGAAGTTTGCACGTTCAGAACTTTACATTAAACAGAAAGGTTCTTGGTACTTAGATATACTTGAAACTCGTCGCTGTTCCCCTTCTACTGTTGTACCGGAGGAAGCCACATCTGGCTGTTTAGTCTTAAAATTCCGATACGATACTGAGCGATACCTTGGTTTTTCGATACCATATCGATGCGAGACAAAACCGATACTGGAGTCTCAGAAACCGATATCGATACGAGAAAAAACGAGATTTTCCGATACGATATCGGGAAAGTCTCGTATCGAACGGCATCACCCAAGTTAAGTTCAGAGTTGGCTGCGAAGCCTGACGCTAGCTCCGCATGAAATGCTAACTCTGGCCAGTGCCTGACCTGGCAGCCAGGCGCGCTGAAAATAGACAAGAAACCGTATTTTCACTATGAAATATAATACTGCCATTATAAGAAAAAACTTAGGCGAGTCAATTTGCGATAACGGGTTCTTTTCTCATACCTAGCAATGGTAAATTCAACCTAAACGATTTCATTTACTTAAGTTTTTCCTTAACACGGCAGAATACCTCACAATATGTGAAAATTGTATTTTTTTTTGTAATAACAAAGAAGGTCCATGAGTGCTGTTTTTTTGGCTCAGAATGAAAAAGGGAACAGTTCTAATTAAACAATCAATCGCTTTATTTGAATGAGTTTTGCGCTGAACAATTTTTTTCAGTTGACAAATTGCGATTCAACTAGGTCAAACCTTTTTTAGCCTGTGTTTCCACAAAAAAATTATTCCGTCATTCTGGGCTCAAAAACAGCCCTTACTGGCCCTCCTACTTTACTTGAAACATTTTGTAAAAAATTACATCAAATTATAATTCGGAAGAACAAAAGTTAGGAAAAATGATATTTCGAACAAATAAAAATGATAACAAATGGTGAATTGGAAAAATAAGAAATAAATATGACCATTAAAAATTCGGGGAAACAAATATTGAGGGAAAAATTAAAATTAGAAAGCATGTCCATCTTAACAAATTAAAATTAGGGAAAATGATGATTCGAAAAAATTCAAATTAGAAGAATGTAAATTCGTAAAATTATGGCAAAAAAGAAATTGTGGATGGTAAATCAGAAAAAAAATAAAAATCACGAGGATTAATAATTCGGAGAAGAAAAATTGAGGAGTGTGATTACCCAGGATGTCTTGAACTTACACATCTTTATTTCAAACATATGAATATCACATCAAGGGATGCAGAAAGAATTGAAGTCATTCTATTATAATTACTGTTTTATTTGATACGTTCTCTGTGTGTATGTCCTAGTATAAAATGTCGTCCTTATTTTCACTCTCCTTATATTTAGATTCTACCATATTTTCATATTTTGCCATAGCTCAAATTATGTAGCTTACATAGTGATTAATGTCCTAGGTACTGGAGAAAATTCTAAGATACTCTTTAGGACATTCGAGGATTTTCTTCACTAATCGCTGGTTTTTCCCATAGCCTTCCTTTCCATCTGTTTCCATCGTTTAATCACACGTAGTTGTAGTCGTAGTAACAATAAATTACTCAGGATTATTTTGCCTAAAATATTGAGGGCGGCAAACATTAAGACGAACATCTTTTGCAGCCAAGGTTTCATTTGTAGCTATGGCAATTAACTTATAACAAGTAAGTCCAAACTCGAAGGATTAGCAGAATTTGAAGATCCTTTCGGGTTGAGAAGATAGTCGTTCGCAGTTGCCCCCGACCCTTACAAGCAAACAAAGCAATAAAACCATCATTTTGGGTTTTCCCTCAAAACACTCTCTGGAAAATTTCTCGACACTTCACATCTTGTCTCCCTTCTTTCTCCTATCCTTTTCCCTACCACCTCCACCTAATTGTCTCCACCCTCTTGGGCCAGTTTGCAAGAGTGGGATTGATGTTCCTCGAGTGTCTCATGGGTCCTTTTCGACTTTCTCGAGTCCAGTAATCAGTTTCTTTTTCAAGTTTAAACTTGAATCTCCTCTCCTACTTTGGGAGTAGACTAGATTTTAAATTTTAAAGTGCGGTTTTGTAGGTTCAACCTTTCGGCATTCACAGACCCTTCGAGCCTGAAAACGCGCTTATCGAATAACGTATTAATTCCTCTGAAACTATTCTTGGATAAGAGGCGCAATTCGTTCTCAAGTTTTTAATTATTTATGATACAGAAAAATAGTAGAGGTAAAGCAAGGTGGGTTTCAACCCTTTAGACTTGGCAAGTCCCACGTCTCCTGGTCTCTTAGCCGCTCAAGGGACTTGGACATTTCTTTTGAATTACAACGAGGAATTATGATTTCTCAACCCTTTCGCTGTCACGATTATACCCGTGACGTAACACAGAAAAAATGGTGATAGCGGTGGAATACGCCTAACTACTTGCTTTCCTCATACATATTATCTAAAAACATAAAAGAATTGCTACTCCATTTTTCTGAATCTATTATTTTTCATAACTTTTTGTGTATGATTTTATGTATTGATCGTGTTCATGTGTTTTATCGACTATATGCTATACTGTGTGATGTGGCAAAATTTTGGCCAGCCACTTTGCTATTTCATTCAATTTAATTTACCGCGAACTGTTTCTTTTTGTCACGGGCCCCGACACTCCAAGGACATATTTTAAGTTAATTTTAAGAATTTGAGGGCTCATTGTGTTTTTCTTCATTTTGTTCATGACCTTACCTCGGCTTCATCCTCAACGAGAGACAACGAGGGATTTTGAAACTTTAGGGACACCTAGAGAATTGGGATTCGTCCGCTGTCACCTTCGACTTGAGAATTGAGGTTGCCATTTTGTACCTGGTTCCCGTCTGTTCGTATGCTGTCTCCAATATTCCCGGAATCTGGCTGGAAACCTTGGATGCGTCCAGAGCCAGGGATGACTCCGGATAATTTTTCCTAGGCTTTGGGAACGACCGTAATCGCCTTGGAGCGATACCTTGGTCTACACCAGAGATCCTTCATGAGGGAGGAAGTCTTTTCATATCCCCTAACAGATCCCTCGTCGCTACGGCACTGGACGAGATCTCAGCCTACTTCAAGACTCCCGCGCTGGGATGAGAATTAGGTTTGGTTGTTCTAGATTTGTTGCGGTGTAGTTGCCACTGCGAACAACTCTCGTTCCAGAGAGGACGAGAGCTTCCTCATTACCGGAAATGCTTCGCATCTACTCTTTAGAAATTACTTATTAGTTACAGACTCCAATTAAGCAGCCCCTGTACTTTCCTCCGTTTTGGCGGTACGGCAGAGAGCGAGCCGAGCGGAGCACCACCAACCACAGAACAGCGCCGAGCAAGCAGCCAATCAGCGTCGACAGCGAAACTCTCTCACAAGCGGGCGAGACGACGCGCTTGGCAACCGACAAGCCACGCTCCCTTTCGTCCGGCAGCCCTGTGCCTGAACGGATCAGTCGCGCGTTTTTTCCTTATTCGATTGACAATAACTTTTTTTACTTGTAAAAATTAAGGTCAGTGTTCTTGATTTGAAGAGTGGAGGTAAGGTCGCCTAAATTCACCTTCCGTGAAATGTAAAAATTGCCAAATTCTCCGTGTTCGTGCTGGTGCAAAGAGCGAGCCCAGCTCAGGTTAGTTTTCGTTGTATGAAAGAAATTATTTATGTTGACTGAAAATCATGTAAAACTATCCTGGTTAAATAATGGCCTAAAGTACATTACTATTATATCTCGCCTAAGCAACTAGTGTATCTTTCTTGTCATGATTCCTATCATGTGCTACCAAAAATTGTAAAGTTTGCTACCGACCCCCCCCCCCCCCCTACCTATTTTTTTTGTCTGTAAATTTTAAATAAATCATGTACGTCATTTTATTACACGAATATTGGTGCTAAATTATTCACGAGTAAGAATCACAACTCACCTATCGCAGGCAAGATCCACTCACGTTTCCAAGTAAAGTTTTGTTATAGTGAATTTTGAGGTGCCGATTGCGCGACGCGCGCCTGGCGCCCAGCCCTTTTTGAAAGACACGGTTGTCTTTGGTTTTAGTACTTCGGAATGTGGGTGAGAAAAACAAAGTGAAGTAACGGTGAAGACAATTTGTCATTCCTCCTACATTATTCACTGCTCTATTAATTGTACGTCAGTTTCATGAGAACTGCAGTTGAAATTTAATTTTTGTTCTGTTAAAATCGATGTTTGAAATTAATTGATTTTTTCCAATTAAACTTGCATCTTCGTTGAATCGAATCACGTTACCTGACTGCACAGTGTCACTGAAAATTATTCACTGAAACGAATCTATGAATACAATTTCGTGCTGATTTAACTATTTGATTTTGGACTCTAATTTTGATTTTTTTTTAAATTTCATTGAGTTTTCTAATTATTAATCTCGAAATCCAAAAGGGCCTCTCCAGAATCTTACACGCAGTATCTCGCGCTTCAGAGTGCTCTTGCGGGTGTGCCCCTATTCGACGGGTACAAGCTTTCTGTCAGATCTTTTGTTTATGATGTAGAAAACGCGAAACGGTTTTTTTCAGCGGAAAGTAATGAAGTACTTCTCGTTCGCGGTATTATCACCGAATTAAAAGGAGCCGCGAAAGATTGCGTTGACGGATGTTATTCGAAAAAAATTAAATTATCGAATATTTATGTTATGGAAAATGGCCATTCAGAAAATTATAAATTAGGAAAAATTCTAATTCCGAAGAAAATAATTCGTAGAATAAAAAACTAAGGCAAATGGTACATCAGACAAATTAAAATTTGGCAAAATGGAAAATAGGAAAGTTAAAAATAAGCCTAAATGTTCATTTGTAAAAATAAAAATTAAGACAAGGGATGAATCGAAAAAATAAAAATTAGTGAAGATGGAAATTCAATAAATTAAAAATTGAGGAAAATTATATTTCCGTAAATAATAATTAGGGTAAATTATAATTCGGAAAATAAAAACTGTAATTGTATTGGGAAATTTTTTTTAAGGGAGAATTGAAATGCGAAAAATCGTAAATGATTATAAATATTAATTTTGAAAAAATAGGAAAAATGGAAATTCGGAAAATTATAGCAAACGATAAATTCGAAAAACAAATATCATGACCAATAATGATTCGGGAAAAAGAGTAGGAAACGTGGTAATAGATATTTTGTTACGAAAGACAGATTATTTTGGTATATTTCGGGCCTCGTTGATCTTTTGAAAAATGTGCATTCCTACGGGACTCTTGCTCCATCATTTGGATAAAATAGATAGAATAAAAAGCCGTCTGCAATACGACCAATTTTAGATCGAACGCGGCGCGCTACTAGAAATTAATGGACGTTTATAATGCCCGTGATTTCCGACGAAGTTTTGAAAAAAACTGACTGCTATTTGACAGTTCTTTCTGATCCTTCTTCCTGCAACCACAAGAAACAATCAGTTTCAGTTGGTTTTCAAAACGTCGTCGGGAGTCACGAGTGTGATGAATGTCGTCTATTTTCTATTAGCGCACCGCGTTCGATCGGAAATTGGTCTTGTTTCGGACGGCCTTTTATTTTATTTATTTCATCCAAATGATGGAGCAAGAGTACAGCACGAATGAACATTTTACACCAGTTCAAAGAAGCCCGAAGTATACCAAAATAACCTGTCTTTGGTAACAAAATTTTTATTACTATTTTTCCTACTCTTTTTTCTCCGAATTTTTATTGGTCATGATATTTATTTTTCGAATTTATCGTTTGTTATAATTTTTATTTGTACGAAATATTATTTTCCCTAACTTTTGTTCTTTCGAGTTAAAATTTGATGTCATTTATCACATAATGTTTCAAGTAGTTACAAAGGAGGAGGGCCAGTAAGGGCTGTTTCCGAGCCCAGAATGACAAAATACACAGCCCCACAAGAAAAAAAAAAATTCTGCAACCCGAGCTAAACCACCATACCTATAAGTTTTTGAGGTCGCTGGATCTTAATCCGGGGTCAGTTTGACCACATCAGGGCAGGATCATGATCAATTGAACGTCAAAATAAAGGAAACCATTGGATCGGAGAAAACCTGTACTCTAGGATGTTTTTGGGGTCGCCAAATCCGAATCCGGGGTCAGTTTGACCCCATTGAGTCAAGACCAAGGTCAAGTGAAGGCCAAATGAGAAAAAACCATTGAATCGGCGTGAACCACTACTATAAGACGTTTTTGGGTTCGCTAAATCCGAACTCGGTGTCATTTTTACCCCATCAGGTTGAAATGAGGGCATTCCAATTTCAAAATTGAGAAACGATGGAATTGGAGAAAACCTCTAATATTAGACGTTTGTGAGGTCGCTGAATCCAAATCCGGGGTTAGTTCGACCCCATGAGGTCAGGATCAAGGTCATGAAAAGGTCAAAAAGGGAAAAAAATATTGAAACGAAGGCAACAACACCTCTAAGACGTTTCTAGGGTCGCTAAATCCGAATCTTGGGTCATTTTCACCCCATTAGGTGAGGATCAGCGTCAAATGAATTCGTCCAAACAGAGATTTGTTACAATTTCTGAATCGTTACATTGAATATCGGGAATTATCCTAACATTTACTGTTTCTTATGATATCTAACCTTTTCATCCTCAGGAGATCTTACGAGCAGTTTTCTTTCACGCTTTACTCCGTTCTTATCACTTTCTCTCTTCAATGACCAGCAGTAATCAGCCATCATATTTACATCTCACCGATATTGATATCTCATTTCCATTGTCATTATGTTTTGATGGAGACTTTCCCCTTGCTCCTTACTAAAATCTCTTAGATTCGTTGGGAAGTAATCCATATGTGAGTGCAAGTAGTGTAACTTGAGGCATATCAAACCCCAGATTCGGATTTAGCGACCCTAGAAACGTTTTAGGAGAATGGTTTTCTCCGATTCAATGATTTCTTTTCTTTTTGACCTTAGCATGACCTTGATCCTGACCTCATGGGGACGAACTAACCCCGAATTCGGATTCAGCGACCCCAAAAACATCCAAGAGTAGAAGTTTTCTTCAATTTTATGGTTTTCTCGATTTTGACCTTGGAAAGACATTTATCCCAACCTAATGGGGTGAAAATGACCCCGGATTCGGATTCAGCGACCACAAAAATGTCTGAAAATAGTGGTTTACGCCGAATCAATGGTTTTTCTCATTTTGTTCTTCCCTTGACCTTGATCCTGACCTGATAGGGTCGAACTAACCCCGGATTCGGATTCAGCGAGCCCAGAAACGTCTATGAGTAGAGCTTTTCTCCAATTCTTTATTTTCTCAACTTTGACCTTGGAATGACATTCATCCCGGCCTGATGAGGTAAAATTGACCCCGGATTCAAATTAAGCGACCCCAAAAACGTCTCAAAGTAGTGATTCACGCCGATTCAATGGTTTCTTCTCATTTTTACCTTCACTTGACCTTGACCCTGACCTGATGGGGTCAAACTGACCCCGGATTCGGATTCAGCGATCCAAAAAACGTCTCAAAGTAGTAGTTCACGCCGATTCAATGGTTTCTTCTCATTTTTACCTTCACTTGACCTTGATCCTGACCTGATGGAGTCAAACTAACCCCGGATTTGGATTCAGCGACCTCAAAAACTTATAGGTATGGTGGTTTGGCTCGGGTTGCGGAAAACTTTTTTTTTTGTGAGGCTGTGATATTTTTTTGAATAAATACATATACATCTTATGAGAAAACTCGTTTGTCTCGTTCTTTTTACCATTTGCGCTTAATGAAATATCTTTTAACTTGCATTTTTTTTCACGCATTGTACTTCCTTACCTTATATTTCAAACTTTCTGCTACACTCATTATATGTTAAAAAAAACTCCAAGGCATAAAAAATAACAGAAGTATCGTTAAAAAACCAAAAAAAGTCATTTTACGCGTCTTCTTGTTTTCTTTTCCTAATAACTCCTTCCAGGTTGAACATATCATGTTCTGACTTGAATATTCTATTAGTGGAGGTTATGACAATTTCATTTCACTATATATAACACAAAAACAACAAACTTGAACCATCTTTATATAGAGTAAAACTTTCTGGGTCACTGGTGACCCGAGTGTACTTCAACGTGACGACGTAAAATGTTGTAGAACAGAGGGTTAATTTTCGGAATTAAAATTTTCCTTCATTTTTATTTTTCTAAAATATCATTTCTCTTAATTTTGATTTTCACAAATGAATATTAAACCTCATTTTAAAGTATCCTAATTTCTATTTTCCCTAATTTTAATATTTTTGACGTACCATGTCTTGATTTCTGATTCATTGAATAATTATTAGTCATGATTTTTGTTTTTCCAACTCACCATTTGTTATAATTTTTATTTTCCAAATTAATCTTCGGAATGAGAATGTTTCCTAATTTATAATTTTCCGAGTTGCCATTTTCTATTATACGAATTCTTATTCATTTTAATTTCTGCGAATTACCATTTTCTGTAAGTTTTGTTTCTCCAAATGAATAATCTTCGTATTTTAATTATTCTACTGATTTACCATTCACAACTTCTTTTTTGCCATGATTTTTCGAATTGCCATGTTTCCTAATTTTAATCTTTCTGAATTACCATTTCTCCTAATCTTTGTTTCCCTGATTTTTTAATGGTCATATTTATTTTTTATTGTTCCGATTCACCAATTGTTATAATTTTAATTTGTTCGAAATATTATTTTCTCTAACTTTTGTTCTTTCGAATTAAAATTTGATGCAATTTTTTACAAATTGTTTCAAGTAGTTACAAAGGAGGAGGACGAGTGAGGGCTGTTTTTGAGCCCAGAATTACAGAATAATTTTTTTGTGGAAATACAGACTATTAAAGGTTTGAGTTAGTTTAATCGCAATTTGTCAATTTACAAAATTTGTTTGACGCAAAACTTCTTCAAATAGAGCGATTGATTGGGATCTTGCGTCAAAAAATTTCTTTCAAATTGAAAAATCGCAGACGACCTGGTTCAAAATTTTTAAATTTTTTATTTCGAAAAAAAAAATATTTTTTCATTCTGGGCAAAAAAAGGCTTAAACTCATGTCAGGGTACCATTGGATACCTGACGGCCTGGCTAACCTTTTCTATTATATTGCGTTCCGCCTCCCATAAACGCGAGCTCGAAGCTTGACGAGGCGATGCGATGCTCAACTGGAGGCTACTGTATTATGTTGCGTTGGTTCCTTCAAATTAAGATAGTGTCTATATGTCTAGAGAGTCCGTAAGTTTACTTCGAGCTATACGGCCTGGTCAAATATACGGACAGTCCGTACGTTTATGCACGTTTATACCAAAGCCGAGTCTAAACGTAAAGACCTGTCAAGGGGAAGGGGAGCTGGAAAGGGGCAGGGGGCGTGGATTGTGTCCGGACGTATAGACACATTTAGGTATATACGTACGGACACAAGCCATGCCCCCTACCCCTTTCCAATTTTAAAGGTATCATCGCAACGTATACACTAGCGGGCTAGCCTCCGGTTGAGCACCACAACGCCTCGTCGAGCTTCGAGCTCGCGTTCATGGTAGGCGGAGCGCAATACAATAGAAAAGGTAAGCCAGGCCGTCAAGTATCCGATGGTACCCTGACATGAGTTTTAGCCAAAGAAATTTTCAAAAGGCGTTAATAAACCTAAATATTAGATCAAATTCGTGTTTGGCGTTTATGAGGTCCTTGGGGACCCATAAGAGTACCATAAAATAACTCAACTTTAAAATTTATGACTGATATTTATTCTTTGATGAATTCTGAACAGCATTTTGCAAGGCGGAATAATTTGCAAGATTTTCTGGCTTTGAAATCTTAGATTAACAAAAAACTGCTTTTTCCCCATAAGAAGCATGTGTTAAACTTTATGGTGTTTGAGACACGGGTTACTATTAAATGATTTGGCTAAAATTTGGATATAACTTTTTTTAGGTATTTGAACAAAACTGGGGGTTGAGAGTAAAGAAATTCTAAAAGTGAAAAATAAGGGCCACCCTAGTGATCAATGGTAATTGTTTATAGACATAGAAACTACTATTTCAGATGAAATTCATGTCCATAAGTTAAACGCATTTTTTTAAACACATGGGACATTAAATTGTGCGCTTTGCGAATAATCGCTCATATATCCAATTTAACAAATGTTATTTCATTCAAATATAAGAAAAGATTAGGATCAGCCCAAAAATGTTTAAAAAATGGTATCTATGTTGTTCTATTTTCAATTTGTAGTTACCTCCTTGCAGGTCCAACAAGACCAACCATTCAGTTCCATTCTTTCACATTTTCTTTTCACAGACTGGACTGCATACGCGTACTTAGGACTCCGTTTTTTCGCCGAAGGCACCCTAAACAGAAATCGAGTTACAAATTTAAAGTTATTATTGTAATTAACAAATCCCCGCCTCACAGTTATACCACGCTATGTGCACTTTTGAAAAATGATGAGTTAATGTTATTTTCAAGTTCATTAAGTGTTGAAATATATTTTCAAATAATTTTATCCCTGGAATTAAAGCTTTAAGCCCCTGAAATTATTAATTAAAATCTTGATATTAATTAAAAGCTTGATTTCTATTCAGCCATGCCGAGTCATAAATTTTGTTTGATTAACCTAATTTTAATGCCAACAAGAATTTTGAAAACACTACTTTCTCAGAGTCTTTAACTTCAAAAGTACCTGACAGAATATTACTCAAAACTTAATAAAATTCAAGTGAGCGATGGTCGTGAGAGCTAAGGTGTGAGCTTTGGACCCATTCCGTCTGCTTGCGAGTTCGATTCCCGCCTCGCACTCTGGAAGAGCCTCGGCGGTCCACGCGGTGAACACTAGAGAAAAAGGTTCTCTACGTACTTAACGCCGTTGTTCTTGGTAGTTCGGAACCCCCTTTAAGCTGTTCATGGTGGTTCGGAACCCCCCTTAAGATGTAAGTCCCCCTCACCTCCGAGTAAGTGTGTGGTAGGGTGTGTAAAGGAATAGGGGAGAGGTATGAAGAGTATGTAAACCCTTAGGGGACACACTAGAACCTTTCATTCCAACATAATAAATTGCAAATAATTTATATAAATTAAGAATCCAAAACAATATAATAATGTAATCCATCTTTCTGATTAATTTTTTACTAAAAATTTTCATTGTAGATAGTTTAATTATAAACATTGTGTGACATGGCGCACTATAATTCTGAGAAAAAATGAATGTCTTGAATCTCATATTACGGCATGTCAAGCCCTATTTTCCGGATCTGCTAAAATACATTCATAATAATATTAAACTTTGTACTCATATGCTCTTAATCGCACATCATTTTCGACTAATAAACTTATTTTAACATTTTTAAATATTTTAATAGAGTTAAAGCACAATATGGTTAAACTATGAATCTCATTCTCTCATTTTGGCTGTTAAGAGACATGGCGTAGTAGAAGTGACAAATTCCTTTCCTTTTAGAGAAAAGTTAAATCGAGTTTACAGGAAAGGCTATTTAAAAATTCATAGTTCGTTCATAAAAAGATTAACAGGTACTGAAAAGGAACATATTTTATTTGCTTCCGAAAAGAATAACTCGAGTATTGCCGAAAGACATAGGAATGAGAGGGGACTATGCTTTTTATAGCGGGGCTCATGCAATGACCGGGGAGGTCCACCATCTTGGTATGATAAATCCGAATCGGTATTGAGAGATAAAGAGCAGACTGTTTTCCTTCACGCACTTACTCCCCATGCATTTGCAGACCAACATGGTCGACCCCCTTCCTCGCTCGGTAACAATCCCACACAATAGTTTGGAATAGCACGCGGCTAGTCCCTTCCTATTCCTATATCCATGAGCCTGAGTAGTCCAGGCGCCATACTCAGTCCTGTGGGATCGGGGGTGTCGCCGCAATATTTTTAATGATTCTTATACAGAATGATTTCCTGATTCCGAATCTGTGTGGTACGTCTTCGGCAGATTATGCGTTTTCAAGATATTCGCAATCAATCAATTTTTTAATCACTACTGATTAACGGTTTTCCATTAAACGTATTTTAATTTTCTTTTTAGCATTTCATTAGATCAATCCAGGACGAATAAAAACTATCTAAACATATTTGCCCTCCGACGGATATTTATTGCACAAAAGCAACTAATAGGCGAAAAATTTGGAAAAAAATTTTGTCTGCAATATCATAAAAAATATCATCTAAACGAGGAATATTTTTTCAGTTCTGAAAATAACAGCTAAAATACACATTTTTTATAATAAACACTATTTCTCTGAAGTTAATAATTTCCTAGCAAAATGGACTTTTATTGGAGGAAATTCTGCAGTGTGATAACAAATAGTAATCTTTCTTGAATCAAATACATGTTGGAGACCAAATTTTTGCACAAATATATAGTTGCTGCTGTGTAAATAAAAAATTGTTTATACAAAAATATTAACCTATAGACGCCTTCAAAGTCCAATTATCTATTTACAGTCCTGTATGGAGTGGGAGGTTGGAACGAAGCTTAAACAATTTTGGGGGTTATTTGAAATTCCGTCATGAAATTTAATTTTGTTAATTTTTATTCGTTTCATGATTATCAACTTGTCTTTTTCTAAGAATTTGACAATAGGCTCGATAAGTGACATCGTGAACTCGGAACGGCGCATCTGGCCGGCTGGTTCGGAGTCCATTGGCATAGATATACAAAATGCAAGCAGAAGTTTCATGGGCCCATTCGGCACCGCGAAGCTAGTTTGCTCAGGGTATCTACTACGTTCCTACGCCACTGGTTTCTGACCTGGCCGGTCGTTAGCAAGCTTCAACGTTTATGATATCACTTATGCCCCTATTGTCAAGCTCTTCCAAAAAAAGAAAAGTTGATAATTATTAAACGAACAAAAATTAAGAAAATTGAATTCCATAACAGAATTTCAAATAATCTCCAAAATTTTTTAAGCTTCGTCCTAACTTCCCACTGCTTACACGACTGTAGGTAAATAATTGGACTTTGAAGGCTTCTATAGGTAAATATTTTTGCATGGACAATTTTTTATTTACACCATTGTTTTAGTGGTACTTTAGAGAATCAGCATGCTAAATTTGAAACACTTATAACTTTTTGTTGCAGTTATTCGTATTTGAAAACCCGGAATTAATTATTCACGCCTCGTCGCTTAAATTTAAACACTTTTACCATAATTTCACAGGAAC
>JAUMHM010000083.1:51852320-51868561 GCA_032362435.1 Melikaiella ostensackeni
AATATTATTTTTCTTCCAAAAATCAAGAGTCATTTTTAAAACAAACAAAAAAACACTTTGTTGGAGTGCCATTCGAGAAAAATAAATAAAGCCTTATTTTGGACCATCCTACAGGTACTCTTTATATACAAAATTAATTTAAAGAAGTATGCACATATCAAATTTTGGACTTCCCTCTGCGTGCGGCATACATCGAAGGGTGACAAAATCCCTTTATAGTTTCCTGTAGAGCCCTCTTTGCATATTTACGTCTCCCTAACATTTCGTGAATTCTGCTTGAATGATGTTTGGTACACTCAACGCAGGGTGCTGGCGCCCCTTTGCGATAAATCGCCATTGAGTGTAGAAAGATTTATATACAAATAGGAAAGTAGAAAAAAAAGAAAGATTTATTCAAATAGATGCTGATGTTTACCACTTATTACCAGTAGCCCGTCGCTACTTTTAAAAATTTCCTATACATGACTGACTTACGCAGTTTTTGGAAAACATAAATTTCATAGGGCTGCTCATATTTCACTTAAGGGAGCATTCGTTAATTGCATAAGGGAAAAAATGGTGGATCGTCATTTTTCTGATCTCACTGTTTGTTATTTGATTTGTTACGAAAATTGATATTCAACGTATGACGATGCTTATATCGACATCTCCATATTAATTGAAGTAGTTTTGTGTGGCTGTAAATGGCGTTTGCCGCATATATTGTCCACTGAGCATTAAAATATAGGCGCGCTTTCAAATTCAAGGGTTTTTGAAATTGTTAATCTATTCTTTTATATTTGAAAGCTTTAGAATTTCTATTAGTAATTCAAATTTTAAATTTTTAGAAACGAAATCTGGACTGCAGAATGTGTGCATTTCTTCACTAGGGTCTCCTAAAAAAACCCAATGTTTTTTTTTATCACGCACGTCCTAAGCTTGTTACATTTGGTGAAAAAATAAATGCGTATTTTCTTCTTATTTGAAAGAAAAGTTTAAATTGTAGTTTTGGAAGCTTGAACGGGCCCACCAAGGTGTGAATTCGATCTCGGGCGTGTTTCCACTTTGTATTTATAATTATCTGGCGCTCACTTGACGAGTACTTTGCTTCCTCATTATGATTGATTGGCAGATATATTTGCTTCCTCACAGAGGAAGTATTAATGATTTTTTAAGTCTTCAGTATAGGAGTCTTTCTATTCTTGCAACAACTTTGAATTATGTCAATGAAAAACGTTTTACTGTAAAAAACAGATTTTTCAAATACACTCAACTCTCGAGTTAGCGCGGGTCTCGGGCATTGCTTACTTTGACCGTGAGACTCTTCCGAGAATTTCTACGATAAAAACAGTCAGGGCCGTATGAACCATTTCCAGTAGGAATGCATAAAATTAATTAACTATATTTTGTACAAATGTAGATTCTTGTTATCATAAAGGTAGACCTTTTTTAATAATGAAGATTAATTAATAAAAAGAGGATTTTCCGCGTGTATTTAAAAATAAATGCGAAATATGTACGCGAGTGTGCAAGCTGTCCGCTTTGTCGCTACGGTATTGCGTGATTGCCTCAAGGACGCCGCGCGTCTTTCCCTGTCCCCCGAGCTCCCTACTCCACGAGTGCGAGCTGGCAGAATTCTAGGGACGGGGTAAGACGAGGAGCGGTATATGGAGAGTTGAGTGTATTTCGTAAAATAAGTGAGATTTCGCGAGAACTACCTTAAGCGAAATTGTGAAGAGTTATTTTAAACAATTTTTTTTTCACAAAAGTTTGAAAATGAACCGAGATATCAAAAATAAGCGAAAGAGCCTTTTTGTATGAAATTCTTAAAGACGAAAATTTTTGTTCTCTTCATTCTTTTCTATGTAACATAGTTTTCGAGGACATGAATTTTCGTTTTTGAAAATTTTCAAGATCTCCAAAGTTTTATTACCTAAATGTAAAATATATAACAAGGTTAACTTGCCATTTATTTCAAACACTTGTAAAATTATTTTGTTTGCACCTAGCGATCTGGAGGCTTCGTTTTCGAATTATTTTCAACAAGCTCGTTATTCTTTTTAAAAATTCTTCCGACTATCCTCGCCAATGTAAAAAACAGAGTTTGGCGACGGTTTAAATAAAATAATAAGATCATTTTCAATTCAAAGACCCGAGTTTCAAATCTCTAAAAAGCATCATACTTTTGCGAATTTTTAAAGCAAGTTTTGTTCGTAAATGTAATAGCTATAATTTTTTAATTTTTAAATATAAGGGTGATTGGCAAAACAAAGGCAAACTTGATATCTCGTACACTTGAAGTAATACAAAAATTAAATCGAAAGTCTCACTGATTTGTTATTATTTGATAAGTACTTATTAACATTTTCTACACAGCGGTCAATCCCTTTTCATCAATTTCTATTTCCATTCACTTTTAATTCAATATGAAAAACCCTCCAAAGTCATTCCCTACGAGAATCAATCTCAGTTTGTACACACATAATAACTACTTGTGATACAAGTGCACAAAATAGGTGATTGCTTATGAGTATGAATTTCTCAACATGAGCCGGAGGCTCGAAGCACGAGTCGGACGTTAACGTAGACGAGTGCGAAGACCTGAAGGTGAATGCTGAAATCACAAGAGCCAGCAATTACCTGTGCAAAGTTCCTTATCTCTAAAGTGTGAATGCGCAACTTTACTCACCGGTGTGCAAAATAACTATATTTTAAAGTGCGCAATAAATCTCACACCGTCGACTGCAATGAGTGACTTTGCACATAACTGAGAGGCATGTGAAGCCTAACTTTCGAGGTAGGTGCTGCAAAAAGTATTGTCGAATTTCAAACGTTTTGAATACCTAGAGTCCCGGTTTGACGATTTCCGGCTGCCGTGGAATTGTTCCGTATTGCATTGAATGCACTTTTAGTTATTCGGAATTTTTCCGGATTAAAATATTGACGATTCACGGAGGGAATGAAATAGATTTCAATTTTTGAGGTCACCTCATACAATTGAACAGAATTATATTGACATCAATTTCTATCATTGTGAAATGAATTAAAATGTGTTCAAATTTTCGCTGAAATTAAACAGGTTTAAAATGATGGGCAATATTCTCACGATAAAAGGAATTCAAACGCATATTTGAAAAAACGGGATTGTTTAGGTCAGATATGGCCAACCGACAGTTCCCTGACTCGCGTCTTATCCCCCTCTCCGTGCTTTCTCCTCGCCCGTTCGTTCGCTCGGTCCACTGCTCTCTACCGAAGGTGATGAGAGAAGGGGACTGACGAGTAACAGACTTTGTCACTTTGCTCCTGCGTTGGCCATCCCTGGTTTAGGTATTCAACACGTTTTAAATTTTACGGGATTTGTACGCATATTAATGCAATTCAATTGCCACCTTCTTACGAGGATTTTAGGAATCATTTCAGTGTCTTTTTTTGAAAATGAAATATTGTAGTAGAAATTGTCTGATGAACAGAAAAAGATAAAGTGTATTGCTTAGTACAATATTTTATAAAATTAAACTTAATATTCGTAGGTTTTTTAGAATTCGATATTGAAACTGAAAAGTGCATTTTGATAACACGAAATTCATTACCGTACGTTTGCTAAAAAAACAGTTTTTATGGGAAAGAAATTATAAAATCACTGCATCACGTGCTCAGCGATGTTATCTTTTATAATCAGGCGACTTTTTACGAAAATTAGAATGTGTTTATTTTTTGTAAATACATATTAAAAAAGAAAATGTTGTTGATTCATTCCCCTCTTAAATATTTCAAGAACTGACAATCCATTTTTATCACTTGTTCTTAAATTATCAACTATAAATGCGATTGCCACTTTGACTGCTGTACTTTGCCTTCGATTTGACAATCATCCATAAACAATTCATTAAATTAATTTTAATTGTCGATTTTATGTGGCTGTTATGAAAGAAAAAAGGTTCACGTGCTGCTAAACACTCTGAACAGTAAATCATGACATACTAGGTGACTTTTTTGTTCCTTTTGATGGCGTCTTCTTGGAACGGAGTTCGGAACGTTTAGTTGGTGTTTTCCCAACACTCGAATTGGCAATCGAAGCATTTACCAATTTTCGAGAAGTGTTCAAACTTAAATTTGAACTGGTACTGAAACAAACAAAATTTTTTAATCAAATAAAATTTATATACACACACACACACAAGATATTATAAAGGTCGAGAGAACTCAGCAGCGCCACTAGCAAAACATTAAAAATCATAAACATCGTATTTTTTTGCTTTTTTCACAGAAAAAAATCTTGCTTTATTGGTTTTTGAGATAACAGGACTCCGCTAAGCCCTTAACTCAGTGGCTCCAACTATAAAAATTAGTAAATTAAAAAAAAAAAATTATCCCCTGGGAATTTTTTGCTTTTTTTGCTTTCTAATTACTCCAGGAGCTGGCAAATAATCTCTCAAGTACTTTCATTATTTCTATTTGACATATGGTTGCATTTGGGGTGTATATTAACAACCCACAGTGAGCAGGTCAGGTGCCGGGACAGGGCCAGTCAGCACCCCTGCTAACGTGTCAACAAACTAAAAAGTTTTAACGATATTGTTACATCTGAAATTTTTTATATAAATAGTATTTGCAATGAAATTTGCAAAACCCCCAGTAAGACCGCCCAGTGCTGCGACAGGGCCAGTTATCACCCCGCTCAACATGTCAAAAAACTCAAAGATTTTAACGACTTTGGTCCATCTGAAATTTTTTGTATAATTAGTATTTGCAATGGCATTTGCAAAACCGACAGTCAGACCACCCAGTGCCAGGACCAGTCAGCACCCCTGCTAATATGTCAAAAACAATGATGTCGTAAAGAATTGTATTGCACCTGAAATTTTTGGTATAAATAGTATTTGCAATTACATTTTACAGTGCCGGGACAGGGACAGTCATCACCCTGCTCAACTTGTCAAAAAGCTCAAAAATTTTAATGACTTCAGTACATCTGAAATTTTTTCTATAAATAGTATTTGCAATGACATTTGCAAAACCGTTAGTCAGACCGCCCAGTGCCAGGACGGGGCTATTCAGCACTCCTGCTAACATGCAAAAAATAATGGTATTGTAGAAGAATCTCATTATTTCTGAAATTTTGTGTATAAATAGTATTTGTAATAAAATTTGCAAAGTCGCCAGTCAGACCGCACAGTGCAGGGACAGGGCCTGTCAGCACCCCGCTCAACATGTCAAAAAATCAAAAATCTTGAGGATTTTATTACATCTAAAATTTTTTGTACAAACAGTATTTGCAATAAGAATTGCGAAACCGCCAGTCACACCGCCCAGTGCCGGGACAGGGCCAGTCAGCCACCCGCTCAAAATTTCAGTAAGCTCATAAATTTTGAAATTTCAAATATTGATGTTTTAAAATTCAAGGAAATTCAAAAGAATTTGATGAAATGCCTAAGAATTCAAGGTGAGTTTAAAATACTTCAGAGTGAACTGAAAAAAAATAGTTTTAGAAAATCCAATGAATTGAGTGAAATTGACTGGTGCCGGAAAACAGGGTAAATCAGCACCCCTGCTAACATGTTAAAAATTATGGTGTCGTAAAGAATTTTATTACGCCTGAGTGAATTTAGAAGAATTCAAGTGAATTCTAGAACATTCAGAGTAAATTAAAAAAATTCAAGAGAATTCCAGTTAATTTGAAAGAATTCAAGATAAATTAATGAGAATTCAATCGAATTGCAAATGAATTTAATGAATTGCTAAACATTCAAAAATCCCAAATATTTCACTGATTTCTGTAAAACGGGAGTGAACTTAGAAGAATTAAAGGAAATTCAAGAGAATTCGATGAAATTTATAAGAATCCAAGATGAATTAAAAAGAATTCAGAGTGAACTTAAAATAATTCAAGTGAATGAAACAAAATTTTCAAGACCCAAAAAAATTCCATTAAATTCTGATGAATGGGAGAGAAAAGAAATCTGACAAAATTGACAAGAATTCAAGGTAAATTTAAAAGTTTTCAGGAGGAATTTAAAAAATTGAAAATTCAAAAAAGATCCATTGAATTCAGTGGATTTTAAGGGAATTCTAAAGAATAGGTATAGAACTGACTTTGGTATTGGTTAACCCTTGGGTTCGCTGTTTCAATTTCATGGAAGAAAAGTAACTATAGTGACTTTATCGTGAGAAAGTGACTAAACAGTGATTTGAGAAAAAAAGTGACTAAAAACTACTCAAGTGACTATGTGGCAAACCTGAGAATTGCACCCAAAATCGATACTAAATAAGTAGCTTACATCCCTTTCAGGTATATTATAGCTGAAATACATTTTAAAGTACTACACTCTTCATGCTGGTATCCAGCCTGCTCATCATTCTCTGCAAGTCGTCGAATGATTCTGCCGTAGCAATCTTATCATCTGCAAACGCCAGTCAACGTACTTTCACTGTCCCGAGATCAACACCTTCTTCGTCTAAGAGAAGCATTCTTGGACATTTGTCCATGTATATACTGAACATCCAGGAGGACATAACGCAGCCTTGCCTAGCACCCTGCTTAATATCAAACCAATCGCTCAGTTGTCCAATACTCTTACAATCCATTTACTACCATTATATATTGCTTTTATTGCTTTTAGAAGACAACCATTCAGTCGATACTCTTTCACGACTTCCCGCAGTGTAGACCTATTCACCTTATCGAAAGCTTTTTCCACATCAACAAATGCACGGAAAACTTTTTTGTTTACTTCTATGATCTATCTCAAGCTCAATATCTGATCCGCACATGACCTCCGTGGCACAAATCCACATTGGACTTCCCAGATCATTTCTTTAGTTATTCCCATGACCTCACCAATAAGTATTCTGGTTAATATTTTAGCCACGGTACTAATTGTAAGTAGGCTAATCGCTCTATAATTAATAGTCACCTCTATCACCCTTTCCCTTCTAGAGTGGGACGATAATCGCAGTTCTCTAATCATTTGGAACTTCGCCGCTCACAGCACACATATTCATAAATTCGCTCAGCCACACAAAAAAATATCCACCACCGCTCCTAAGAATTTCAGGGGTAATACCATCCACACGAGCAGCCCTATCATTCTTTAGTTTCCTAATTACGGATATAATGTCGTTGATATCGATTCTTCTTTCGCCACCTACAACGCGATTATCTAATGTATCCTCTTCTGTGTCACGGTTGTTATGCACTATAGCTTGACCTACATACAATTTCTTGAAAAAATGACTCACACAGTCTTTCACTTTGTCCGAAACCCATACCATTTCACCATCAGCATTCTTACTTCCGACTAACTCAGTGCTAGTACTTCCATTCTAATCTTCTTAACCCATTTACAAAATAATTTCTTATTTCCTTCAAAATCATTTTGCATTTTCTTATTTTCTTCCACTTTGATTTTATCCTTGCTTTCTTTGACTAGTATCTTTGCTTTTCTGTTTTTATCCCTATAATAATTTTCCAATCTAGTCCTTTCCTCATCGTTAAGACCATCAATATTCAACTTTCTTGAGTACGCTTGCATTTTCTCGTTGACAGTCACGCGGATTTCATCATTCCACCAAGCATCCCCAGCCTTTCTTTCTACAGCCGCAGTACCGCACACTTCAGATGCACTCTTGAAGATGCTATCCCGTAGTATTATTATCCATGCACACTGTGCATATTTATTGCCAATTTCCGTCTTCCAGTCTTCTTCATGAGGCCTTAAATATTTATTCAGCTTTTCGCGATATACCATTTGTACTTCTGGCTTCTGCAAATTCTCTATTTCAACTCTCGACTGCTAAGACTTATTATTGATTCTTCTTCTCTATCCTTGACCGAGGTTCATTTTTGAAACTATGAGGTAGTGATCCGCTCTACATTCAGAACCACTCATAACCCTAGTATCTCATCGTAGCCCTCTCAGTCTCTCATCCACTAAAACTAAGTCAATCAAACTGTGGCTTTTGCCTCTGCATCAAGTATACATGTGGATCATTTTATGTCTGAACCAAAAATTTGTAAACAAACCTTTTTCTAAGCATAATCTAATCAATTTCTTCCCGTTACCGTTCGTTTTTGGGTCTCCGAAATGATCAATTACCCTGTCCGTACCTTCGCGTTGAACACCAACTCGGCGATTCATATCTCTGAGTAGGATGATTCTTTCTCCAAAATCTCAAGTACCTACTTGCTATAATAAAGAGCCTTCTGATTCCCACTTTCATTCTAACCCAAAGTAATCTAGGAGATACACATTCATACTTTTTGACATGCTGTTTTGCTCTCTTATTCATAATCAGACCGACTCCTTGGCTACCATGTGATTTATCATCTACTCCTGACCATAGTTCGAGTCCATTTTCAATCGTTCTTATTTCACATCCCTTCTTTTTTGTTTCAGGTACACATAAAATATGAAGCTTCCTTACGCGCATTGTATCCCGCAATTCCATTTCATTAAGATCATTTAAACCTCTAGCATTCCAAGCACCCAGTCTCCATTCATCGCCTGAAACTTTTCCGAGGGAATGCCTTTCGTCAACAAAAGTATCAATCCTATCCGGGACTACTTTATTATTTGTATTTTCCATTATTAAGAGTTTACACCCAACTACTAACTTGATGCGAGAAATGTTTTCCATAAGTATAAAATCGTGTCCAAACTAAGCAGCTAAATTGTCATGAGGTGGCGTGTCCATTTATAACGTCAGTTCCAACAAACTTCGGTCTTTCAAAGGAAAGTATGTAGTCCGGGGAAATTAGACTTTTTTCCATAAAAAAAAAAGTTTTTTATTCATAATCATATCCCTGAAGGCATCAGAAGTGAATATAAAAAAAAGGTCCCCATCAGCTCGGTGACGCATACACCCCTAGACTCGAAAAACATCCCTTAGAGGAGTAGAAGCGCTGGTTTTTGTAGCATGCATTAAAACCTTATTTTAAAGACTTACAGTACGTACCATATCCATAGGGTTACGCTATTCTTTCTTCTTATTTTCTGCTTCTGGGTCCCAATTTTCTCCACAAAACACGAATTTCGTCTTGAAATTAAAAAAATCAGCAGAACGTTAAGGTGGATTATTCTTCCCTGCATCTTTTTTGGTGTTTTTAAATCTCGATTAATATTACGCTGCTTAATGTACTCCCGTCTACATATTTTATGCCCTTCTCTCAAGTCGACCCTTTTTAATAAATTCAAATATCCATCTCTGCTCATATCAGTCACTCGTTTAAGATTATCTATGTCACTCTTTACTTCGAATGTCTCACCCGCACTTAAACTTTTGTCGCATATGAAACATTTACTTCTTAGAGCCATGACAACTTTCAAAACACAACTGTCTTATATACAGGTAGTTTCAATATCTTTACTACTTAGGTACCCTGTAGGACGAGTGGATAGAGAAGCCCCCCCCTTTCTGGAATGTACAAGGTGTATTTTATTTATGGGGTTCCGTATGCCTAGCCGTTCTGACGGTCTAGTCTCTTTAATCAGCCCTATAACTCTCACTTTTCATGCGGTGTTTTATTAAATATAAGAGTTCATGGTCTAAGTGAAGCAATCTCTAACAGAAATAATGGGTTTTATAACAAAACTTAAAATAGCGATTTTTAAATTGTTATGAATTTAACTATGGAATGGTAAATTGCACTTTTTAAAGAATCTAATCTATCGTTCGTAAATAACAATAAAAAAACCCACAAAAAACTCTACCTCAAAGGAGGTGTCGAAATTAGATCTCACTGTTTTTACGTGCACTAAAAAATTAATGATCACTTACCAAATTGATATATTGCAAAAATATTTACTGTTCCCGAAAAGAAATTTTCTGCTCTACAAATTTTCCTCTATGCATTTTTGCCGAAAAACTACCCGTTTATGAGTTATAGGCCGCAAACTAAGCGCGCGAGTACATTTCGCGCCATACGCCTAAACATCCCCCACTCCTGGAGCTGATTACGCAGCACCTATGGCCTACACAGCAAATATGTATGGAATCTTTTTTGATGCAAATTCTATTTTAAATATTTTCATTCCGATTCAAATTTGTTCTCTTATGCACCCTTTCGTATATAAGAGCCAAAAATGAACGCTACTACCCGTCTAAGGGATGTTTTTCGAGGCTAGGGATGTATGCGTCACCGAGCCGATAGAAAACTTTTTTGATATTCATTTCTAATGCCTTTAGAAATATAATAATGAAAAAAAGCTTCATGTTTTTTTTCAGGAAGTCGACCTTTTTCGAGCTAATTTCCCCGTACGAATAAAAACACAGCCAGAACCAAAGGAGTGATGATTGTGTTGTATTCTGACGAGGGCACTAGCCTTCTGCAGTTTGGTCTTTAAGAGGCCGTTCATTACTTGCGAAATGTGAAAAGAATTATCAACCCTGAATAAAACTTGATATGCTTTGAAACTGTCATGAATTTCCATTACCCTCGGAAAGTTTCCCAGATTTCAGAAAGCTGCAAACTTTTTTATAAATTTCCAAAAGTTTCAAACGTTTCCTATGCATTTGACGAAATTTCCACAACTTTCCCAAATTTTTCAAATTTTCATCTATTTTCCAAAAATTATCATGCATTTCCCAAACTTTCCACAAATTTCCGGCAAAAAAATATTAAGCCCACTTTCTTTAAAAAGTAAGATCTTTAAGAAATTTATTTGATTTTGACACGACTGTAATGCTAAAAATAAAATACTTATCGTAAATTTTCCGGTTATTTCAATCATCCGAAATCTGGAACTCTTAATAAAATGCTTCACTAATCTCACAAATATTTCAAAATACTCGCGCTCGAGTGATACCCGATATAAGTTTTTTTAAATTTATTCATGATGAATATTTTCTTTATATTTTAGAAGTTCTGTGCATATTATTCCAGGAAAAAAATGTTCAGGGTCCATTTCAGACCATTAATTGTAATTAAATTACAAATTTTTGTATCGTAAGTCTGATACTATATTCAAGTTTTTTGTTTTGTTTCATAAAATTAAGTGCTTATTTATGATTGAATAACAAATACTTTCCAGGGGTGAAATTACTTTTTAGCCTTAAATCTGTATTTAAAAAAATGCAAAATTTCCATTTTTATTGGGCATCCTAGTTTACATGACTCTCTTTCAATGTGAAATTCAATTTAAAAAATGAACGTTTCATAACATAAAGTATGTTTCTTGAAGATCGAATTAAAATCTATTTACTTATGAAAATTTTTTGTGTACTGAAGAAGAACACCCAAAAAGTTCACAATTCAAAAATAGACTGAATAGATTGGTTCTGAATCAACCCACAAAATTTTATCTTGGCAATATGATATTTTTCCTTCATTTCCCATGTTTCTGTACATCAATATTGTAATAATTTTTTTCTGGTTTTTTCAATTTTTTTACAACTCATTGAAACATTAACCTGTTACTCATAAAAAAATAAGGTTGCCAGTAGGTATTTACATACATTCAAGAAAAATAAATGATACCCTCGTTACCTACAAAAAAGTATTTTGAGAAAGATGCCATATTAACAGTATGTGCATATGTTATCATGTACCATTGTGTACTGTATGTTGACTAACATTTATGTTTTAATTTTTATAATTTTATAATTTTTCAGATGCTTATGTGTTTTTCTGTATTTATTTTAGATTTTATATTATCTACTTTATTTTTGACTTTACTGAACATTTTGTAAATATAATCATAATGTCACATTGGTACTTATAAGAACTAAATAATTTTGTCAGAAGTAGGTATTCTCTAAATCTTGATTGTAAATGCTAAAACGATCTGAATAATTTTCATGAAGTCTTTTGAAAATTTTCTAACATGTGTATTAATAATATTAATAATTATTATTAATAATTTTAAACAAAAGTGTTCGTATTTTTGTGTTTTTCAACATTGAAAAATATAAAGAGGGAAGGTAACAAAGCTTTCAATTTAAAAAGAGATCTTGCTAGATACAACAGAATTTGGGATGTAATCATTAATTGGATATAATGACTCTAGTTTTGTGTCATAATTTGGAATTTGTGAGAATTAATTTCCAATCCAAAAATAAAACGATCTGAATTTGGGATTTATTCAGAATATTTTCGCCTGTGTAAAATTTTCAATTTTCAATTAATGAATGAAATATGTACCAAAAAACTAGAATCACTATCAATCATATCTGTTTTTTATTTTAAGGTGAAAACAATATTTTTCTAATCTAAAAATTTAGGAATTTTTTACCTGTTGTTTTCCTATAAATTACCCCTGATGAGGAAGTCTAAATTGGCTCAGAAACATGTTGGTCCCCAGTAGTGTAAAAAAGACTGAGAAAAGAAAGAGTGTGAGGTTGGTCTTGGATGTCTCTCTCTTTTTCCTCCCTTTTTTTGTTGTGTACATTTATTGTACTTCTGTCTCTAATGAGCCGAAAAAACAGGTAGTCTCAAAGTTTTTTTTTGAATTGTGAACTCTTTGGGTGTTCTTCTTCAGTACACAAAAAATTTTCATAAGAAAATAGATTTTAATTCGATCTTTAAGAAATTCTAAAGAATAATTCATTTCTGTTACAATTTTATAACTGTAGATAACGAAATTATGATATGATTATTTTAGAACTGTTGGCCTAATGTTTCTGCAATGCAATCGCATTTCCTGTTTCATTACTGGATCCTTTATTTGCCAGATTATTAGTAAGCACATACAGGTATGTACATGACACTTGTTGAGGAATAATAAACCTTTTGATCGAAATTCCAACCGCATGATTCCAAGTGTCAATTTACACCATATGTATCGAATGTTTCTCGAATTTTGCTTTCTTGAAAAAAGTTAAACAGTAGAATGAAGAATACTTGGTATAATGACAATGCATTAGGGTGTGGCGTAAAATACAAATTTTTGAAATTGAAAATGCTTGGGGTTTTATTTTTTTCCATTTTGTCTAAGAAATTGAACTGTAAAGTTTCATTATGATCAAGAATTTTTTTTGATGCCTCGCAAAGCCAAAATAAGTCAAAACCCACCCAAAAACAGGTTTCTTCGATTTACTTCACAAATATCGATTATATAGAAAAATTGCTAGGCACAAAAATTATCGGGGATGAAAAAATACATCTTCTATGTTCATTAATTTTTCGATACAACCAACCGTTCTCGAGAAAAATAAAAAGAATAGTTGAGAAAAGTATTTTTTTTATGATGAGCATGTATTTTTAATCTTCCTTATTAGTAAAACCCTTTGAAAATATAAGACAGCTTTTTCGACCCCTGAAAAGTCAGAATAATCGATTTTCATTCATGATTTAAAATTTTCTAAAATTAATTAATTTTTAAAAATGATATATGTTACTACAAGGTTTTTCGAAATTACAATGCGGATAGTTACACCAACAAGCAAAATATAGTTTTGCCAACCAATAAAGTAGCAGCGGCATATTTTACAAACCAGCAGCAATTTTATAGAAGATTTAGTGCCTTTGTTACCAAATAAATTTATTTCAGCTCTGCTGGTTATTTATGTGTTTATATGGCATTTCAAGAAAATCGTTATGTATAAATTATTGAGAAAAAAAATTAATTATTTTTAGAAAATTTTAAATAATCATCAAAAACTGACTATTTTGACTCTGTAGAGGTCGAAATAGCTGTTTATGTTTTCGAAGGGTTTCACTAATAAGTAAGATTAAGAACAACAAGAAGAACAACAACAAGAAGAAGCTTAGGACAGAACCTTCGCGTCGGTCCCCGCTGTTACGCTGTCAGGTTCATTTCATGGGCCTGTCAGCAACAAACTGTCCTATCCATCAAGGAGCACCTTTGGGTCTTCTTGTTTGGTCGGATTCGATATCGAAACAACTACGATGTTTCTTTACCCCATCTCTACCCACTCTTACGGCTCATTGGAGACAAATGTACAATAAGTGTACAACAAAAAGAAAAAAGGGAGAGAGGAAGGAAAGAGTTAACCAAACCAAACTCTCACTCTTTCCTTTCTCTGCCTTTGTTTCAAAGCCAATTTAGACTGCAGTAATTGATAATAAATTTTTTTTTCAAGAATTTCCTAAAAATATAAATAAAATTTATTATCAGATGTTGTTTGGTCAATCTTTGTACTTACTTATTAAAACCAGAAATCTTTAATATCAAATGAAAGTTAGTCTCCTTTGAAAATTTTATTACATATTTCTTTTATAATATTAGATATTTTGTTTGGAAAACCACATGAATCTTGCATTTTATCAATAAATCGATCTGTTATGTACCCAATCTAAATTTTTACTAATTGAATAAATTCTTTAATACTTTTTACCAATCATCCAATAACATCCATCATAAGTCACATTGCCCTCAATTTTGATGAATTTCACTGAAAACCAAATTACCAAATACAGTAAAAACAGAATAGAAAAGAAAATTTTTTCACCAATAATGATAGTCCAACGTTTTGTAAACAATTTACCACAACACTAATGGAGCAAACATTTCAATTTTTTGTTAAAAATGTAAAAGTTGTATTATTTTCTTTTTCATTTTATAAGACACCGTAATGTACCTGACTTCTGGAACCTTTCTTTTTTTCTATTTTTAATCCACAACTCTTCATGCCTATTTCTTTTCTACCCCGATTCATTTTGAGATTCTTTTTCAAATTAATAGGGTATTAACTAAAATAAACCTATCTGGAAAATAATACTTTTTCAGCCATTCTAAAAAATGATCCATTCACTGGTTCTTTGCTTTATTTATAGTATATTTTAGAAGAGAACTACAAACGGTTGCTATTATTTGTTTTGGTATCCCACTTGACTTTCATATCGTCCGCTGCAACACGTTCGTAACCGAGGAGGCATGTGCTCAGGGCAGCGTCAAGATTGCCGCTTACAATTTAAAACATTCATAATTTTTTAGCCATCAATCCGATCGAGTTGAAACTTTTCAGAAAACTTCTTTGAATCTTCATCAACAACTTTCTCACTGGAAGTTTTCCGTTGCTTAAAATTCGCACGATAAACGAAGCGCTTGGAGGTTGAATTTCATGATTTTTGCAACGTCCCAAAAAAAAAAAATTAACAAATTTTTTGTTTATTATAATAATTACGTTTTTCTTTCTTAAATAGTTTCAGAAGACTCAAACACGTAATTTAGTATCAATAAAATCAAAATATTCTGAAAATTGGCTAACGTAGCGTGAGTTGAAATGTAAAAAGATTGAAATTTTTTGTTTTCGGCAAATCTGTTTCTTACCAATTACTTCAAAAACTACAAAACCTACGAATTTTTGTAAGATGAAAAAATGATGCGCCTTGAAATTCTCTACAAGTGTCAGTCCTTGAAATTAAAATTCAAACGATTTTTAAAATTGATTTTCAGGGCAATAGTTCTCAACGCGTATATCTTTTGACCGTAAGAGGTTCATTTATTGTATATTTGTGTCTAATGAGCCGTAGAATATTTGTCTCTAATGAGTCGTAAAAGTGGGTAGTTTCGAATTCAATTTTTTATTTGTGGATTTTTTTGTGTTCTTTTTTAGTGCATAAAAACTTTTATAAGAAAGTAGATTTCATTTCGATCTTTAAGAAATTTAAAAAGAGACACATTAAGGGGTTATATCTACTTGTGCTTGGAAAAATAAGGGTTTTTTCATAGTCGTTTTTAGTCATAGTGATAAAGTTTTATTAGAATATACTACATAGTATTGATTAATTATGTATCGAGGTAATCGTATCAATTTTTTCAAGAGAAAATCTTAACAACCGGGGGAAATATGGCCGTTGCCCGAAAACACCTTTTTTTATCATCACTTGCGGTGAGCATGATAAATCTGAAATGCCTCATCTAAAATCAAAAAAGCAAAAAGATTCCATCAGTATTTCTATATGGGGTCTGAGAACGAAAAATTTAGCAAAATTACGATTTTTTCAAAAATGATGATGATTTTTCCAAAATGTTAGATTTTCGAGGTTGCGGCAATTCGTGTTTTTTTTGCCTACAAAAATAGAAATTTTTATCCAAATGAAAATCCCTTCGTTCACGAACTCCGTATAGAAGTATACTGACAGAATCTTTTCGGTTTTTTGATTTTAGATGAGCAATTTCAGATTTATCGTGCTCACCGATAAAAAGGATGTTTTTGGAGAACGGTCATATTTCCCCCAGTTGTCAAGATTTTCTCTTGAAAAAATTCATAAGATTACCTCGAAACATAAATTAATCGATACTCAGTAGTGTATCCTGATAAGATATTATCACCATGACTAAAAGCGATTATAAGAATAC
>JAUMHM010000083.1:51871240-51884885 GCA_032362435.1 Melikaiella ostensackeni
CTTTTCAATGAAACACTCACACCACAAAATTTTTCAAGCACTGTTGTGACGAAAAACAACGCATCGTGTCAACTCCCCAACTAACAAGCCGAGAGCAATGTTATGCTCGATCAGTCGCAGATGGCGACGCGCGTGAGCATTTAACGTTTAAACAGTACGAATAAATAATAAAATGACTATAAAATCTATTTCAAAAATATATCAAATCCATTCTAGAATGTGATTAAACTTGCTAGTGTCATTAACTTTAAGATTGCCACGGATTTACCTATACTATCTGAGAATTCGCCCAAACTGGGTCACTCTCCCAAACTGAGACATTTACCTCAGTTCCATTCTAGCTTGACGTTTCACTCCAGTCGCGCCCAATTCTGTAATTTTTTTATACAGCAAATCTGCAAGATAAGAAATTATAATTGTAAAGAAATTAAAAAAATTATGTGTATAAATTTTATTATAAGGATATATGAACATTTTACAATTCAAGTTTTTGAACAATCATTTAAACAATACTGTACTGTGAAAGAATTGCCAAAAAAGTAAACAATGTAAAATAAAGTCTTGAAAATTGGGCGATTCGAATGTGAAACGTTTCTAAGTTAATAATTGAAGTATTGGTAATTGGAAGCCGAAAGAGCTGAAATATTCGTGCAATTACGAAGTACAAGTTTCAGAGTGCTGAATTTTAAACGCTGCATTTTAGTAAATTAAGGTTGTGTAGCATAGCTTTGACCAATTTCAATTTAAAAGCGATCAGTTCCAACTTATTCTTTATATTTTAGTCATCACCCACATATTAACCTTAAGAGCATCTAAGAAAGTGTTATGTGGTAGCAATTACATATGATATTATATTCGGCGGATTTATAATTCAAAAAATGTAAATATTGTGCTGAAATTTCAGGAAATGGTTTAAAATATGTGAATATATAAGGGCAAGTGGCCCATGTGGATTCTTATTTCATTTGAATAATGCAATTTCATTAATTCGCTTACAGTTAAGGGGGGGAGGGGTATGGTCCGGAGGGTAAAAAAATCGTTTTTTTTCTTTCAATTTTTTTGTAGTATAACATCTCAAAAATATTCCCTCAAAATTCCAAGTCGATCGAAGCGAAATTTGCCAAGTTACAGAGCTGTGAGTCTCCGCACCTCGAGCGGAGTTCAATAGACGCTGCAGCGCAATAGAAGCTGCAGTTCAGACTAAAGAGGCCAGAATTCTTCTACGTCAGGAACAAAAAAAGGCCCTGGACATCGCAGATGCAGCAGGTACTCTGCTTTATGGAGCTAGAATCGAGGATTCAGTGTAAGTGGAAAAAAAATTTTCTACACTTTTTCCATGCCTAAAACTTTAAACGCGTTTTTCTCAAAACTACATTTTTGAAGTCGATGTACAGTCTCTCTCAAAAACTATTGCACCGATCTTCACCAAATTTGGTATACACTTTTGACAGATATATCGCAAAAACACAACGATCTTGTCGATCGATTTTTTTGCGATTTTACAGATACAAAATGGCGGATTTTTTAGGCCAAAAATCGATTTTTTCAGTTTTTTGACCGCCAAAACCGGAAAAAAATGTAAACAGATCGTTGTGTCCTAGGAATTCATTTAATTTATCGAAATCTTTTCATTTTTTTTTATTTCAAATGATACGTTCTCGAATTATCGTGTACACCGCAGAGCATCTTTTTTCGAAGGCGTCTCCGAAGATCTTTTGGCAACGGCTCAATTTTCCATATTTTTACACAAAAATTTCACAATATATTCTTGAAATGTCACTTAAAAATGTACAAATGTTCATAAATAAATCACTTTCACCGTTGCTTCAGGAAAAATCGCTAAAAAAACGCTTTTTTTTACCCTCCGGACCATACCCTCCTCCCCCCTTAAATTATCACTGGCATTACCAACCTCGGACGCTGTTTCTAAGAGAATGAGACTGTCAACGTTATTGGCAAAAGGGTGAGCAGTGTCTTCGTGAGTTTCCGAAGGACTTGATGTTGAAGAAAGCTCTAATGATGCTTCAGCTTTAGGACTGGAAACCTTAAGAAATCTGTTCAAGAAAAGTTGTCCTTTCGATGCCCCCTTTTCTCGATCTTCTTTTTCCTTCCACTTCTGTGCGCCCGACTTATGTTTGTAGCTCATTTTTAGCACAATACAGCGTATTTTACGCACAAATACACAAAAAAGAGTTTTTATTCACTAAATAATTTTGAAAACGACTTCTAATGATGAATTCAGGCCGAAAACTAAACTCTGAATCAAGCTGAATCGCTGACCTGGTAGGACTGAAGAATTATTCATAACATATCTGCTATCGCTTATATGTTTATAAACGCCCACTGTCGCTCAAGAGTTTAGGCTAAGAACGGTACTCGATGTCACTCGATATTTTTTTCTATTCAAAAAACGATGCTTATACCATAGGAAGTAGTAACTGAAATGATCTAATTTGGAAATCAAATTCAAACTATTATTTCCTTCTCCTTTCATGAAAACCATTTCAGTAGAAGAATGTTTCAATCTGTTAGTTTCAACATGCAGAATTTCAATTTTATCCCATTTCATAAAGTTAGAGTCACTTTAATGTTCATTAGTTAAGTGTTTGCTTATAGCCTTAGGATATTTTTTATTTGATCTGATGTTATTTTTATGTTCATTGACTCTGATTCGTAGCGGACGGTTAGTCTGTCCAATATAAGATTTACCACATCGACAAAAAATTCTGTAAACAATATTACATTGATCTAAAACATCCAGTTTGTCCTGCCTGAATGAGGAATTGAAATTATATGTTTTTTGTCTTGTATAGTTAAATTACTATTATTATTAACATCAATATTATTTTTTTGTTTCTTTTGAATTTCAAACAATCTTTTCTTAATGAGTTTAACCACGAAATCACTAGGGTAGTTATTATGAAATAATAATTTCCTAATTAATTTCGAATTATCAGAATGGAACGAAGCGACTGCTGAAAGAATAGCAAAGTCAACGACAATGTATAAAAGTAGGTAAAGACCGAGGTAAAAACAAACTTGATGTTTTAGATCAATGTAATATTGTTTACAAAATTTCTTATCGTTTTGGTAAAGCTTACATTGGCCAGACTAAGCGTGCGCTACGAATCAGAGTCAATGAACATAAAAATGACATCAGATTGAAGGAAAAATATCATAAGGCTATAAGCCAACATTTAACTAATACACATCGAAGTGACTCTAACTTTATGAGATGGAATAAAATTGAAATTTTGCATGTTGAACCTAATGGACTTAAACGTTCTTTCGCTGAAATGGTTTTCATTAAAGAAGAAGGAAATATTAGTTTGAATTTGATTTCCGATCTAGATCATTTTTAGATCTTCTTATAATAAAGTTGTTGAAATGGTAACTTACATGATTTATTGATTTCTAGGTAAATTTTTTATATTATCGTACTAATTATATTAATAAGAAGATTGCATTCATAAGTCATGTTAATAATAAGGAATAACTAAATATAATTCGATTTATATATTCTTACTCACATATGCGTACTATGATTGTATCGTATTCGTGTTCTTAGTGTGTGTAAACTGAGTTTCCAAAATGGAGACGGGGCTTTTGCTCCACCTTCACACAGTTGTTAATTTTTCAAAAAATTGAAAAAGTGCTCAAATGTTTGTCACATATCACAGTTTAAAAAATACTTTAATCACTTATCATAAAAATTACAGGTAACATTTTCTATTAATTTATTCAAAATTTTGGTTTTTCTTATACAAATCAATAGCACTTGTTTATTTTGACCTCAAAATTGTTTTATTTATAGATTACTCATGCTTTTTAGTAATAAAACCAATAAAAATAATGTATAATGGAAATTTGCACACACTGGAAAGCTAATCCAATCAACAATAATACATTTTCTTTGTTTATATCGGTCAAACTGGAACTTGTAGAATAATGCCATTGAGGTACAATTTAATGTATTTATCATCTCTTATCGAATCTATTATTATAGTGCATTAGTATAGTTTACGATTTTCTACAGATCTAATGGGGAAAATCGGTCCGGTTTTCGAAACGTCATCTTATATATGTTTTAAAATAGTACGATAAATTTTTGTCTAGAAGAGCTTGGTTTGAGGTTACTTAAACACTTAATCATGAACATGAGTTCCCCCAGATGTGAAGATTGGCATTTCTTCTACTTTTGATATGAATCCTGATTTTCGCACAGATGTAGAAAATGGTGTATTCAATGTCATACTCAATTTCAGTAACAATCATATAGAAGGAAATCGATTTAGCGTTTGAAAAGTGGAACACACTTTTTACCTTACAATTTCCAACTCTTGTGGGTATCTTTATTGATAAGGCTAATTTATATAAATCCAGATTTTTGCACAGATTTATACTTGTCAGCTGCTTTGAAACAAAATCTGATTAGTACAATGTCTTATAAGAATAATTGTTGTTTTAAAGTGATCATATTTTCTTCTGTTACTTAAAAATATGAGCATCATCACAATCTCATCTTAATCAGAATTCAAAAATGAAATATCTGTAAAGACTTTTATAGGAATATAGTTATTATTTCCTCATTCTACTACTTATATTAAAGATAAAAAAAATTTTCAAAAACTTGAAAGTAACATAGTATGAGAGAGAAACTACTGTGCTAGAGTGTTAGACTGTACTCGAATTTACTAAGGAACATTCAAGATGAAAATTTGGGCTTCAGCCGTCTGAGGCTAGGGTACCTGGACTTTTGAAGCCACGGGAAGGGGGTCCTAACTGATCATTTCGCTCCGCACAGATGAAAGTCCAGGCAGTAACCGAACCTCGTTATTACCTATCAACAAGTGCAAGACTGCAAGAACTTTAGAATTTCCCAAGAGATTTTACATAGGTTTATTAAAGCATTTTTTCAATGAGAAAAAATCGGGGGAAATGATCGAAACTTTGCAGATATCTTGAACACATGTGAAGCAAGCGTTCCACGAGGTTCCTTGTCTCAGGCACCAAGTTAAGAAGGTCTGGGCGTTTAGTGTCGTATGAAGTGAGGGGCACCGTGAAGGCACGTTTAATTTGAATGCTTATTGCTACTTATTTCTTTGATAATTATACGTATTACAGTCCCATTTAAGTAGAAGAATAAGAAATCGTGGAAAAGTCGCCAAAAAAAGCGATAGTAAAAATTTATTAATTTGACCTAAGCGCCTCGTGTGAACGTGACGTCCCTGCCGGTATGAAGCTGGCAACGCCGCGCCGACTATACGTCTTCCGCTTTCGCCTTCGCGTGACACCACTTGTGCTCGACTCGAATCCCACCAAACGCATGTCTTCGATGCGCTGTTTCCAAACTTACGGCGCATGCGCATCTGCAGTAGCTGTGAAAAACGATTTTTATAGTCTTTACTACTCTCGTAATTTTCTCTTGATTGAAGTCGTCAACCCCTTGTTTTTATGAAATTAATAGATTCCTCGTAATCAAAAGTATTAGTACATATTTGATTGATGGGGACTTGTGATTTTGTCCGGAGTTCAGTCGATTTTACTCAGGCGTCCCATAAGACTACGTGTTAAACTGACACTTTTTCGGTAGCAATTTTTTCGAAAATGACGTCCTCAACCAAAGTATTTCTTTTTTCCAAATGAATTTGGGACACTTTATTTAGATAATCTCCAAGTTTCAGAGCCGTCAGTGATTTTTTTTCAAGAACGCTTAATGATACATTAAAGTCTGCTAAGAAAATACAGCGAGATATCAACAACCGCTCACTCTTGAACCAAGAAGCTCTTATAACAGACGATGAAACTACTATGCTGGTATCAAGGATAGATAGAACCCTACAGATTTCTAATCAATCGAATCGTCAGAGTCACAGTAGAATTATAAGACATATCCGTCAAGAAAAAAACAATCTGGTTCAGGAATACTAACAAAGTGTCTTTTATTCAGAAATGAAGCTGCTTGAAGAAACATACTACAATCCAAGGCATCCTGCTTCCCACAGCTGTGAAAAAAGGCGCAACTCGCTCTGTGCGCGGCAGTGTATCGCGCACATAAGTACTTGATTGCTTGAATCTCAGAATGCATTCACTTTACATCGTGCTATTCGACGAAAATTTCAAAGAGGTCACCATACGGTTTCTAATCTTGATGAAGTTAGGGAATGTGATTTCATTGACGTGTAAAATTTGTCTACTTATAACGACAATCACCGCTATATTTCAGTAGTGATTGATGTTTTGAGTAAATTTGTCTGGATCGAATCTCTGAAATAAAGGTGCACTTTGGAAGTGCATTTTGGATAAAAGTGATCATCGAGTAATCTTCTGTTTACAATCAGATAAAGGAAGAGAAGTCTCAGATGCTCCTTTCCATAAATATTTGACTAATAATGGGATGAAATTCCGCGTAACACGGGATCCTAACCTTAAAGCAGCCATAGTAGGGCGTTTCAATCTGACTATCAAGGAACGTATGTGGCGGTATTTTACTCACGAAGACACTCGACGTTATATTGATGCTTTAAAACTACTTGTGAATGCATACAATAATGCTCGTCATTCCAGTATGTGTGCGATATTTTCAGAATCAGCCATCAGAAAGGTGTCTTTCAGGCAGGTTATGAGCCTGGCTAGAGCGAGGAATTATTCTTTTTTTTTTGAACGAGCTTTTACAGGGAGAATTCATGCACGCTACATATATGATTTGAAAGACTTCGCAGGAGAATAAATAGAAGGTATTTCTTACGAACGAGAATTATCTGGTGTGAATAATAAAAATATTAAGGAAGAGTTTCAAATTGAAGAAATATCACAGGCTAAAGGCAAGGGATACAAGAAAAATTCTAGTCAAGTGGGCGGGTCATCCTGACAAATTTAACCCGTGGACTCCAGTCTGAAAAAAAATGTAAAAATGAATGTCGATCAATTTAAACTTATTTCACCAACAATATTAGTATGAAATATTTTCACGAGAATACCACTTCCAATTTTATAACACATTGCAACTTGTACGCTTGTTAATTTGAGACATGATGATTCATTTGAAAATCTCATCGCCCTTATGAGCACTGGGACGGCAGGAGTTGAATTATGTTCATTTAATACCAAAAGAAGTAGCGGTAGTTACTCTAGATTGCTACTGTATAGCTCATTGGATTACTCTTCCGCTTTATGCATTTCCTGATCTCAAAAGCCCATTTCAACGACAAAAAATTGGCTTAGTTGTAAACATAATGGCATCGTATGCTTTGAAGGAGATGTTTCAATAAATTTCCTTCACGCAAATTTTCGTAATGTTTCCCGGACTGATAGGCTAATATACACCCGAGAACATGAGTAGGCTGTTTTGCTGGAGGTTACAAGTAGACCTTACAAGTAGAAAGGTTACAAAAACATGCATCACAAACTTGGAAGGCTTAAACTGCCCATCGTTCAAAAGTTTGGCTTTTCAAGGTGTGTTTTCCTTCCATTATAGAGTAAAAAAAAAACACCATTCATGTGTGCTCCTAATAATGCACTAATGCACAAATTGTGAAAGAACTTTGAGCTTAAGAAAGATCTCTTGTTAACGAAAAAAATGCATCTACATGGTGACGAATATTTTAAGCATAATAACTCTGTTGAATAAATTACGCAAACAGCAGCATCGATATTAACTACGCTTTCCTTGATATACAAATATGTATATGTCTTGAAATCGCGACAAGAAATTTTGTAAAATATTTTGAAAGTATCACAAAGTACATAATCACCTAATGAAAAATAATTTAGGTTACAAATTTTCGATTCGCAACTTCCACTCTCTGCAAGCTTCAGGGAGTTTAAGGGAAAAATTGAAAATTCGCTAAATTGAAGTCTAAATTATCAGTTTGAAAACCAGACTAAGTACAATTGAAAATCTCTCATGGTTTTCAAGATAGGACTTGTTTTGTGGAGCCGTACACGAAAGATTTTCGCGGCAACAATCCAGACGGTGGCTGGACTCACGAGATATCGGCAAGGCGGAATAGGCGTGAGCCGAGCGACCGTCTGGATCCTTGTCGCGAAAATCTTTCATGCACGGCTCCACAAAATACGTTCTGTCTTAAAAACCATTAATAATTTTTTATTGTTCTTGACCGGTAGTGTTGTACTGTTGTTTTTTAAAGTTTTTCTTATATAAACAAGGTACATTTTTTATTATTTACAAGTCGGCATTGGTAGGTCATGGAAGATTCGTCAATAGGCCAATCAATGCCCATTTGACTATTTTGATCTTCAATGCGTCCATGTTTTATGATCATAGATCTTTTACTTTTTGGGATGCGGTAAATAGAAAAATGTTACAGTTTTTGAAAGTTTCATTGTTAAGTCTCTGGAGTCGATTTATATCTAAATACGTCAAAAAAGTATATTTGAAAATTTACATCACTGCAAGCCTCTTTGGATGGGGAAGCAATAGATACATAAATACATACACACACGCGCGTACGTACGTACATATTAACTATCAAACTTTATTTGGAGCGTTGTTCAACTTCTTAGTCGCCCGTATATTCAATTAACTATTGCTATTGAAAAAAGTATCATGAAATTGGTCAATTAGCTGTATTAAACATGTTAATTAGACCACGAGAAAAGTACTGTTTTAATGCTTCTGACATTACACCTGAAGATGATACAATAATTATCAATAATTACAATTTATGATAAGTATACTTTTAATTAAAATTTCTTCGCCAGTTGCCCAGTTATTTAAGACTAGCATAATGTTAAAAAAGCCATGTGAACTCCACCTAGAGTGGCGTATGAATTTCAAAGTGGACTTAATTAAATTCGAATTTCCCTGTGGTGAGATATAAATCTCTGTAGCTCTCGAAATTTTTTTCTCATTTCTAGCAAAAGATGATCAGAGTTTTTTTTTAAGTTTCATAAATTCCCCACTAAAAGTCCATTGGATGACTATTAATTTTCCAAAACATTATTTGCCGATGGCGACCCGTTTTCGAATAAATCAATGTTTTTCCAAATTTTTAATGGATTAAAATGTTTATATATTAAATTCTCATGTGAAATTATGCAGATATAATATTTTTAATGCGAAATTCGCCTTTTTCTTGAATTTTCAACAGTTGGATTTTCAACTGATGAAATTTGAAGATAATTTGAATTTGAATTTTTTTCAGTTGAATCATTATATGAAAAACGATTATAAGAAAATCAGCATTCAAATGAATAATAGAAAAATATTGAAGGAATTAATGTAAGAAATAGAGAAACCACAAGGAACGATTTATTTTAGACCACTTATGATCTCATATCGAAGTACACAAAAATCGCGATTATGCACAAATAAACTTTAAACAGTAAAAACCTGTGAATTCCCTTAATATCTTTCAAATCGCCTGAAATTTCATTGAAATCCATGGAAATTCTTTGAAATCACTTTAAGGCCCTTTATGTCTTTGGATATATGTTTAAATCCATTAATTCAGGGTCTGGTCATTACAATTCCCAAAATCGTCTAATTTTTTGTAGATAAATTGTGAGTGCGATAAAGTTTCTATATGATAAAAAATTTTTTAGAATAGAACGCAAAGCTTTCAAAAATTATTTTACGTGAGAATTAATTTTTTATGATTAAAAATGTTATTATTTGGTTGATAATTTATTTATTTTGCTTAAAACTCCACTAATTTGTTACAAAGTCATTCTTTTTGGTTTTGAATTCGCTTTTTTGGGCTGAAAATTTAGCTAGTTTGGTATAAAATTAACTTATTTGTTGAAAAATTATTTTTACGGGTTGAAAATTTTTTCTTGGCTAGAAAATTGAACTATTTGCTTAAAAAGTAACATTTTTGTTGAAAATTCATATTCTCGGACTGAAAATTCAACATTGTAGAAAATGGAACAATTTGGTTGAAATTTCTTTTCTTTTTTGATTCAAGAATCTTTCATAAGGTGTGTGTTCATAAAGTGTGTGCGGCCGTAATCGTTATCTGACGTATGTACCGTATCGTCTCGTTTGATTCATGCCATAATTTACCTATTAGGCAATTTTCGCCTTAAATATAGTGTCAGCAATAGAAATTGTATTCGGAGTGCAGAATATCTGTTATTTTTACTTATTTTTAAGCTCTATAGTGCTTAGATTGACTGGTTTCCAGTTTCGGAGTTCGACAGCTCTCAGCAGCTGCCATCTCTAACAATGGGTGCTTCTCCCGAGTGAGTATCGAGCGCCATTTCTTGCAAAAAGTGTGATGTATTTAGTCACTTAGTCTGCATCAATGTCGGTTTAAGTAAAAATGCTTTTTGATGATTTGAAAAAGGGGCTAACTTATTTTGTTTTCGTTAACTGCGAAATACCGGATGCCAGCGACACCTCTTTATGTGCGGATCAAAGCTCCTTGCTATTTTCCAGCGGCCATATCGACCGTACCTGCAAGAAACAAGTTAACTCTCTACTGCCAATAGTTTCTCCTGTCCTCGTCGCTTCTGCCCGCTGGATATGCAGATGCGATCCACATTGCGGTCTTACACGCACAGAGGGAGGCAACCGGGCTGGCGCAGGAACAGATGAGAAACCTTTTTATGGAATTCGAAACTAATCAGCATGAATTGACTTCTAATATCAACACTACCGTTCAGGAAATAAAAGCGGACATTTCTGATCATTCTCGGAGAATTTGCTTACTTGAAGGTGCTTTTACTAGTAATTCGGATTAAGTCATACAGGTGAAGACGGAGGCAAACTTGCTCAAATTGAGGGTCGCCTTACTAGAAGCTGCCCTTAAATATCAGGGGCAGGCTGCGCTTCAAGTCACCCTTAAGGTCTACGCGTCACCATTCAATCTGAATGAGGATCTTCCTACGATCCTGAAATCGGTTGCCAGGGCACTAGATGCTTCCTTTGCCAAAGACGACCTTCTTAATGTTTATCGGATTCGTAAAGCACCATTATCCAATCCACCGCTTGCGCCATTTGACAGAGAGACATAGACGAGAGAAGAGGCGGTGGAGTTTGTCTTTTTCTGCATAATGGTCTTAGGGGGGCTATGGTTGTAGCGAGTCCAGTGGCTACTTACTCCACGACTGAATTTCCTTTTGTTGAAGTTATGTCATCTTTTGACATTGTTTTAGTTGGAGTAGTTTATAAACCACCCAATGTCTCTTATGGTACTGAGCTTGAATCTCTAATTGTTACACATATTCCTAACTTCAATAGTATTATCCTTTCTGAAGATTTCAACACTAATTTAAATTTCACTTCCAATAAAACTAAATATCTAACATCTTTGGTATACTCTTCGTGACTTTATATTGTACCCCATGGTTCCACTCGCCATACTGATCACTCCAGCACTCTTATTGACTTAATCATTGTCGACGATATTGATAAGCTTGTCTCCTGCGCACAACGTCCTATCCCTTTTCTCTTCAACCACAACTTGATTAACATTACCTATAAATTTTCCTATAATCTGAATTCAAACCAAACCACAAGACTCTTGCGGAATCTCTCTAATATTGATGAACATAAATTCCACGAATATCTAATGACATTTGATTGGGAAAAAATTTTACTAGACTCAGATATGAATAATAAAATTGACGCCCTGACTAATTACTGAGTTTCCACGTTCAACAAGTTTTCTCCGCTACGTTCCTAAAGACTTCAATAAAGCTGACCCCTGGATCACATCCGAAATGAAAAATCTGATGAGGGAACGCGATAACAGGCGCCGAATTGCAAAAAGAACAAAGAGTAGTATAATTACGGCTCAATTTGTGAAATTCAGGAACTTAGCTCAAATTAAAATTAGAGATGCGTTCAATCAATACAATTGTAACGAGATTGCAAATTACCACAAAAAGAGGACATTTGGCATCTCATCAGACGCTTACACCTAATCCCCCCTAAGCACGAATGCATAGATAGTAATCTTCCACCTAATGACCTTTCAAAGACTTTTTTTAAATTCCCGTTTCCAGACTTATCAACATCATCTTCCACTACCCCACTTAATTCAACATTCAATGACTTTGATTCATTCTTGAATGACATAACACCTGGAATACTCTTGGAAAAAACACTTGAAATCAAATCGAATGCCCTTGGACCTGATAGAATATCAATTAAAATGATTAAACTTGCCCTTCCAGTTATTTTTCCTATTCTCTTGCATATTTATAGTGCTTTCCTTCTGGTCGGCATTTCCCTTGGTATCTGAAAAAAGGCTGTTATTTGCCCAGTTCCCAAAATTTCAAAACCTACTTCCCCAAAAGCCCTTCGACCAATTTCTATTCTATGTGCACTGTCATCAAATGGTTTCAATCTTATTTTGGTAATCAGTCTCACAGAGTTACCAATAGTAGAGGTGGCCTTTCTGACTGTTGGGAGTTCAAGAGTGGAGTTCCTCAGGGCTCCATTCTGGCCCCCCTCCTCTTCAGTTTGTTCACCTCCGACCTTGCAAGTGATTTTCAACATTGCAGTTACCACAAATATGCTGACAATTTTAAACTTTACTTGTCGGGACCATTCTCTTCACTGAGTAGGTTACTCGTACTAGTCCAGGAGGATATCGATCGTGTTATCCTTTGTGCCTAGAAGAATGGACTTACTCTTAACCCAGGCAATACTCAGTCAATTGTTGTTGGGCCTACTCTCTCCCCGTCGCTTGAAACTCTGGCATCATTTCCGCCCCTTCGTATCGAGAGTCTTACTATCCCTTTTTTGAAAGTGGTTAAAGATCTGGCATGTCTCCATAACCGTACCTTGTCCTAGAAGGAACAGGTACGGAACATCTACAGAAAAACCTACAGAATACTACAACAATTATATAGGAATAAGGACTCTTTACCTACCTCCACTTGGATACTTTTGGTTAAGAGTTTGATTCTGCTCCACTTTGACTGCGGCTGTTTAGTATACGATGATTTGACCGACGATTTAAATTTGAAGCTCGAGCTTGCGTAAAATGCGTGTGTCCGTTTCATCTATAACTTCCCTTAATACGAACAAATAACGCTATTCCGACTTGTATCAAATCCTATGTTCCATAATCTTGGAAGTTTTTATCTAACTCTATCCGTCGAGAAATCCTATAATTTACTATCAACATTTTACCACTGAAACTCTATCAGATTTGATCTCCACCAAAGCTGTATCTAATCCTTTTTATCTAAATCTAAAAAACTTCTATCAAACTCTATCCGTTGTGAAATCTTATATTTTTCTGTCAGCAGTTTTTAAAATTAAAACCCTATCAGATCTTATCCGTTGATGAAAAAGTATAAGATTTCTCGAAGGATACAATTTGATAGAAATTTCCAAGATTCTGATAAGTTGTATTTGATACAAGTCCTGTGCCTATAATATATGATAGAATTTTAATTAAAAACTGTTGATAGAAAAATATAAGGTTTCTGGATGGATATAATTTGATTGAAATTTTCAAAATTTTGAAATATACAGGGTTTGTCCTGAAAGTAATAGGACTGAGTCGATTTAAAAAAATTTGTTGAGCCAATCGTTACAATTCTTAAAAACTTTCAAAATAGGCTCCTTCTGCGTCGATGCAGCGCTACCAGCGCGATTTCCAAGCATTGAAGGCGTCACGGAAGGCATTCTCCGGAATAGCCTTGAGAGCCGCGGTGCATGCTG
>JAUMHM010000083.1:51902039-51920804 GCA_032362435.1 Melikaiella ostensackeni
GTTGTATAAGCCAAAAGGTTTAATAAAACTGCTTAAAAAAAATAAGGCTCATTACTTTTCAATCGAACCCTGTATATAGGTTCCTATATAGGTACCTATGTAGGTACCTCTATAATGACCTAGTTCAACAAAATATTCACAAAAATGGAATGAAATGCTACGCAGTTGCTTTCTATGAGAGCTACAGCTGCGCAGTAATTTTTATTGACTGCTCGATAGTCTAAGTACATATATACGCTAAATATATAGGCCTATATTAATATTACTGAAGTTAAAAAAATTTTATTAATTTTTTTATTAAGTAAATAATATGAGGAATCCATTTGGGATCCTATATATGCTATGTCCCTTTCTATAGGTTGTCCCTATAGTGGAATGTGTATATACTTATATACAGGTTCCTATACAGGACCCTATATAGTGACCTATATAAGTATTTTCAGTAGGGAGGGAAGGACTGCAGGATTAGGAGCCTATAATACTCCTAGGAGTATTATAAGCTCATAATCGTACTCCACACATACGCATTCACTGTCCCCGAGTACAATTATGGCCGCGTCAACCTAACCTCAAATGTGAGACTTGACAAACTTGTAAATCATACCTTTGTTGCATAAAATATCGTGTGCACCAAAGAGGCAAACGTCTTTTTACCCGCGCGTATTTGCAATACTCGGCTTCGACTCTCGCTCGTCTGAGTCTCATTATTGCAAACTCACGCTCGGGTAAAGAAGCTACGTTTGTCTCCTAGGTAAACAATATATTACTAAGAACCTGAATTCTTTAAATCAATAATAATCGCTGGGAACCTTATCTGATTAAAGTGGAGTTTTTCTAATATATTTTCAGAATGTTTCATCGAAGAAGCATACTGTAGAATATCAGCGAAGTCTTTTGCAGCATGTGAAAAATATTTTTAACGAACACGGCGATACGCATGATTTTCTTTTCCATAAAATTTTCCGCACCATTCTTCAACCTCGTAATTTATGCTATCTTTACAGATCAATCAATCTAATTGAAATTTATATTCAACCATTATGAATTATAAATAATAATTGTTTTGACATATCAAATTCGAAGCATAGATCAGACCTGCCCAACAAGGGGAAATTCCCGACCAAATCATATGGAGCGCTTCCACTTCCAGTTCTTTCGAAAAGCTAGAGTAGGATGCAGTACTGAGAGAGTCAGTGGTGGTCTCTCGTTGTAGTGACGTAGCGTAGACCCGAAGATGATAAGAAATGTCTGTAGGGGTGCTTCGCGGGCAACTATCTTGTCAATATAACATTCAAATAGCAACTAGGGTTTTGATCATTTCATTACAGTAATTTAACATTTACTTTCAATGAAGATAATTGAAAATATTAGTTGACAAAGTGATTTTTTTTTTCATTAAAATCAGTCAACACTTTCGTACACAATTGTTGAATGATACTTGTATGTATAAGTGTAACACTATATTCACATTATTCACAGGTAGAAATATAAGTTATTGAGTAAAATATTATCATAAAATCTAAATTCTAATCGGAATGCCTAATTTATATCATTAATAAAACCTACTATTCTATTAAATATTATAATTTTTAGATTTCTATGAAAAAAGATTCTCTGATGCTCCGCTGACTCTATTATGACATCTGACTAGAGATAATTCAGATAAATTCAACTAAATATTATATCAAATATAATATTCAAAAGTTATTGTGAGCCTACTGTGTTAACATATTCAAGACTTAGACTTTCTAGACCGAGAGTTTCGGTTCAAGCTTTAACATTTTCAGCTTTAAGACTTTAAGGTTTGAGCTTTGAGGCTTCATTGTACGTTCACAGTTAGTACCTGCGTATTGTCAGGACAGGTAGTATTGAGGCAGGATATTTTTTAAACTGCAGTCAGCTGCATCTTACGGTAGGAATGCTATGGAAAAGGGAAAATTTTACAGGTAAGCTAAGGTAACAATACATTTTAAAGTTTGCAGACATCGGTTTGAAAGAAGTTGTCGTTGGGAGTAGTGTTATTCGGAAAATTAAATTTGAAATGTCTTAAACGTGCAGAAACAAAATTGTGAAAGATTGTACTACATTATTTATATTCACAAAAGCATAAATGAAAGGCATGATGGAAGGTAATTATCACATTGTTATTTAAAATGTATCAGTGATAAATAAGTATTCAAAATGATTGATCTCATATCAAAATGTTGTTTAATCTTGATTGAAATGTGGAAAAAAGTGTGTTTAAATGAATTTTTCGTAACTAAACTTAGACTACTAATAGGTCTTATACCCTTATGGTACAAGAATTCGAAAGTTACAAATTTAAATTACAAATCAACAAAAGATTGAATGTTGATTCCTTCTTCACGTTGTTTTAAAACAATTTCTTAAGAGTGTGGAACACATTTTGAATTCATCGTGTATGTTTATATTATAGCTGCACTTTCAATGCGGAATGAACTGTCACGGAGAGATAAAAACAGTACAAAGAAGCAGGATGCAAAATGGGAGTTGGAAAACTTGTGCCGGTGTTTGCCATCGACTCGTGATGTTAAAACATTTTCATTTTGTTGCCTAATCTGTGTAAAAGAATTTACAAGAGCAGATACTCCTAAAAATCATTATGGTAGTAGGCGTAGTAGGAATTATTGTCATCCAGCGGATCATCCACAGAGAAGGAGAATTCATTCCATCAAAATGGTAGTGTAAACAATTGCTTAGAACTCATGCGTCAGACTCTTGAAGCATCTTATAAAATTTCATATGAAATCGCGCGTGGAAAATGTTGCTTTACATAAGGTACCATGATAAAGCAATGCGTCATTGTAATGGCAGAATGTTTTGAATTGAATGAATGTCTGGAGAAATTCAAAAATGTTGTTCTTTCAAGATCTTCCGTTAATCGAAGAGAAACAGATTTAGCTGTAAACGTTAGAGATCAGTTGAAAGTTTTTATGACCCACTGTAAGTTTTGCTCATTTTGTTGAGATGAAAGTTGTGACAATATAGACATCAGTCAGCTTTTGATATTTGTACGTATGATTTCTCAAGATTTCAGTACACAGGAAGAAATGCTTCAAATTATTCCTTTGCATAAAACTACCAAAGAGTCAGTCGTTCACGACGCTTTTGTAAAGGTAGTAAATGAATTCGAAGGCTTTAGTAAGTGTTCAGCAATTGTCACTGACGGAGCAAAAGCAATGACAGGTCACGAAACTGGACTATGGGTGTTGCTGAAAAAAAAGGATTGACTTGCCTGCTTATTTATTACCTTATCCACCAGTGTGATAAAGCATTGAAGGCAACAGAAGCGATGAGAATGGTGGTGAAAATAACGAATTTAGTCAAAGGCGGCCATAATTCTCTGAACCATAGATTATTTAAAGAGTTTTTAAAAGGATTAGGGTTTTGTTACGGTGACCTTCGTTTGTATTGTGATGTCAGGAGGTTAAGCGCTGGAAAATGCTTAGAAATATTGTTTGAACTGGGAGAAGTAATTCCCGTGTTTTTCGCAGAAAATGTTAAAACGAAAGAATGTTTAGAATTCCGAGAAAAGTTTCTAGATCCATTATTCCTAAGTGAGCTTGCGTTTCTCACAGACACAACGAAACATATGAATGATTTTGACTCGCATATGCAATACAGAAATCAGAGTGTTTCGCAATTAATGGAACGCATAAAAAATCTTCTTGAGGCATTACTAGAATTTACAAGCGAATTGCAACAAAATTATATGAAGCAATTTCCCAGCTGTAAGGAAATAAGAGAACAATTTCTTGACTCGAATTTCGAAGAATATCTTTCAGACCTTATAGGTATTGAAAATGAATTTCAGGAAAGATTTTAAGACTTTGACATTTTTAAATCAAACCTGGGATTATTTGTTCATCCTCTCGGTGCAGTTGTCGATAATCAAAAAGAGGAATTAAGGCCGGAATTGAGAGCTTTGCAAGATGGCTATCGTTTTAAGCATAGAAAAAGGTATGTAAAGGAGTTATTTTGTTTATTACCAGGAAAAGATTATCCAAAATTGAAAGAATTCAGGATACAGATTTTTTCGATTTTTAGATCAACATATCAGTGCGGAATCTCTTTTTCTACCATTAATTGTATTAAATCAAAAGAGTCAGCCTCCTTAAACCAGGAGAGTCTTTTGTCACTGATGAGATTATCTTTGACAGGAATAACTCCCGACATTAAGTCGCTTGTTCAAGTAGAAATTGACAACTGTTCCACCACAAAATCGTACTAATAAATTTTGAGGCAGATGCATCAAATTTTGAAAATTACGGAGAATTGTAAAACTTTCATAACTGTTCTCTAAATCTGATTCAGTAAGATTTCACTGAACATCAGTGAAATGCGTTGCGTATTTAATTCAGTGAGCTATATCTAGCTATTTTATTCAGTGAGATTGCGCAGTGATTCAGGGAAAATTCTTTCTGATTTGAATCAGTGACCCATTTCCCACTGATTCAAACTTAGAGAATGGGGAATGAAAATAAGGTTTCATAAAAGACTTGCATTGCTCATGAGAATAAGAAGCAATAAAGCTTCATTTATAAACATTATTTTTCTCATATTTTCTGCAAGAATACAGGAAAAATTTCTATGCATTCAAAATATTTGTTAACATAAGCGTTAAAAGCGGGAATTACATTGCAACTGTTTCTTCATAGTGGGATGTTTGATTGACAACTTCCTAGGACAAACTGAAAACGTTTTAGGAAACGTTGAATTTTCAAATGAGAAAGAGAAGTTTTCGTCTAAAAAAGATTCATTTTCAATTACAAATGAAATAGCTAATTTTTTAGCTGAAAACATTAATTTTCAACTAAAGACAGAATAAGTAAAGTAAGTGATAGAAATAAAATTAACTTATAATTCAATCAAAGACAAGAATTTTCACACAAGAAGATTAACTCTCTACTAAAAAACACGGATTTTGAACAAAATAGTTGAATTTTCATCCAGAAAAATATAAATGTTCAACCTAATAGTAGAATGTTCCATTAAATTATTGAATTTTCAAGACAAAAAGACAAACTTTCTACAAAACAGTTGAATTTTTCAACAAAAAAGTTAATTTGCAACCAAGCAGTTGAATTTTCAACTATAATTATGAATTTTTGTTCACGAAATTGAATTTTTCACAGAGTATTTCAACTTTTAACCGAGTGGTTGAATTTTCAAACAAAAAAGATGAATTCTTAACAAAAATTGTAATAGTTGATATTTCAACCAAGAAATATTTTTATTTTAAATCAGAAACAGTTGAATTCAATTCAAAAAGTCGAATTTTTAGCAAAATAGTTGAGCTCCCGACAAAAAGAGGTTAATTTTCAACCAATATGTTGCATTTTTGACCAGGAAATCTGAAATTTCTTCCAAAAGAGATGAGTTTTCAAAACAAGAATAGGAATTTTTAACAGAAAATTGGATTTCTCAGCCAACACAGATTTTTCAGTCTAGAGAGGAAAAAAAGTTCAACTAACTTATGGAACTTTCAACCCACAAATATGAATTTTCAACAAACATATTAATTCTCAACCAAATAGTTGAATTTTCTACCAAAATAGTTCAATTCATGACCAAAAAGAATGATTTTTTTTTTTAATTGATGAATTTTCAAGCAAGTAGATAAATCTTTAGCTAAATAATAAAATTTCAAACCAAAAAAGATATATTCTCAACTCAAAATATAATAGTTAGCTTTAAACCAAATATAATTAACTTTCAACCGCAAGTGGTTGGACTTTGAAACAAATAGATTATGTTTTAACCAAAAAACAATTTTATTTTGAATCAATAACAGCTGAATTCAACCAGAAAAGACAAATAAAAAAAACAGTTAAAAGCTCGACCAAGACTGATTATTTTGTTGTATTTTCAAACAAAAAAGATGAAATTTCTATAAAAAGAGATGAATTTTCGACAAACGAGTTGAATTTTCATCCAATAAAGATTTTTCAGTTAAGAGAGAAAAAAATTCAATCAAATTGTTGAATTTTCAACCAAATAATAAAATTTTGAACCAAAAAAGATGAATTTTCAACAAAATAGTTGAACGCTCAACTAAGGCTGATTATTTTGTTGCATTTTCAGACAAGAGAGATGAAATTTCTACAAGATGAATTTTCAAAAAACGAGTTGAACTTTCAACCAAGAAAGGATTTTCAGTCAAGAGAGAAAAAAATTCAATGAAATTGTTGCATTTTCAACCAAATAATAAAATTTTGAACCAAAAGAGATGAATTCTCAACCAAAAATATAATAGTAAACTTTTCAAACAAAAAGTAAATAACTTTCAACCAAAATCAGTTGGATTTTCAACTAGAGAGATGAATTTTCAATCAAAAGAGAATCTAATCTCAAATCAATAACAGCTAAATTCAACCAAAAAAGACGAATTTTCAACAATGTAGTTGGATACTCAACCAAGACAGATTATTTTTCAACCAACCTGTTGCATTTTTAAACAAGAAAGATGAAATTTCTACTAAAAGAGATGAATTTTCAAACCAGAAAGACGACTTTTCAAAAAAAGAGTTGAAATTTGAACCAAGAAAAATGACTTTCTAACAAAATTGTTAAATTTTCAACCAGAAATATAGTGTCAATTTTTCGAGTGAAAGGAAATAACTTTCAACCAAAAGTAGTTGTATTTTCAACAAAGAGATGAACTTTCAACTAAAATAAAGAATTTTTAACTGAAATAGTTGAATATTTAGTTAGGAAAATTAATTTGCAACCAAAAAAAAAACGAATATTCAACTCTGGAAATAATTTTTTCTTTCCAGAAGTGTTTCTATAAATTCAACTAGTTCTGTATGGCTCTAAAAATAATTTTATGTTTGTCTGTCATTTTGCAATACTTTACAAAACAAATTAAAATGTAAATTTACCAGCACTATTAAGAAATAAAATAAACTGTATACCGTTACAATAGTTTTCGGGGCACTGTTCCCCTGTACGCCATACTTCATTCTTAACAGATGTATGAGCAAATGCTCAGACTAGAAATTTTTAATTAAAATTTAATGCAAACCAAATATGCAGAAAACTATTATTCTTCTCGTAATGCAATGTACAAAACATGTATTGTAAAATTACATCAGGTTTTGGTAACGAACTTCCAATACATTTATTGTAAGATTACAACATAAATTTTTAAGAGCGTACGTTTTTGATACATTTTCATATAATTCGACCACAGGAACTTAAAAATGCTATTTTAAAAGAATGTCCGTGCATGTAACTTTATTTTGTTTATCATATGCGAAAAGTAAGAGAGCTATGATCATGAAATTTGGAAGAATTGTATCTCCAATTGCTATCCACGTCTGATAAGATTTTCTGCTACATCAGCCAATTAGAAGTGGTTCCATTTTTTGCATATAGAAATTTGAAAAAAAATTGTTACCTTCTTTACACGAGAAAAACTTTGTTGATATTCGAAGTAAAACAATACTGATGCCCAACAAATACCCTGATTTAGATACAAGCCTATTGTAAATTTTGCTTAGTCCTTGAATATCTGTTCTAAAATTAATTGTATTATCGTCGCGTTGAATGTGAATAACATCAGTAACAAAAAACTGAACATTCGCAAAATCCAGCACCCATTCCCTCTTAAAATTTGTTTATCAAAATTATAATAACAAAACACCTTTTCTAACAACAAAAGTCACTCTTTTCGATTCCTCGCAGAGTTCCTGATACATAACTTGTAACAAAACTGACAAAAGAATGAACATTTGCGAACCCAAGCAAGTTTTCTTCGTTAAAAATTTGCTAGAAATATTAAAATAACCAATCCGTTTTTCTAATAACAAAAGTCACTCTTTTCGATTCCTCGCAGAGCTTCTGCTACGTAACTTGTAATAAATTTTGCAAAAAACTGAACATTCGCGAAACCCAGCAAACATTCTTTCTTGAAATTTTGGTAGCAAGATAAAAATAACAAAATACCTTTTTTAACGACAAAGGCACGCTTATCGATTCCTCGCAGAGTTTCTGCTACATAACTTGTAACAAAACTGACAAAAAAACTGAACATTTGCGAACCCAAGCGAGTTTTCTCCTTTAATAATTTTCTAGGAAGATTAAAATTACCAATCACCTTTTCTAATAACAATAGCCAGTCTTTTTGATTTCTCGCAGAGTTTCTGTTACATAACTTGTAACATAACTTACGAAAAACTGAACATTCGCGAAACCAAACAAACATGTTTCTTTAAAAATCTCTTAGAAAAATTGAAATAACAAAACAACAAACATTCTTCTTTGAAAATCTGTTAGCAAGATTAAAATAACATAACACCTTTTTTAACAACAAAGGCACTCTTTTCGATTCTTCGCAGACTTTCTGTTACATAACTTGTGACAAAACTGACAAAGAAACGCTCAACATTCGCGAAACCAGGCAAGTATTCTTCTTTAAAATTTGTTAGAAAGATTAAAATAATAAATCACCTTTTCTAACAACAAAAGTCACTACTTTCCATTCCTCGAATAGTTTCTGTTACATAACTTGTTACAAAACCGATAAAAAACTGAACGTTCGCGAAACCCAACACACACTTTTTCTCAAATTTTTTAAATCAACATTAAAATAACAAATAAAAACACTTTCTAATAACAAAAGTCACTCTTTTCGATTCCTCGCAGAGTTCCTGTTACATAACTTCTAACAAAACTGACAAAGAAAGGAGCATTCGCGAAACTCAGCAAACATTCTTTCTTGGACCTTTTTCAGTAAGACTAAAATAACAAAACACCTTTCTTAACAGCAAATACAACCTTTTCGATTCCTCGCAGAGTTTCTCTTACATACCTTGTGAGAAGACTGACAAAAAAAAAACGGAACATTCGCGAAACCAAGCGAACATTCTTCCGTGAAAATTTGTTAAAAAGATTAAAAGTTTAGAAAAATATTTAAAGCTTATTAATAAATGTATAAGTAATAAGTAAGCGGGTTTTTCCGAACTTTAGGGTCGGAATGTCGAAGAGGTTTATGTTACCTTAGGCTTGTTAATAAATTTACAAGAAAGCAAGTTCGCTAGACTTCGAGAATGTTAAGCTTTTCTGTTAGTTTGGTTACAAGTTATGTAACATAAACTCTGCGAGAAATCAAAAAGATTGTCTTTGTTGTTGAAAAAGGTGTTTTGTTATTTTAATCTTGCTTAAGAAAGAATTAGCTGTGCAGATTATTAAGACGTCGAAATTTAATGGATAACCATTATATTACACATATTAACTATTATATTATTTTGTTTGAATATAATGAGTTATCGCAATGCATAAAATCTGCGTCTATTTAATTAACATCACAGTTGTTATCTTTCATAACTTCGCGATTTTATAGGATTTCCAAGCACTTTGAAGATTTTAAAAATTTCAAAGTAACCGGGAATTTGGTGGGCAAAAATTAGTAGACACCCTGTTCTAAAGTCAAGTATCTATCTAAATTTGGTTTAAATTCAACGATTGTAACGTTATTATTGTCACAATCGAAATTATGTGAGTTGTTATAAGCGTGTTATTTAAAGGTGTGTTTTCGTGAATATTTTTCTTTTGATTTTTCATGTTCCATGAAATGTTAGAATATATTGAAATGATATCGAGAGAGACAGTAGCATAAGTGTTATGTATTATAATTTTGTTTATTTTATTTTTAAAATCCCAGCTGTCTTTAATATGATTATTAGTGTGTCCAACAACTTTCTGTAATGATTTTGACAAAGCCTTTGGTAAGTTATAAAAAGGTGACCCTGGGATCATTTTCTTACATTTTGTTTGTTGATATATTATCTAATAATTGTGAAGCTTTATTGATATAATCCGTTTTGTTCATTACAACTCTCGTGTTGCTTTTATCTGCTACGGTTATTATAATATCGTCATTATTTTGGATAAACTGTTTAGTTTCAATAAAACTTTGATGTAAAGTAGAGTTATTGATGATCTAATTTTCAATATTATACATCCAGTTTAATGTCCAATAGACGATATCACTTCTTACTATATTTTTTAAATCTGGTGATATTTTTCATGTTGTATTCTACGTTAGTTATTTCGAAATAATTTCGAATAATATCGGACTCATATCATCAGGAATTTGGATGAATTTTGAATTATACCGGACTACTTTTCATTCTAACTTTAACGAAAATTATTTTCTGTCCGGATAAATTTCGGTTTAGACCGGACTACTTTCTATTCTAATCTTAACGAAAATTATTTTAGGTTCTGAATTCCGGACTGATTTCGGATCAAATCGGACTCTTTCCGGAGTGAAAGTTTTCGTCCGGATGAGTTTTGGATTAGATCGGACTACTTTCCATTTTTACTCTAATGAAAATTATTTCATGTTCTGAATTCCGGACTAATTTCGGATCAAATCGGACTCTTTCCGGGGTCACACTTAGTTTTCTTTATAAAGAAAATGCTTATGATAGTGATGATTTTGTGCAGCATATTTTGGACGTGCAAAATTACAAAAACATGAAAACAAGTTAATTGTCATTGAAAAATGTTCTGGCTCTTGTATTCGATTTCGGACAAAATCTTCCACTTCCCAGATTGTCGTGTACTGACCAATTTTACCTTCGCTTGTTATGATTGTATATATTCAATATACACATTTTGAACGATTCCGATAAAAAAATTACGTTTTTCCAATTCTTGAAGGGAATGTAAAAAAAGGAAGCAATACTGTTACAATTATTTTGTTGCATGTAATCATGAAAGAATACCAAGATGGTTATTATGATACGATCATACTTTTTTCTGATGCTTGCGGGGAGCGAAATAGAAACTATAACATGCTCCTTTTTCTGTCATTGTTGTCACGAAAATTGCAAGTTGAAATTCGGTATATTTATCCGGTGCGAGGGCATTCGTCCTGCAAATGTGATGCGAATATTGGCATGTACGGTAAAAAAAGAAAAGAGTAGAGAAAATAGAGTCTGAAGACGAGTACATCGAGTTAATAAGGAGTACTCGAAATCCTTTTGACATTGTTTGAGAAACAGAGTACGAATTGAAAGACTTTGAGCAAAAAATGCAACGAAGATCTCAGGTTCCCAAAAACTTGTAGATCAGTAAAGGAGTAAGAATTGATTACTTTCCAAATGGCATTGCTGATTTATTTACAAAGTATGATGAAAAACCTGTCAATTTTTTTATCAACTCTTCAGTGACATTCTAAGACATATTGAATTCAAAATCTGCGCCAAACGTTGGCATAAAGAAAGCAAAAGTTGACGTCGTGAAAAAGTTGATCCTATATCTGAGTCCAAATTTCGGTTTAGACTGGACTACTTTCCATTCTAGCCTTAACGAAAATTCTTTCAGGTTCTAAATTCCGGACTAATCTCGGATCAAATCGACCTCTTTCCGGAGTGAAAGTTATTGTCTGGATGAGTTTCGGATTAGATTGGACTTGTTTCCATTTTTACTTTAACGAAAATAATTTCAGGCTCTGAATACCGCACTAATTTTGGATCAAATCGGACTCTTTCCGGAGTGGAAGTTTTCGTCCGTATGAATTTCGGTTTAGACCGGCCCACTTTCCATTCTAATCTTAACGAAAATTATTTTAGGTTCTGAATTTTGGACTAATTTCTGATCAAATAGGACTCTTTCCGGAGTGAAAGTTTTCGTCTGGATGAGTTTCGGATTAGATTGGACTACTTTCCATTTTTACTTTAACGAAAATTATTTCAGGTTCTGAATTCCGGTCTAATTTTGGATCAAATCGTACTCTTTCCCTAGTCGAAATTTTGGTCCGGACAGTTTCCGGACTTACCCAGACAAATTCCTGACTGCTTTCGTACAGTTTTCGGATTAGACCGGGCATGTTTCGGAGAGAAGTCGCGAATCGATTTGATTTTGAATACGTCTGGAATAATTTTGGAATCCGAAATTTTTAGCAGAGATCACATCTTTTACATTATAAGGGTAAGGACTTGATATCAAGTCGAAACATTTTGACGAAGAATGAAAATTAATTTTAAAAATAAAAAAACTGGCATAGGCCTTAACAAAACTTATTATTACCGCACCTTGATTTGACTCTCGGTCCCCAATGTTATCTCTGGCTTATTAGCATATGAAACGCCAAAATTACAATCAAAGATAAAAAATAAAATCTGGACTCGACGGTGATGTGTATAAGATGTATTTCACAATCAAATGAAACTAAGCACCTTATACACATTTAATGTACCTTATTTAACGATTTCCGGAAACTGTATTTGTAAAAACGTAGTCCATGTAATACTTAAAAATAGATGAATCAAGGGTTCGAAAGAAATAAGATATTATTATGAAATAAATTTGAATTTTAGAAATATCAACTAATTTTTTATCAAGATTTAAAAAAGATGCAGTGTCTTCAGTTATGAAATTTGCTTTTGATGCCGAATCTAAAAAAACCCGACAAGTTTTTGATTTTCTTTGTGGATTAAATAGGTCTACAATTGCAGTAGCTAGACAGTAGATGTTCGAAAGAAACGCATGCATACATCGAAAGGTGTAACCAGTTTTTTAGCGTAAAGTAAGCCGGCATTAGCAAGTTATCGAACGTTACCGAAATTTACCGTAAATGACGATAAGGTACCATAAATTACCGAAAATTTTCCAAGTTTTTGGAAATTTTCGGTCATTTATTGTAACTTATCGGCAGAGATATTGTCAACTATGACACCCATTATCGGAGTTTTCAATTCACGGAGCGATTCAAGGCTATCTGCACTCTGTATTTTTCTCACAAAAGTGTGACACGCACACATCCGGTCCATTGTTTAAAACATCATACTAGATGTATTGTATTTGATTGAATTTAAATATACCTATTTTTTTTAATTGGCAAATTGTCACTACTACAATCCCTCGTGAAAATAAAGACCGAAAAAAGACTATAGTAATCAGATATAGACGTTGGTTTCAAAGCGGTCTCAAACAGTCATATTCTGGTCGCCAGAAGACCACGTTTTATTTGCCCCTCGTCCCACCCAGAGAGTCTGTGGATACAGAGCTATGTGTCAGACAGAGAGAGTAGTATCTCTTTCAATACCATAAAAGTAAGCCAGGTACAGGCCGAGAGGCGCATACCAGAAAAAGTTCAAACCCTGTCTGCTAGTGGTTTGGAATCGGCCTTTTTTCGGTCTTTATTTTAACGAGGAAAGCTTCTTCTATGATGAAGCAATAATTCATTTTTAATATTTATCTGTCTTAGGCACGCCGGCTTTTGAACAGTTGAAGAAAAATTCAAAAACCCCAGTTCAAAAGCATAGTACTCAGACTTCGATAACCTGCTCCTTGGTTCCTGAAACCTTACTAAATAAAGCAGCGGCCAAACAATACTTTTCGATGTTTGGAGATATTTCGAAAATGGTGCTGCGTCCAAAGAAGCACATTATCACTGTATCTTATGCTACAAAAGGCGAAGCAGATATAGCTTACTATAAATGTGGATCCTTCTTAAACGAAAAGTTTGATGTCCAATGGACTAACGATATACCTAAATCACCGTTAAGAAAAAAAGAACCTAACACTTCCGTTTTATCTCGGATACTTAAGGGATCCGATAATGACGTCCAAGAAGAATTGGATGCGTTGAAAAATTTGGAGTACAACCTACATGATGATCCCACTACAGTAGATCCACCAACTTTTATCAAAAAACCGAAAACACTGAAAGCATCGAAAGCGAAAGCTACTGTTAAGGTGGATAGGACTGAACCCGAAAGTCAGATCGCAGCATTGGTACCTAAGTCCTCAGTAGAGGAATTGCAGACTATCGTTCGTCAAGCTGCGTCATCCACTGAGGATAAATACAAAATTTTGGAAGCTCGAGATAGGCTATTAAGACAAAAATATGTGAAATCGTTTTCCTTAGCTTCGGCTAAGGCGACTAGAGGCACTTGTCCAGATATGTGTCCAGAAAAAGAAAGACTCATGCGCGAAGCTCAACGCCAAGTGTCTCTCTATGAACAGTTAGATAATAGCGGAGTGAAGATAAATCACATGACAGCAGTGAAGCAATATTCCAGGTCATCAGCTGATCAAGAGGAACCTATGCCACACGAGCTAAGGCCTGTTCGTTCTTTGAAGATGACCATGAGTTACCTATTGCACGAAATAGCTGACCTTTGTAACACTAAGGACACAAATCTCGCAGAATGGTATCATTTCCTATGGGATAGAACGAGAGGAATTCGAAAAGACATTACCCAACAGGAGCTATGTTGTCTTGACAGTGTCGAATTGGTTGAACAATGTGCACGGTTTCACATTCTATGCTCCGAACGACTTTGCGCTGAAGAATCTTCTGTTTTCGACAAGAAGATAAATACGGAAAACCTAACCAAGTGTCTACAAACTTTGAAGTATATGTATCACGATCTCAGAGTAAAGGGAATTACCTGCACGAACGAGCCTGAATTTCATGCGTATATTATTTTATTAAATTTAAATAACGGCAGCTTTATGTGGGACCTTCAGAGACTGCCATCATCAATACAGAAGTCACCGCAAGTGAAATTTGCCATAGAAGTTTATTCCGCTATAGTGGCGAATAATTACGTCAAGTTCTTCAAGCTCGTAAAGAAAACTACTTACCTGAACGCCTGTATCTTATTGAGGTATTTCAATCAAGTACGCGTTTCTGCTTTGTCTGTAATGGTAAAGGCTTACTGCAGAATGAACTCCTCCAAATATCCTTTCTATGAACTTATGGACATCCTCGCATTCGAGGAAGAAAAAGAAGCTGTTTATTTTTGCGAGCAAGTAGGATTGTGTTTGGCACCGGACGAATTGCATATTTTATTAGGCAGAGAGCACTTCAGTTTGCCTGAGAGTAGTATAGAGCAAATTAGAGCGCTTAACGTCGTAGAAAAGAAGAGACTTCGTGATAATTTATCAGTTGGCCAATGCATTGCTGGAGGAACTTTACCTGAGAAGGCGTATAAAAATCATCAGCCGCATGACAGCTTCAATTCACAGGGGTACCTTTTACCTGAGTCTATGAGTGCTGAAGATCAAAGTATTTGGGCAGAGAAGATAAGAGATCCGTATGAGTCCGCTGAAGACGAAGAAAAATCGAAATGTGTAGGTACTTTAAAGGCAGTAAAAAGTCAGCTTCGGAGTATTCCTTCTGTTGGGTTTTCTTTGTCAATGAAATCGAACAATGCTTGTACTGACAAGCGAAATATTGATGCTTTCAAATTCACTGCTAAAAAATCTAGGTCTCTTGTGAAGAGTGTACCAAGTGACGCACCGAAAGCTGAATCCGAAATTCTAATTACGAAATCCCCTTCTGTTATTCCAAAAACAACTGAGCAGCTAGTTACAAATGCATTTTCTCAATCCGATTCTCTTTTCTCACTTCAAAAAAAAAGCTTCGAGTTTAATGCTGCAAAGCTTGCGTCAAACTCTTCGTTCACTAACGTTGTGAACAAGAGCACATTTTCTGAAACACCTTCAGGAAGTATATTTCTTAAACCTGCGGCTACTACTCCTTTCAGTTTCAGTCCTATAGTAACACTAGAAGTCAGTGCTGAATTTGCAAGTGATAAAAAAGTGATAAAATCAAAAGAGAAAAATGAAGAGGAACAGCGTAAGATGTCTGAAATAAACGAGAGGCTTTTACAGGTCGAGCAGGAAAAGAAACAAGAAATCGAGCGTGTAAAGAGACTGAATGAAGTCGAAAAGGAATCTGAGTGCATCTATGATTGCTTAGAGACAGAAATTGTACAAAGTGTATGTTCTTCGATAGTTAAAGAGGAAAGGCAGATAATGAAATGTGAAGTTTTGAGTAAAGAAACTTTTGAAAATTTACTTCAATATATTGTGCGAGAGATTTGTGAAAAAGTGTTAAAGGAAGAATTATTTTTTCAAGAAACTTTGCGCGAATTAATGAAAAGACAAAGGAAGAAGATCACCACAAAGTATTGCAAACTTTGGAAGAGTTACGTAGGTAAAAAAAGATGCAAACGAGAAGCTCTAGACAGTACACCTATTTGGTTGCAAAGACAAAGTGTAGAAGATTGCGCAAAGTCTCTATACAGGAAGCAACAAAATGCTGCCATAGAAAATATGTGCAGGAAACGATTCAAATCAGCTGCGTTCGACCTACCAAAGCGCAGTGAAGTTCCTATAGAAGTTGTGGCTTACGCAGGTATCAAGGAGAATGCAAAATCGTTTGATGCTGAAACTGGATCAAGTATATTTTGGAAAATGGCGATATCATGGCCTAATTTAGAAAACCGAGTTGTTTTATGGCAGCGTAAAAAAATCATGACCAAGTATTTAAATTCTGATGATTATACTATGGATCCAATTCTCAAAACTTTTTCACCAAATTCTTACGAGACTTTATACATGTGCATAAGGAATTTCGAGGGTGTGACAAACGAACTAAATTTAACCGGAATGGACGCACTTCTCTTTGTCGCCTCGATTTCTGAAGATCCAAGGACGATCATACGGAGATTAACAAAGACAGTTTTATCAAAGAACAAACTCATGCCTATACCATTAGTCGTCATGTTTTTTCATGACGGTAACACTAAACCGGAGACTACAGATATTACGTTAGACTTGGAGAATTTGATGGATTCGGGGTTTATATCGGAGTATACGATTCTTTTAGAAAACACAATTGACGAAAGCGTTATTTTAAAACTCATACAAAGCGCTGTACTATGGCTTGCAATAAACAAGTCACCACCTATACCTCTCGAGATGGACTATTTGAGAAGAGTTCTACGAGATTGCTTGATGGATGAATTGTGGTTGAGGTAAATTCTTGATTATTTACTTTTAAATATACAGTACCACCAAAAAATAACAAGACTCCCTCCAGAAAATGCACAGTGGCACAAAACTGGATTTTTTTGACAAATCAGTCTACAGGTCACAATTTTCATCCGATTTGGCCGTTCTTTTAGAATTAAAGCTGATTAAATTCTATAGAAGAGACTCCTTGAGGCGGACTCTTCGATTTTTGTTTTCACAAAAAACTGTAGAAAAGAAAAGTAAAGATAGGTATTTAAAAAAAAGTCATTTTTTGAAACGAAGAATCTATAAATACTATAAGTAAACTATATTGTTGTAAACACATTTTATAAACTAATATTCAGGGTCTGATATTTTCATACGGAAAAAAATCTTTCTTACCTGAAATTACTGCAATACCTTATGCAAATTCTACCCAGTACCAAGAAATGCTATGAATGAACAATTTATATTGTTATACATAAATCATATTAAAAAATACTCAATCATAACATTTTCGCATAGGAAAATTTTTTTCTTCAACAATGAAAAAATCCGCCTCTAGGAGTCTGCAGAATGTAATCAGCATTGATTGTAAAAAAAAGGTCTAAATCGGATAAATATTGTGACCTGTAGACTGATTCGTCCAAAAAAATCCTGTCATGCCCCACTGTGAAACATGGTTATCTTTTGAAAATATTCTGTGAAAAAGGATCCTATTTTGCTCCGCTGGGAACTGAACCCAGGTTTCCCGATTGCCGGTCTTTTATCTCTTAGAATTACACGCTTTTCAGGTTCGGCATTGCAACGTAATTTTAGAATTTCCATCTATTTGTATTAGCATCAGGTCGTCAGATGGCCGATTATTATAAGAAGAGACTTTTCACTAGCTGTGAAATAGAAATCCACTGTAACGACCTGCGTTGGCCCATCAAATTCAGATTGTCTTAACAACCGTTCGGACAAGGTGGAATCTTTCTGTAAAATATTTCAAAAATAATTTCCATTCAAAAAGATCCTCTTTCGCTGCGCTGGGAATCGAACTTAGGGTGGGGACTTACAATGAGTGTTAGTATAGGTCATAAATATCAGCATTTTGCGAATCGTCTTCTGATTTCAATGAAACTTGAGAAAATTATAGTGTTATGTAAGAGACATTTGGCCTCAGAGGATTTTTGGAAAATTGTCAAAATTACGGGAGTCACGCTGTATTGAATTTTGAGATTGGATTTTTGGATTATTATCGATAATATCTGAAACCAATGATTAGATTTCAATCAAACTTGAAGGTACTATAAATATAATTATGGACTTGAAAATTATAATGCAATTGAAAAAAAATCCAAAATTTTGATACAAAAAAAGTAAATGAAAAGCGATTTCTTACATAGGATTTACTTAGGGGAAAATGTGCAAATATGAACAGTCCACATAACTTTCATAGTTAAAAAATATATATTTTGTCCATCAAGAACCGCAAGCTGCTTTCAGAGTAAAAAAGGAAGTATAAAGAAAAAATTGAAATTTTCGAAATATTGAAAATATCGGTCTATAGAAAATACCATCCTTGGTCATCTCTTATAGATCCGCCATTTCTAAAATTTCGAAAGTGTTTAATTTGTACATCACACTACTCTTTTTGGTTTTGAAAGAACACTAGTAGTAACGTCCGGCTTGTATGACAAAGAAAAAAAAATGTGAAAAAATATATTAAAAATGTGAAAAAGTATTTTTGAAAAACAAATAGGACCATCATGTCACCACGTCCACGCCGTTGGTCTTGGGGCGAGCTAAGAGTGATATACACTCACCCCGTTGTGTGCCCCTCACCCCTTTGTGTGCCGGCTTCTCAGTCGCTCACACTTGAATGCTTCTGTCTCCCCCCCTGAGCGTCCCTTGACGGCCTATACTCATGGTCTTCGCTCGGTCAGTCGGCGGTGTATCAGAAGTTATTTATATCGCGACGATCATGCTTTCTCT
>JAUMHM010000083.1:51929337-51942518 GCA_032362435.1 Melikaiella ostensackeni
GACTCCTGATGTAGAATTATGTCAAAATTTGTGAAAAGATGAAGTTCGAAAACTTTCATCGTTATGAAACTTTCTCTATGAGGAAGCAATTGACTATATTTTCGGAAAATTCAAAAAATATTTGCAAAGATATTACACGGGAAAGCAAAAGTGACCTTTATTTGGAGAAATACCCATATGTTCTATTTAAGCTCAGTAAATTTTCTGCATATGTTTTAATGAATTAAATATGAATTCTCTCTTTGTTAACTCCATAATTTTAGAAGTTCTCCATGTTGGTTTTCTGCGAAAATCGAATTTATTCGAGAGGAAGATACTCGATTCTACCATTCCATTGAGTTTGATAAAGTAAGAAGGTATAACGATCGGAAAAGCCAGGGAATGTAAAAAAGAACAAAGCGTGAAAATGGAAATCTCATCCTTCCGGATATTCTTCTTCGTATATGTTAGTTCCCGTTTAATCCACAGGTTTTTCAGTGAATTATCGCAATCCATTGCTATATACAATGCTTTTGAACGTTTTCTATCGGTGAATGTGGAGAGCACTAAACAATAGCAGCATCTAGAAAAATGTAGGACGGACAGAGTTCGAAAGCTTTAATACCGGAATGAAGATAAGCTATCTCTCTTGAGCTTATAGCTACCTGAAACGATTGTCATTCATACTTATTGATTTCAACAATTTATTTTAATTGACATTTTTAACAGAATATACGATTGGATATTGCTTTATAGTGCCATACAAGTGTATTTTTCATAACAAAAACATTTAAATGAAAAATTCGTTTTCAAAATTTTTAACTTTTATATTTCAAATTATGCAAGTATCATTCAGCTACAATCTTAAGATAGAGCAGTGAACAAAATAACGTTTCAACAACTTTCTCTTATGAAGGGCTTTTGGAAATATACAAAAACTTACGATTTTTTAAATTTCGTATAAAAAATGTCCGAACATCATCCGAGGAGAAAATTGTGCAAAAGAAGTTCAGTAGTGTTTTTTTTTAGTAGCCTTTGCACTCAAGCAATATAAAAATCTTTGCGGATTTGACGGTTATCCTGCCTTTTCCTGCGTTACCCTGCGTCCCACTGCGTTCTCTTGCGTTCTCCTATATTCTGCTTTGTTCCCATGCGTTACCCTCCGTACTTCTGCGGTTCTCCCGCGGTTTTTCTGCGTATTCCTGCGTTCCACTGCGTTGTTCTGCGTTTCTTTGCTTTCCCATGCAGCTGCCTGTGTTCTTTTGTGTTCTCCTAAGTCTTCCTTCTTGCTCCTGCGTTCTGCAGCGTTTTTCTGCGGTTCTCTTGCGGCTCTCCTGCGTTTCCTTGCATTACCCTGCGCCCCCTGCGCCCCCTGCGTTTTATTGCGTTTTTCTACGTTCTCCTTCCCCTGCGTTCCTGATATCCCCTGTGTTCTTCCGTGGTTCTTCCACAGTTGCCCTGCATTTCCTGCGTTTCTGTGCATTCTCCAGCGGTTATTCTGTGTTTCCCTAAGTCCATTCTCACCCCTTGTCTTCTCTTGCGTTTCCCTGCGTCAGCCTGCGTACTTCCGCTGTCCTCCTGCGGTTTTTTTGCGTGCCCCTGCGTTTTCCCACAACCTTTTGCGTTCTCCTGCGTTTCCCTGCGTTTTATTGCGTTCTCCTTAGTTCTCCCTTCTTCCTTTACGTTTACCTGATTTCCGCTGTGTTCCGCAGCGCTCTTCTGCATTTCTCTTGCACCTCTCCTGCGTTTTTCTGCGTTCCCTTGCGCTCCTGCATTCTCTTGCATTTTACTACGTTCTTCTTTTTTCCCCTGCGTTTCCCTGTCTTTTTCTGCGTATCACCTGAGGTTCCCCTGCTTTTCCTGCCTTTCTGTGTGTTCTCCAGTGGTTCTTCTGCGACTCCCTGAGTCCCTTCTCACCCCTTTGCCTTCTCTTGCGTTCCCCTGCGCCAACCTGCGTACTCCTGTTGTTCTCCCGCGGTTCTTCTGCGTGTTTCTGCGTTCCACTACGCTCTCTTGCGTTCTTTGGCGTTCCCATGCGTCCACCTGCGTTTTCTTACCTTCTCCTAAGTTCTTCCTTCTTCCTCTGCGTTCACCTGATTTCCGCTGTGCTCGGCAGCGCTCTTTTGCACTTCTCTTGTGGCTCTCCTACGTTTTTCTGCGTTCCCTGGCGCTCCTGCATTCTTTTGCATTTTACTACGTTTTTCTTCATTCCCCTGAGTTCCTCTGTGTTTTTCTGTGGTTCTCCTGTGGTTCACCTGCATTTTCCTGCGTTCCTGTGCGTTTTCCTGCGGTTCTCATGCGTTCTCTTGCGTTTCCCTGCACCCCTTGCGTTCTCTCGCATTTTACCACGTTCTCCTTTGTTCTTTAGTGTTTTTCTGTATTCTCCTGCGGTTTCCCTGCGTTTTCCTGCGTTCCTGTGCGTTCTCCTGCGGTTCTTCTGCGTTTTCTTGCGTTTTCCTGCACCCCTTGCGATCTCCCAAATTTTACTACGTTCTACTTTGTTCCCCTGCGGTTCTCCTGCGTTTCTCTGCGTTCCTGTGCGTTCACCTGCGGTTCTTCTGTGTTTTCTGGGGTTTTCGTCGCTCCAGCGTTTTCTCCCGCTCTTCTACGTTCTCTTTCGTTTTCCTGAGTACTCCGTTCTCCTGCCGTTCTTCTGCATATTTTCGCATTCCGCTGCGCTCTCCTGCGTTCTCCTGCGTTCCTATGCATCCGCCTGCGTTCTCTTGCTTTCTCCTATGTTGTCCTTCTTTCCTCTGCGTTCCTCTAAATTTCCCCTGCATTTCGCAGCATTCTTCTGCGGTTTTCTTGTGGCTCTCCTGCGTTTTCCTGCGTTTTCCTGCGTTACTCTGCGGCCTCTGCTATCTCTTGCGTTCTTCTACGTTCTCCTTTGCTTCCCTGCGTGCCTCTGCGTTTTCCTACAATCTTTTGCGTTCTCCTGCGTTCCCTTACATTCCCCCACTTTTCACTGCTGTTCTCATACGGTTCTCGAGCATTCTCCTGCGTTTCCCTGCGTACTGCTGCGTTCTTCTGCGTTCCTATGCGTTGTCCTGCGTTCTTCTGCATTCCCTAGCGTGTCCCTTTGCTCCTTGCTGCATTCAGCTGCGTGCCCTGCGTTCTCCTATGTTCTCCTGCATTCCCCCACGTTCCACTTCAGTTCTTATGCGGTTCCTCAGTACTCTCTTGCATTCCCCTGCGTCCCACTGCGTTCTTCTGCGTTCCCATGCATTGTCCTGCATCCTTCTGTATTCCCTAGCATGTTGTTTTGCGCCTTCCTGCATTTGCCTGCATGACCTGCGTTCTCCTACTTTTCCCTGCATTTCCCTACATTCTACTTCAGTTCTTATGTGGTTCTCTAAAGTTCTCCTGCGTTCCCCTGCATCCTGCTGTATTCTCCTGCGTCCCACTGCATTCCTCTGCATCCTCATGCGTTGTCTTGCATCCTTCTGCATTCTCGTACGTGTCCTTTTGCGCCTTCCTGCATTCAGCTGCGTCCCCTGCGTTCAATGCACCCCCAGCGATTTTCTTCTCTTCCATGTATTCCACTGAGTTCTCCCGCGTTCCTCATCATTTTTATGCGTTTCTCTGCGTTTCCCTGCATTCCCTTGTAGTTCCTCAGCATTCTTCTACGTTCACTGCGTCATTTTGCATCTTCCTGTGTTCACCTGCATTGTTCTGCATTTCTCTGCGGTTCTCATGCGGTTCTTCAGCGTCCTCCTGCATCATTCTCCGTCTTCCTGCGCTTCCCTGCGCCTCTGCGTTCTCGTGCGTTTTCTTTCGATCCCATGCGTTCTTTTGCGTTATTCTGCACTCTCTTGCATTTCCCCGCACTTACCCTGCATTCTCCTGTATCCAATGCGGCGCCCCTTCTCGCTCTGCGTTAGCTTGCGCCCCCCTGCATTTTCCTATGTTTTCCTGCATCTCCCTGCGTTCTTCTGCATCCTTTTGCGTTCTCCTGAGCTCCCCTGCGTCCCACTTCCTTCTTCTGCGTTCCCATGTAATTCTGTGCGTTCTCCTGCATTTCGTTGCATTCTTCTTCATTCTTTTCTTGCTTCCTGCATTCCTCTGTACCCCCTGCGTTCTTCCGCATTCACTACGTTCCCCTGCGTATTTCTGCGTTCTTCTGTGCTCTCCGGAGTTCCCCTGCGTTGCCCTATGTTTTTCTGCGTTCATATGCAGTACCCTGCGTTCCCTGCAGTTCCCTTATGTTTTCCTGCATTCTCCTGCTTTCCTTTGTAGTTCTCCGAGATTCTCTTGTATTCACTGCGTCTCCCTGCGTATTCCTACGTTCTCCTGCGTTCTTCTGCGTTCTCCCGAGTTCCTCTGCGTTGCCCTGTGTTTTTCAGCGTTCGTATGCAATATTCTGCGTTCCCCTGCAATGCCACTACATTCTCGTGTGGTCCCTGCGTTCATTTGCATTCTCCTCGGTTCCCGTACATTCTCCTGCGCTCTTCTAATCTTTCCTGCGTTCTCTTGCATTCTCCTGCATTTTTCTGCATTTCCTTTTGTTACGCTGCATTCCCCTACGGTTTCGCTGCATACATCTGCGATTCCCTGCGTTCCCCTACATTTTTCTGCAGTTTTCCTGCGTTATTTTTCGTTCTTCTGGCTTACTGTGTGTTCTCTTATGTTTTTTTGCGTTCCGCTTCGTTTCCCTGCGCCCTTCGCATCCTTATGGCGTTCTCCTCCATTTCTGTGCGTTTCTGTTAATTTTCCTGCGTTCTCCTGGGTTCCTCTGCGGATTATCTGCGGCCTTTGGCATTTCCCTACTCTCTTGTGCATAATCCTGTGTTCTCCTGTATTTTATTCTCGTTCCTCTGGGTCCCTAGCTTTATTTTTCATTCCTGTACGTTCTCCTGTGTCTTTCTGCGTTTTTCACGTTTCTCTGCGTTTTCGTGTGTTTCCGTGCATTTCGCTGCGTTCTTCTGCGTTCTTCCACTTTTCCCTGCGTTCTTGTGCGTTTTCTTGCATTTGACTGCGTTTTTCCACGTTCTGCTGCGTTGCCCTGCGTTCTGATGCGTTTTTCGGCGTTTCTCTGCGGTTCTCCTACGTTACTGCGTTCCTCTTGATTCCCCTGCATTCTCTTTCCTGTGCTCTCCTGCGTTACTGCGTTCTTCTGCGCACTGTGAGCCTCAACCAACTTTCACTGAAGGGTCCTTGAAGTTAGACAATATTTAGTCGATATTGCTTTATGATGCCATGCAAGTATTCTTTGTCACAAGAAAAATCCCTCTACAATTTTTTTCCAAATTTTAAACTTTTTTTCAAAATTTTCATTTCTCTTATTTCTTCAATAGTGCAAGCATTATTTAATCAAAACCTCGCGATGAGGCGGTGAGTAAAAAAACGTTTTAACAACTCTTGCTGATGAAAGTGCTTTTTGAATTATAAAGGTTATTTTTCAATAACCTTTTGCACTAGAGGAGTATAGAAACCTTTGTAGATTTGACAGTCCCAATTTCACATCATTTTTTGTGCGACCTTTTTTTCACGAAATACGCGCATATTATTTCACAATGATATCTCGCAAAAAAAGTTCTACTAATGTGTCTTTTAGGTTAAAGTTGGTTGAGATTCAGAGTGTTTGGAAAATGAAAGTATTGGACTGATTTTTCTTTAAATGGATAGATAATATTTTTGCGCGTGGCGAACAGCTTTGGCCGGAAGTTAAAAAAATACAACCAATTTTTAAAATAATTATCCTCTTATTAATTATGCAATTTATGGAGATTATAACAAAATTTTAAACGTTGTATATCTAAATGAAATAAAGTAATTAAAATTAGACATATAGGCGAGTGACTTCAATGAAATTTATAGTAATTTTAATTAGAAAATTTCATATTTCATTATATTAACTCTGAATAACTTTAAATTTCTAAAATAAAGATTATGGGGCTGCAAGCATGTGATAGGGGCCTCGCTGTCACGGCTAGCCTCGATTAAGTTCAACCCAAAAGTGTTTGCTCCAGTTTCTCTTTTGTACATTTTTCCGGGATGCCCGCGGTTATATTTAGTCAAGAAAGGAAAAATTATTCTCCGCGTATTTGAGAAAAATAATTTTTTCATTTTCAAGGATTCAAAATTTTGTTTCCGTCGAAAACGACGGAAAATATGAATAGAGATTTATGGTTCAAAATTCTTCCCCTTTCTGAAATCAATAAAGTTATACACTTAATAGATATTTATCTTGTGTACTTGAACGAGTTTTTCCAGAAAAAAATAGAAAATATCGATAAAAATCGACTCATATAGTATATACTATAACGAACTTGAATACTTTACTTTTAAAAATATTTTTATTTAGTACAATAACAATATGAAGAACATATTTCATGAAATCATTAAGGTTCCTGCGCTTTAGAGTAAAGAAAAACTGGTTTAAATCATTAAAATTGAAGAAACATCATTTTTAACGATTGAAAATCTAATTTTTCTCAAATGCGATGCAAGATATGAATAGCAATTAATAGTTCAAAATTGTTTCACCGTCTAAAATTTATATAATTATACCATAATAAGGAATAATACCCTTACCAGATGTTAATGTTGTGAACTTTGAGAAATTTTTTCAAAAAAAAAAAAAAAAATGGAAAAAGTTGACAGAAATTGATTGAAATAGCCTCAAGTTCAACAAACTTCAACATTGATTTTTTTTCGAAATCTTTTTCTAATTCAGTAACAATGTTACACTAAATGCGATTTGAGTCGATTTTTATCGACTTTTTATTATTTTTTTAATCTGTTAAAATACACAAAACGAATATCTGTTGAAGGTTTAATTTTATTGGTTTCAGCAAGGGAAACAATTTTGAACTTTGAACTGCTACTCATATTTTGCCTTGTTTTCGAGAAAAATCAGATTTTGAATCGTTAAGAATGATGTTTCTTCAATTTCCGAAAAAAAAAACAATTTTTCTTTACTTAGAAGCTCAGGAACCTTAATAATCTTATGTAGCATGTTTTTCACACTGTTCCTGAACTAAAAACAAACGTTTTCAAAAATAGAATGCTTGAATATTGTTAAACTACATGCTATTTTAGTCGATTTTTATCGACTTTCTCTATTTTTTTGGAAAAATTTGTTGGAACACACAAAATAAACATATAGTAAGGGTATCATTTTATAGATTTCAGGAAACTGAACAATTCTGAAACATCAACTGCCATTCATATTTTGCGTAATTTTCGAAAAAAAATGAGATTTTTAATTGTTGAAAATGAAAAAATCAGTTTTCTCCAAAACGCCTGGTATGATTTTTTCATTATTGGCTTAAAATAACCGCAGAGCATCTTCTAAACACGTACAAAAGAGAAACAGGATGTGCAAGGACTTTTAGGTTGAACTTAATCGAAGCTAGCCGTGCTTTATGAAGCTTCTGAGAGAAAATTTCGTGATTGGTAATCAGTTGCTTTTACCAATCAATAACCCATTGAAACTTTCTCTTAGTAAATAAAATCCAAAGTTGCAAATGAATTTCAAATTAAAATTAGTAAATTGCGAAACTTATTTATTCTGAAATTGACATTTATTCAAATCTAAAATATATCAACTTTGAGCAATATCAGATTCAAAAATACTTCTTTCTAGTTCCTTTGTACATTTTAATTTCAGATTTAATCTATAAAACTATGAACAGGAAATTAAATCACAAAGGGTTTGTTTCAATACTGTTTAAAATATTTATTTTACCAAATGTATAAAAAGGGTTTGAGGAGATACGCAAATATACATATACATCTCAAGACCTATCTCTTACGACTTCATAATTTTTGATATAAAAATTGTAAATTATATATTTTATCTAATTTCAATAAATAAAAATGTCACAGTTTATAAATTGTTCAATTCGTGTACAGTCATAAACGCTCCTCTTGTAATACCAATTTTCTATTTTATATGAAGAAAAATATTACGAATACAAAGAACGAAAGTGGTGTACTTATAATTACAGAAGAAGCGCTATTTATTTTAGAGTCAATAGCAGGGGTTGTCCTTATTGGCACATTTGTAGTTGTTACAGTTGTAGTTGTCACAGTTGTAGTTGTCACAGTTACATCTGTCAAAATATCAGTTGGAAAATTTATATCTTCACGATTGCATAAATCTGAGCTACAATTTTGTGTAATCACATAATCGGGTAATTCAGTTTGATTTATGTTCCTGTCGCAATCGTACATAACAGTCAGACTTTCAGGATTGCCTGAAAATAAAACGATTTTATTTTGTAATGAACTGTTTGATGATGATTTGATTCGATGATGATTTTTTGATGATTTTAATTTGTTTTGGGCATAAAATAAATGTGTTAAATATTTTCAACAAGGTACAGTACCGCACAGTAGGATAAATCTGCAAATTACAGTTAAAAAATCAATACAGCCTTCAATTTTCATCCGATTTACAAATTAGTTTTTGAAATTCAAGTGAATCAAATTCACAAGAAATTTACTGAAGCATATTTCTGAATTTTTTGATGTTTATATATATATATATATATTTTTTTTTCAGAGTAAAGTTAACAAAAAACCGTGTTTTTAAGAAAAACATTTTTTTCCTTCGTACCAGTGACTTGATCATAATCCATATCGGCCTAAATCAATGCAGGGACACTTTGAATAAATAAATAATTGATAACATGATTGACTTATTTGTTATAAGCAATTTAAATGAACGAATATGCAAGTGGTGTGCTTGACACTAGACATTTTTTTCTCTCAGAGTACGATAAACTGGCAGAGGTACAAAAGAAATGTTCAAAAATCAAATGAAGAGTACACTCATTATTTTTAAAAACAATTTTTATAACAAAAGAATAATTTCCGTACTTAGTACATACATACTTCTCAGGTCATTTAATTTACAATTTGTTTATCATTATGTCTGTTTCTTAAAATTCACCTATAAAACCGACAACCTTTCTTGTAAACAAATTTGATAAACAATCCAGAAAATTCATTTATTTTTGTAGAAAAAAATTTTTTTTTTGTCTTTATAGTTTTTTGTATATCAAGGAAAGCTTATGATTAATTTATCATCACAAAATGACAGTTGCAATTGTTATAGACATTTTGAATGAATAAAAAGCGAAATTCAGCACTTTCATGTAAAATTTTTTTAAAGGGTATCTAATTGAAATTCCTTTAGAGAATGAAGTCAACTTCGATTGTCTCTTATGCATTAATAGTTATCATTTTTATAATCTAATTCTATAAACAAAACCAAAATTTTGGCATTTTTTTCGAAAAAATTTTTTTTGCTAATATACGATAACGACCTTCCTTTATTCAAAATCAAAATAACTGAAGAAAGGAAGTATTTTCAAATTGAAGTGGTGTGAAAAAAATTATTTACGCGAAAGTATCAAATAGTGGATCAAAGGATTTAATCGGTTTATAACAATAGCGGTTGTTGTTCTAAAATCCTCATTCATAATCGAAAACCTTTCTTGATATAGTGTAATCCATATATTAAGAAACCAAATTTTTTTGGCAAAAAAGTGCCAAAATTTCAGTTTTGATTATAGAATTCGTTAATGAAAATAATAAATAATAATGCAAAAGAAAGACTTGCAGTTGACCAAATTCTCTGAGGAAATTGGAATCAGATACGCTAAAAAGATCCACGTGAATGTGCCAACTATCGGTTCTTATCTATTTAATTTATTTATATCAAGTCCGGTTGTTATTTTGTGATAATAAATTTATCAGGAACTTTTCTTTATGTACAGTAAACTACATAGACAGGAAAAACAATTTTTTTTTAACGAAAATAAGCGAATTTTGATATAATTATAAACTCATTTTAAATTAAAGGAGCTAATTTACACAGATATAATGGTTACGAAATACGGAAATTGCTAGTTTGTTATGAAAATTGTTAATAAAAATAATTATTATCAACTGTCATTTAATTTTCGAACATTTCTGATATACTTCTGCCAATTTATCGTACTTTCGGAGAAAAAATTGCAGAGTCAAGCAGACAACACCCATATTTGTTAATTTAAACTGTTTATAACAAATAATTAAATTATTTTATTAATTTTTTATGTTCACGAAGCATTCCCGCATTAATTTAAGTTGATATGGATTATAGGAAAGTCACTGGTACGAAGGAAAAAATGTTTTTCTCGAAGACCCTGTTTTGTTGCTAACTTCACGTAGAAGAATAATATAAACAATTAATGCTTTGATAAATCTTTCTTTAAGAATTGCTTTGATAAATCTTTCTTTATAAATCTTTGATAAATCTTTCGTAAATTTATTTCGCTTGAATTAAAAAAAAAGAATTGTCAACCGGACGAAAATTAAAGTCTCTAGAGGTTATTGAACGGTAAATTTCAGATTTACGAGTATCATACTGTGTATCGTCCAATAGTATGAGGACGGCTGTTCTCACATTTGCAATAATTCTCAACATTTTTATAAAACATAGTATACATTTTTTCAAAATACAGTACAGACTAAATGTTTGAATACACTTAAGAAAAAACGATTTTTTCAGTTTATCCACTCATTTTACGAAAACAACTTACTTTATCTATATAATTTTGGAATGTGCAACATAGTTTCAACATTTTCTGACTTTTCTGAATGTATTTTATAGGAATCAAATCAATCAAATAAATGAATAAGCTGAAAAAATCGTCTTTTTCATAGGTGTATTCAAACCTTTGCATGTACTGTACAAGAAAATATATCAAAATTAAAAAAAAAAAATCAGCCCGAAGCGAAGTCATTGAAAAGATTCTCTAAATAGTTATTAAAAAAGGGGACATTTCAGTGTGTTCGTAAATTCCTAATATATCTCCTAAAAGCATTGAAAAATTTTCAATATTAGGAGAGATATTACTAATTCACGAACACACTTTCTGATATCTAAAAGAAACATTTTTATACTTTGTTTTATATAAAATTATTAGCATTTAATAGAAAACTTAAAACAATATATTAAAAATTATTGTCCATTCACCTTAGCAAACAGTTTCACATTATTTTGGGTTGTTTTTTAATTTTTAATGAGAAAAATGCAAGTGTTATAAATATGGAATTTAAAATGAAATTAAAAATTGAACGTGTGGAATACGGATTGCACTTACTATCAAAGATCACTGTGGAACAATGATCAAGAGCCTCACAAGCAGGATCGTCATCATTAAAGAAACATTCTCGAAGCTGACCAAAACTTTTTAAAGCGATATGTTCACCAAGAGTACATTGGTAACACTTCAAACAGTCGCCTGTGAAAAGAAAATTTTCTCTTAGGGTTTAGACGTTTATTCAAAAATCACCTCAACTCTAACGTTATTTTGATCCTTAAAAATAAATCATCATAATTCCTAAAATATAAAGGAAAGAAGAAAAATGATAAAATGAAAAAAATGATAGAAAATATGACTTACTCTTCAAAAACTGAAAAAGTTTTGATAATTGTTTAAAATTTAAGAACCTTATTGTTTGTTTATTATTCAATTTGCTTCAAGCGAATAAACAAACGCTTATGATTTGCGACAATTTTCTCTCAAGCATTGAATTTGTCTTATTAAACACAATTTGAAAAATGATTTCCTAATTTCTGTATATACTGCTCACACGATATGATAAGAAAATATCAACATCACACTCGAATCAAAATTTAAAGGGATTTCCAGATAACCTGACTCTTTATCTCAATTTTTTTTATTGTTAAATAAAGAAAAAAATTCTATAAAGTATAGTATAAAATTATACTAAAAGTCTAACTAAATCATAAGAGCTAAATTTGTTAAGAAACAGAAGTATAATTTTCAATATTATCAAACATATTGCGAAAAATAGACACATTTAATAATGATATTTACAAGATTATAAAAATATTGTCATTTCAGGACAATTGTAAAACAATTTTTAGATTATTACTCACCCAAAGCGAAAATCGAGGAAACGATGGTTAGAAGCACAACAAATTTCATTTTGAATATGTCGACTAACTGTGGTCGGATGTTAGACTGAAGAATTATGATATGGACCATGGTTCATATACTGATTGGTAATCAGTTGCAACAAACTGGCGATAACGCGTCGAAATTTCCGATGAATAATGACATCCCAAAGTTCAAAAGTTGTGATTTGTATTATACACTGAGTAAGTTTACCAAAACAATATTATTATTTTAATTAATTCAATGCAAAACATAAAAAAGTATGGATAAAATAAGTCTTTACAGAATTAACTAAATTATTTCACTTAGGGCTGATATTTATTTCGACTTTCGGTATGTTTTCTAGTATTTTGCAGAGAAAATTATATACTTTTTTTTTCATAAAAATTATGAGCATTCCAGTGAATTAAAGAACAGCCGTCGAATTCATTTCAAATCGGGCAGGCACACAGTAGTACAAAACTCGATTTATTTGAACAAATCAGCCTATAGGTCACAATTTTCATCCGATTCAGACGTTTCTCCATTAGAATTAAAGCTGCTTAAATTCTTCAGAGACTTGATCAGAGGACTTCATTGATTTTGATTTTCATGAAAAACTATGTGATAAAGAAAAGTGAAAAAAAAGTATTTTCGACAAAATCATTATTTCACTTGCTAAAAATAAATTGTATAGGCATAGAATTGATCAGAATGAATGCATATGCACTTATGAAACATAAATGATCAATATGATAAGCAACTTAGTTGTTATAAACAAATTTTGTATATAATTACACAAATCTGAGATTTGTGCACAGAAAACAAATTTTTCTCGACTATAGTCGTTGCGATTCAATATCTGAGAGTTACTCAGCAACGGAAAATCTATAAGTAAATAATTGATAATGTTGTGAACATATTTTATAAACAAATATTTAGAGTCTGATATTTTCATAGGGAGAAAATCTTTGTCACCTGAAATTACTGCAATACGTTATGAAACTTTTACTTGGTACTGAAAAATGCTATACTATAGATTGACAATCTATATTGTTATAAATAAATTATGTAAACAATTGCCAAACTATATATTATGAGAATGAAGTAATATTTCATGTATTTGAAATAATTTGTATTAAAGTAAAATGCAAAAAATAATAATTAGTACCAAAAACTCGTGAAATTCAATTTTTCACTTATGAATTTCTTTTGGGATTCTATGAAGCAGACTTACGAGGTGGGGGGGGGGGGAGGAAATCCGAAAAGTAATTGTTGTCTCGTTTTCTATGGCTAATTGTG
>JAUMHM010000083.1:51942618-51964612 GCA_032362435.1 Melikaiella ostensackeni
GCTAGCACCTCCACAAAAAAAATTGATTTTTTGAAAAAAGTAAAGGAGCCCAAAAATATTTATTGGTGCCCAAAAAAAGCCCAAAAAAGCGCAAAATTCTGAGCTATGAAGAATGCTGAAATTCGATTTTGGAGGTGCTAGCTTAATGAACCTTAAAAAGTATCGTGAGCATCACGGGCGTAAGGCGATTCGACTTGTGTGATTATCGACCTTGCTTCGCTCGGATTCAAACTACTCACTTGTCAAAATCGACTTCTTTCCGCCCTTGATACATTATATACTGTTGCAAAATTTTTAATATTTTCGAAGATATCGGCAATTGAAATATTTAAACCATTTTCTAGAAGCAATTCTCTACTTAGTTTACTTGCCTTTTTGTCAGAACAAAAATTATTGTGTTTGAAGGAATTCCCCAAGTATGTTCTAAGCATATTTAATAAGTTTTACAAAATGAAGAAAAATCTTATCTAATAACAAATCTACAAATGTTGGAAGTCGTGGCAGAAGTTTGCTTAAATATTCCAATTTTTGTTAAATGTTGTCTGAACCATCAAATTTTGAGTCTGTATGCGTTGGCTTGAAAACTTGCAGGACTGGATGGCATTCATAAAGGAGTAAGGAACTGGCGTTCTCTTTATAGTACAATTATGAACAATTTTTTTATAACAAATACAAAGTGTTCTTAAAATTGTGAGTTTCTCAAATTACAGTTGCAACTAAATGGCTGCACGAAGAAGGTCAAGAATTCCGCAGACCCTGTACTTTATTGGAAAATGAATAAGTCATCTAGGAGAAGTTGATTGCGAAAGAATGGAAAATGAATTCTCTGGAATTATGGAGATTGCATAATTTAGGAGTGGATATCATCATATGTTTTTCTTGAATTTATTTTGATGTGTAGTTTTAATTCCAGAATTATGAAACGAATCTTACGCGAACAGAAGCTTATTTTCTTATGCAGCATTTTGTATCGCTTAAGAATTCTAGATTAATTCACAACTGATTGTAAGAAAATTAAACATATTTTTTTAGTGTCAAAATATTTTTTATGGGAAGACACAATGATCGTAACATTCATCTCTGAAGAAATAAGTGACCCGAAAAAAAAAAATTTACACAACTTGCCTTACCAAATAATATATCATTTCTATATTAAATTGTAGCTCATTGTGTGAAGAAATATTAAACAGAACCTCATGCTTCAAGTTTGAGGAAAGAACAAATTTGATGCTGTTCTTTTAAGAATCTATGGGAAAATGAATATTAATCAATTTAGGAGTATCAGTTATAAGATGTTCAAGGTCGAATTTGAATAAAAATAAGTAAAGAAGTTATCTAAAGAAATAATCTCATAACGTCATGTTAGCTCAAAATTAGATTATGTGGAAATTTCAGTAAAATATTGCCGTTTCCTTCAAACGAAATATCAGAATTGAAATATATTAGGTGATGATCGCTTCCCGAGGATGGTCTGGGCGGCTCTGGAGCCACCCTGAGCAGCCCTGGGGTCAACAGCACGCGGGACGGTGTTGATCGTGAGCTGACTAATAATCAGACAGATCTGACCGATTAACAAGCTGGCCAACAAGAACATCTGCGACAAATGGTGAACAGTGGAACTCCATCTATGCCTGCTGAAGATGCTTTAGCTAGCGTGAGTGAATTGCAGCCAACCACCTCAATAGGAATACCGCAGGGGAGCATCAACTGGAATACAACAATGATAAAAGAATTGATGCGTATTTACTATGAAAGCGCGAAGTTTGAAATTAAACGCGAGAAGGGATACAATTTTAGGATGAAGTTCGATGCAAAGTATCCTCATATGCAGAAAATTGCAGTAAGAGATCTCATCACTGAGGTTAAGGATATCAGGAATGATCTGCTTGTCTCAGAAGATGGAGCAATAGGGATTAAATGAAGATTGATTCTGCGGGGAAAAGCCTCGATAATGAACATAAGTTAGAGAAAGTTACACCACAAGATCAAGCGGCGACCGGCAAAACAAAAGAACATCAGCGTGCTCCTGATGTTCCTGCACAATTCAGCAACCTAGACCTCTGTCAGAAGAAGGGAGCGAGATCCACAATGGAAAATCAGGTTGGATATGGATGTCAGCAAAGTAAGGAGTAAATTGGGTCGATTGACTCAATATAAGAAAGGAAATAGAACCGAAAGCTGATACACCATGTTACTAAAATCATCCACCCTCGGCACATCGACGCATTAACATCAGTAATGTTGGATGAGATTATAGACTAACAGCGACAGAGACTTGATGTTCTTACGGCTAGACTGCGTCGATATAATAGGAGTAGTGCAAGAAGACAGCAAAATCGAACCTTTCAGGCAGGTGAAATAAGAACTGGGTAAAGAGAAAAATAACCAGTAAGACACCGAGGGTCCTCAATTGAAAGACATGGCTGGCTACTGGTCGAGCGTTTGGGAGAAAATGAACAGAAGCAACTTAGGCGCTGCGTAGTTCCTGCTGTAGGAAGATAGAGCAAGCAATAATCCTGTAATGGAGCTTACTAATATTACAAGCTCAGATGTTTCAGAGGGTTTGAAAAGGGTATGTAACTGGAAAATCCTAGGTTCGGACATAGTACACAATTTCTGGTACAAGTACCTGACGAGTGTGCATTCTGCTTTGGCAAGGTGTTTTTAAATGGTCAGCGAGAAGCAAGTTCTGATACCAACAATTATGCAAAAACAGACGTTCAAAATCCATCTGAATTCCGACCGATAGCCTGTCCTTCAACAATTTATAAGTGCCTCACAGCTGTGAAGAGGACGTTGTAATAACTCGCGAAGCCGTGAAGATCTAGTCACTATAGTTCCTGTAGCCATGACGCAAGCACGTGAACATCAGAAAAACTTGCACATGGCACACATTAACTACAATACATTGACAACATATAACTATGAACTTGAAGGCTTAAAAATTCACAAGATCTGCCTACGCATCATCGACTTCTAATGTCGTGCGATAATGCTTTGGGGAAGAAGATTTAGGTATCATGATCATGAGTCATGACCATAGCATGTTCACCAAATCGTTCTTCTAGACAAATGAATTTACTTTTTATTTTTTATTTTTAAAAAACTTATTTTTAGTACTCGCTCAGGCAACTTTCATGTCTCGTGGATTTTGACGTTTTCTGTACAAAAGGTGAAATAAATAAACTTATAATTTCCTGACCAAAATCGAAGTGAAAATAAGATGCATTTTACATGTTAAAATCCATGAGACGTAAAAGTTACCTGAACGAGTACTAAAAATAAGTTTTTTGAGTATGAAAGAATACGTATATCCTCATTTGCCTAGAAAAACGATTTGATAAGCATAACCTTCGAAATTTTTAAATTTCACCTTTTATATATAAAAGATAAAATTAATTGACCTGAGGTAGCATGGAATTGCAATATTGCAATAATCCAGCTTCAATTCACATTTTGAAAATAATAAGAAAAACTGATCAAAAATTACAAATTTGAGTTTGAGAGCGACTTAAGGGACTGCAGATGGACAATTAATAACGGCTGCAATAAACCCAATCTCGGTTTGGGTACACTGTGATTGCTACCGGCCCAAGCTTCAAACGCTTAGGGCTTAGGGCTAGCTGGAGGCCGACTAGTTAAATTTTTTTCTCACTCTTAAAATTTTCAAATATAGTTATAGGAGAGTTCAGTCAGACATTAGCAAATCCCAGGTGGCTGCTGGTACAGTTTTGTCCATTCTAACGAAATCTAAAACGGATTTATGGGCCTGATCGGTAGCTTTGTGGATTCTACGCTTCTTTATGGTATCCAGTTGTGTGGGTCGAGGTACTTTGATTAAACTGAGAAAGTTCAAAGGTTTTCTTTCAAAAAAACTTTTGCAATTATCTAGAAGCCTACGAAATGCGGTGGATCACACTTGAATTTGGTCGCGTGGAATTAAATCATAAGATATTATCCTTAGCTTGGGCCTAGCTTGTGAGAATCCTACAAATGAACGTCAGTATAAAATAAAATTGGGCAGCTCAGATCCAGCACTTGTTAAATCTCATCAACATAGGAGACCTCATTTATAGCCCAGACCCAAAGTTATGGATATCAAGGAAAGATAAAGCACTCAAAGCCTGTTACGAATATCTCAGGTTGCATGACATTATTAAATTTGAAAATACGAGATCATTTCAAGTCCCTATATCCAAGAGCCTTGCCGATTGAACTGCACTTTACTTAGAATATGGATACCCATTTCAGATCATCAAGCTATACTATCAACTTAGGCCCTCAACTAACAGACTTATCTCATTTGCCTGCAATATAAAGGTATGCAGGATCGATCCTGATCAAACCTGTAGTATTTGTAATAGAATGGAAAATTAACCTTCAAGCCACAAATTATCATTCACAACTTGGTAAATATGATTACTAATTATTATTATTCATTGTAACTTCAAATTACCGTATGACACTAACGTTAGGCCGTCTCTGGGCTTGGCCCAAAGGTTGAGACCAGAATGAGCGTCGATCGTGGGCGACAAATCCCGAAAACCTATTTAGGAGGACACGACCATCGATCGCGTGTTCTCTGCCAAACCGCGTAACGCGAGGTACCTTACCCCAAATCGCTCCATACACAAGCGCGTGCTCCAGAAGTGAAGGTGCCATCCTAATGCTCTACTACGCCGACGCTTTTCGATCTGGAGCTCATTGCTACATCATGGATTTTCATATCTTTAAGTTTGATCTTTAACTCCGTAAGTTTCAAATGTCATACAAAATCGAAACGTTATATTCAATGTTTTGGTTAGTAAGAAATACGGAGAATTATATAAATTTGAACTCAAGTTTTTAAAAAATATAACACTCTGCAAAGAATATTCCGATATTATTTCAACTCACTTTTATTTCTGTTAAGTCTTTGTAATCTCAAGAATTGTAATGTCAACTGTGAAATCAATTATAAATTTCAAAAAATAGTCACAATGATTCCTATTTAACTAGCACTATATTCAAACTTCTAAAGTCTTTAATTCAGCTATAAATATCTTTGTTTTGAGGATTTATAAATGTGAATAATTAAGAATAATATTTAAAATAAATTCTGCTGCAAATCTCTGTTCTAAAGACTTTGCCAATTCCGTTGGTTCGTTTCCAACGATATTTGTGGCTAGATCAAGGATAAATATCGCTAATTAAGCTGTACATTTTTTCCGTAAATATCTAATTATTATAATGAATTTACGCACGGAATACATAATCTTCTACTGATGTCTTAAGTGAATTTTTGAAACATCCTAGTACATTTCTTCGGTGAGTATTTATGTTTCTCAATAAATATTGAAGCTGGTCTTCACTATAAGTTAATAAGGAATTGTACTCAGACAGCAAAGCGATTCCGCGTTCTGCGCTGTCATCCGTGACTGACAACCTGCATATAACAAGCGAAGCAACTTCGTAATCTTTCCTCGATTCTCAAGTTTTCGGATCGAAATGTAAAAAGTTTGTCGAGGTGCGCAATTTCTCAAACAATCGCATGCGTTTCAGAGTCACCAGTTTATCTAGGGTTAATACCTTGACATGTTCCGGATTAGTTAAAGACAGTTCTGAAGGCTTTGATGGGAATTTTATTTCCTTATGTCAACTTCACAAACTTTTTGATCTACGGCAGGTCAATCAATGAACATTTGTATAAATAAAAGATCATTGTTCGGAGCTGCTTCTGGTTTATGTTCTGTAAACCAGGATTTTCGATATGAAAGAACAACAAAAATATGAATTGCTCGAAGTCCGTTAAGTTCACTATCAGTAAGAGCAAACTTCTCGCGAAAGCGAAAGTCGTCTCAAGCATATATTGCTTTTGCCATCTACAGAGCATGATGAACTGCTCCAGGTGCTTTGTAACAGAAATTTCCAGCAGATTTTTCTCCAAGAAATATTAATATTATCTCCAAAAGTCCCTTTCAGTGTTCACTTGGACGTGCTTTCTCTAATGATGATATTTACAAGTAAAAAATTATTATTAAACATATTTATTTATTTCCAATTTTTGAAACATTATGTTTTAATGATTGCAGCCATTCAAACAATTATTTTTGCTAGTTGGATGCGGTAGAGTTATGTGATTCATTGAAATTTTGTAAAAAAACGATAAGAAAAAAAGGTAAGTCAAATATAAAATCTTGTATTTATCTTTTATCAGTTGCCATGGTTATTGGAATCTTTTTAAACAGAAAGGCACCTGGCCCGGAAGTGAGTCCCATGGATTGTTCAAACACTGCTTTCAAGAGTAGACCATGAATATGATGACGGCAGGCTAAATGCAATAATGATCGTCAAGCTTGTGCTCCGAAAATGCACAGGCGCCATTGCTTGGTCCGGAATTTGAAGCTGTAGTATCGAAGGATGCCAAAAACTTGATTTGTAATATACCAATCAATAAGTAATTGAACCTTGACATTTGCCTGAGCTTCTCCACTTCCTTTATCAAGTTTTGGCACTCCTATAAAAAAAACGAATTTTCAATTTGTTTGAAAACTGGTGGGATCACTTCAAGATTATTAGTTCATGAATAGAGGGGAAAATGTTTGACTGAACAAAGTGACCCACTTATGAGAAAGTAGGGCGTGAAGTTTTTCAAAAATCAGCGTTTTTTGTCATTTTTTGGAACTACGTAGCGGGCGAACATGACGTTCTAGAGACTTATAATTGGGCTCAAATCAAAGATGAAACCTGACATATTAAGATGCTTATATGTGACTTTCCGCGAAGGAAAGGCCATAACAAAGTTGCGGCAAACTTGAGAGGACGAGCGAAAATTCGAATTTTTTAGATAAAAAAAAATGTTTTCTGAATATGGAAGAGTAAGTTAAATGCTATCCATAACATCGAAAACCTGAAAAACAATTTTTTTCGCCTCAGCGCCCTTTTTTCGCGTGAGGTCACATATAGAAAAAAGGATCGCGCCGCCTATCTTGATCGGTAACACTTTTTTCGTTAATACCCGCACGGGAAATGCAACTTTGGGGGCCTGGCGAGAAACGGAAAAAATGATCGATTCCACGATCGATGTTGAGTCCGTGTGATAAAGTGTACTTTTCCGCACCAGTGATAGGAAAGTTGGGTAAAATGTGATAATTTATGCTTGCCTGTGCTTTGTGTTAGAGAAAAATGTTCATTCCGTAATCATAAGTTGGTACCACTTGTATCGATTGATTGATTGTATCGATGATTCGTATCGAAGAAATGATCGAATTATCGAAATTCTGCAGCCGCGTTCACATTCATCAACATAACCTCAAACCTGCTCAAAACAAACGTGTTAAACAGTGACAAGTTTTGACAGAAACAAATATTGTCGTAATTCGGTGGTAATTGCATCAGCCGATCGTTGAACCAATCACTTATGTTTCTTCACGCTAGACCTCAAACTGCATTTCCCTTTGCGTTGAATAAAGAAAAATATATGTTAACAGAGTGGAGGACTAGTCGATTCCCAGCTCGCATGAATCGCGGCAATCATCATGCTCATTGGGAATTTCCTTTGTCCCACACTCGGTTAGCAATGCACTGTTGCTGTGCGCACAATCGGTCACTACTCCTTACAACTCTGAGTGAACACACGCACAGCAAAAACCTGTTATCGTTTAAGATAGGCGATGCAAAACGAATTTTCGATCAACTTTCTCAAAACCTTCACGTGACAAAAATATTTTTCTTTTTCATTCGGATTCCGCGACCAAAAATCTACGGAAAACGGATACTTTTGGTCCTGGTACAGTGAATAGTTTTTTCGGGGGGGGGGGGGGGGATAACAAAAACGATAAAACGAGTTATGAAGAAATCCTTGGCTGAGGTTGCGTATTTAAAATACTTCGAATATTCTATTTAATAATCTCGTTTGTGGAAAAAGTGGGTCAATTCCTTATGCACTTTTTTGGAAACAGTTGAATATGTTGAATTGTCCTACCTGCAATTTTTTTAGCTTAAATCGACGAAACATGCGTTTACTTTCGTTCCATGGTAACAGTTGTATTTAACTAAATCCAGAAAAAACATGTTTTTTGCACATTTTCTAAGTAAACTAGCCAACTCGAAGAAATTAGCCAAACAGTAGCGTCGTGCAAAAAAGAAGAAAAAAGTAGAAAATATTAGAAGACTGCGACAACAGCTCGCTCAGTACAAATACTACACTACAAATTCTCGAAAAAATGTTGACACAATTTCTTGCCAAATTCATTAAAGCACACCATTTTTCCAACTTTTCTTCGTCTTTTAATGGAAATCTAAAAACCAAAGGAAATGAAAACAAAATTTTTGAATTTTTTAAAGTATGAAAACAACATAATTTTTGCTTTCTCGTTAGCGCTTTGATATTTTAGGTTAGTTTTCGGTGATTTTGGATCAGTTACATACCTGTGAAAACATAACTGGATGTATTCGTCACTTCGACGCCGACAAATTAAACAACTGTACACCATTTTTCACCCTTATTTCATTAAAAATGACATAAATATGTACTGTTTTACATGACTCCACGAAACACTGTGCAAGATAAATTTAAGTATAAATGATGCGGTATTCGTATACACTAAGCACAGACCTGATCTTATAGCAGGCTTCACCCACCGGGATATCATATGTTGAATCCTCCATTATTGTTTTTAATTCCGCTGGGGCCGAGGCTATGCCAAATGGTAATCGCGTATATTAAAAAAGACCCCGATGTGTGGAAATTGTCGCAAACTTTCTGCTGTCTTTGTATAATAAGATTTGTTGGTCCGCGCTTGATAAATCGATTTTCGAGAATTGAACTCCCCCTGCCAGTTTACGTGAAATGAATTCCCCACGCGGCAAATGTTAACGCTCAATTTCCAAACAGGAGTTCAAAGTGATTTTATAACCTCTGTAAATACGCAAGGACTCATCTTTCTTGATAAGCGGTACAATAGGCGTGACCCTTTCGCAGTAATCCACTGGGATTATCTGTTTCAATTTCAACAAATTATCTAACCCTACATCCACCTTATCGATAAGCGCAAACGGTAATGGTCTTACTTTTTTCAACACAGGCTGATAATTGGGTTCAAGCTCCAAAGAAATTGTTTTACCCTTAAATGTGCCAAGCCCGTCTGAATATTAATGTGGATATTTCTTTTCTAAATTGACCCGCATAGAATAAGCTGAATCCATTATTCTCATTTCAGATACGGGAATAGAGAACAACGCAAAACTACTCAGCCACGGACGACCGACAAGTGGATTGTCTGCTTCAACTATATATAACATTCTCCTATCGTTTTGATACCATAAAATTGTATTTCCAAATTCTGCATCACCCTTAGGGGAACAACCAGTGTGCCCCCTACCACTTTGAATATATTTCTAAGTTTCTGGACTTTAATTTTTGGAAACAATTTTATTTTATTTCTTTCGGAAATCGCCGTTACAGCTGATCCCGTGTCTATTTTCAGTTTAAGCGGCACGCTGTTGATTACAATACTTAAAACCTACGAATCTACTCTCAGACTACATATCTTATTGACATTTTTTAATTTGTACATGTTATCGACGACTCTGTTGATCAAATCTTCTTGCTCCTCTGACTCCTCCTCTTCCCTTGTTTCCGATGTCTCCGATGTCCTTGAATTCCACAATTTCTGCATTTGTAGTCTTTATAATAACAAACCGGTTTTGAATGTCCTGGTTTGCCACATGTGTAACATTTGAGTTTAGAACCTTGACCTTCCTTCTCCTGAGCAAAATTTCGACGAGTCTTGGGCTGAGTACGTCTGAATTTATTCATGTTTAATTTATTTTGGGATGTTTCACCGATAGCGTTTGATTGCGCTGCTTCAATTTCTGTTGCCAAAGCTATGGCCTTATCAAAGGTTAGACCTTGTTGACGAAAGAGCTCGATTCTCATTGTAGTATCGTAAACTCCAGCGATGAATTGATCCCTGAGGAGTTCTTAATCGTTTGGAAATCGGCAATGACGGGCAGCCAATTTTCATTCCGCAACATTTTCAGCAAACTTAATTCCCGCTTTCTGAGTAATTGTCGCAAATTCAGCTCTTTCTGCTGTTTCCGATGGGGGAGGTGCGAGATGGTCTGATAACTTTTTGATCACTTCATCGTAACTGAAGTCTTTTAACTTTTGGGGGGCTACTAAATTCCGTACTAAATTGTATGCTTATTGCCACTTTTGACAATTTATAGATCCAACCGGTTTTCACATCCGACTTATCCACACTTTTCTTAACGTCTGACATTCAACTTGTTTCCAAAAACCGTCCGACATTCCGTATTTAAATAAATTGTTGAATCACTTTTTCGCACTATGATCTCTAACGCTTTTTTGTCGTCCATCAATCATTTATAATAAAATATTTATCGTCATCCCCACTGTGATGTCTTGAATAATAAATATAATTTGAGTGAAGCCTCTTCATTCCATGATAGCTTACAAGCGACTGACTCTATACACGGTACACAGTTAGCCATAAAACACACACACACATTATCCTTATATCTACTATTTACATAGGGTAGTATACGTATTTACCAAAATCCACTGGTATGCTGTGAAGTTCGCAAAACCGATGTATTTTGGAATGAGTTCCAAAGTAGAATGTGAATGGGTAACTAAATTAGAACTTTTTTACGGGTCGTACGGAAACGTCGTAAAATTTATAGTGGATGCAGAAACAAGAAAAAGAGTACGTTCTATTGAATAGTTTAGGAACAAGATGTACTTTTGAAAAGAAGCATATAATTCTTCGAACTGTTCTAGAAATTGGCAACGAAACAGCAGCTGTACCTGTTACAGAAATTGATAGCCAGCGTTTGAACAGACGCTAAGAGTTAACGATTTATCTATGCTGTGTCCAACTTACTTTCTTATTAAGTCATTAACGAAGTACTAGTAAGGAGACCAAACTGTGTTACGAAAACGTGCCAACTTTTCAAGAGATACTCAGTGGCAACTATGTCTTAAAAAGTTAAACACATTTTACCGTCGCAAATACATTAGCGTTGGGTCTCCTTACTATTACTTCATGGTAATTATATTTACAAATTGTCGATTAATATAAGCATTGTAAACTGCACAACAGACAGATAAAAAGTACGTCACTCGTGGTGACAGATACTACACAGTTCTAAAAGTATCACTTTTTCGAAAGATTATTACACATGTTTCAAGGAAGTCCATCATTCAGATTTGATCATTCACAAAAGAAGGAAGACCATTCTTTTCGTAAATTATTCAATTCGAATTGCGAACTTCTGTTAAACGTTCATAATTATCCTCTAAGAAAGTGTTACTTTTCGAGCCACGTACTTTTTATTTGCCACCGCAAGTTACGTACTTTCTATGTGTCGCCGTGAGTGGCGTATTTATTCTTAGAACACATCGATATTAGTATTTGTATCAATTTTGTTAAGTAAGGTTTTGTATGTGCTTTAGTTGCTTAGGAACTATTTACTTACCAATTTATAATACAATAAGTAGAATACACAAGCTCAAGTTCCAAGGATTTTCACAACTATATATCAAACCAATTATCTTTTAAATTCTCAGAAGCTGAGAGTGGTTATTTAAATTAAAGCACTCAGCATAATCGGATTAGCTTGGAACAGTTGCTACAAAACTTTATTACATAGAAGTTTTTCATAATTGAGAAAATAATTGGACCTCTTTTCGGAAAAATTGTTTACTTACCTTTTTGCAAAGAATCGACGAAATCATATGGGAAACTTCCGTGTATAAAACCGTAGAATCGTTCCATGATATGTAGCTTTTTTTGTAGCAAAGAAATTTTTTTGTATCAAATGTGTATGAACATATTCCAAATTACACCGTTTTTTAATCAATTTCAGGCATTTAATTTTCAAATGATAAACCATCCAATACTACCAGGTATTACCTGAGGGTTCTCTTAGGGGATACGCCAAAGAAATAATTATTATGGATCTCATGATGGTTTCTTTTCAGTTTCCTCTGCAGAAACCTGTTTAGTAAATGAGAGATGTCAATGAGGTCATTCTCTAACCCCAGGATCAGAAAGTACACTTTCTTCTTCTTCCGATAATTTGAAATCGAAAGTCTGAAAATCATTTTGCCCAATATTCATGTGCTTGTAAAAAAATTTCTGAGATTAAAATTGGACGATTTTCCGAAAAGATAAGGAAGGATAACTGTTAATAAAGGACTTTTTTATCTTTTCAAAAAACTGCCGTCAAAACATTTCTTATAATAAATATGATGCAAAACAATTTCAACACTGACATAGGGGGTGGCCTAGGATCCATTCCATTTTCCTTTTCAGGATCCTTCGTGGGTTCCCCTTCGAGAATCCAGCCGCAGAAGAATACGTACAGGATTACTCACACGTTCCTTCCCAAGATCCTGTGCAGGTTCGTTCACAGGAACACGTACATGAACCAGAATATAGGAAAATTCATCGTTGGGAAACAGTGTAGAATCCTTTGCTGGCACACATACCTGTGCCAATATTAGGGAAATTCGTCGTAAGGGAAAACGTGAGGGATCCTTCACGTGCACACGTACCAATGTACATGTACCAGTGTGAGGAAAATTCGTTTTGGGGGAACTCGTGCATGACTTAAAACTACATCTGATCCTCTACATGCTCATGTACCAGAATACGTGCGGAAACACATACAAGGCAAAGTAGTTTGAAACTACACGGGATCCCGTACAGGAGCCCGTGTAGTTATTCGAAACTAGATATAGGATCTCGCAAAGGGTCCTGTGCATTTGTCTTTGTGGCCACTTCAGGCATGCGTGAGCATCTACAGATTCGCGTAAGAGCTCAGTCGTCGTTACAAGATGGTGCAAGATCCCCTGCATGTTTGGTTACGGGCTTGTGTCTCAATTTCATGTGCTAACCCTGTAACTTTTCTTCCACAGGATCTGGACCTAATTCAGGAAAAGGAACTTACACAGAAACAGTTACGGGATCCCGTACAAGTTTTTTTAGTAGGGCTCAGTGGTACATGAAGAATAGTGAATAGAAAAGAGGACTGGTCAGTATTATGACAGTCTCTTCATAAAATTAACCGTGGTCGGACGATTCTGACTTGTCTCATGATGAAGAGAAATGTAACTTCCAAATCAGGTGAACTACTTGTACGAAAATTCAAAGTTATTACAGTGACCAGTTATAAGAGTTTGCCATCAAATGAGAACAGTCTTGAATTTATGGTAAGGTAAATCCTAATGAGTCTGCCTGGATCAATTGACTGTCCCGGAACATAAATCGTTCGAGCCAGTCGATCCCAGCTGTCAAGTTCATTCCCAGTTCGATCACGAACTGAGCAGTGTCTTTTACACGAAGGAATTCATCAAATTATACTAAAATTGTAGATAAACATTCAATTTTATAGGTTATTTTTGTGCGTACCCAAATGATACGTCACAGTACATACACTGTGCTACAAATACACGCATCCCTCGTAACTGTTCCGCCCTCAGTTCTGGTTGACACAGTAACGGGGGCTATTAAAATATAGTTCCAACCAGATTTAGAGCGACGAGTCAGTTAACACTCAGAACCGCATTTAGAGTCTCTAAACTCAACACACGTACAAAAGTATATGCCTAGAGAGTCGCGATATAAATACACTAAAAGTCCCTAATAAGTCCGACTTTGGTTCTTGCCTAAAATGGCCTTGGACATATAACGGAGCGACTCCCATGTCAACAATCAGGGCCGTATGAACTATTTCCAGTAGGAATACATAATATTATTCAACTTAGTTTTGTACAAATGTAGATTTTTACTATCATAAGGTATGGACTTTTTTTAATGATGAAGACTAATTAATGAAGAGAGAATTTTCCGCGTGTATTTAAAAATAAATGCGAAATATGCACGCGAGTGTTCAAACTGCCCGCTTTGTTAGTACGGTACTGGCCGAGTTTGCTGGCTCTAGAGTGCCGCCCTCTGTACCCCTTCGATCCTTGATTCTCGAACGAAATTCTCGGAATGACATATTGCGCAGTGACTTATTAGGGACTTTAAGTGTAACTCTTAATACGTCGCTGAGTGTCCGAGCGAAGACCTTGAGCATAAGGCGTCAAGGGACGCTCAGGGGGGAAGACAGACGTATTCAAGCGGGAACGGCCGAGAAGCCGGCACAGAAACGGGCGGCACAGTAACGGAAGTTGAGTGTATATAAGAAATAATAAGTACTGTGCTAAAATTGTGTTATAAATATTTACTGTAAGAATATACTATAAAAATATTTTTTTTATAGATTATTAGCACAGTATATTTTTCTTTTTATATACAGTATTTTTTATTCAGGTTGGGTACTATATTCTTAGGATAGTATATTTTATTTTTGCTTTATACACACAACTCTCGGCATACTTCGCCTCGGCTTACTGCCTCCTTAGAATCCTGCCAGCTCGCACTCATAGACGAGGGAGCCCGGGGGACAGGGGAAGACGCGCGGCGACCTTGACGCAATCACGCAGTATCGTAGCGACAAAAGGGGCGGCTCGCACACTCGCGTATATATTTCGCATTTATCTTTAAATACACGCGGAAAATCCTCTTTTTATCAATTAGTCTTCATTATTAAAAAAGGTCCATCCTTCATGATAACATAAATCTCCATTTGTACAAAATACAGTTAATTAATATATGTATTCCTACTGGAAATGGTTCACGCGGGCCTGACTCTTTTCATCGTAGAAATCCTGGGAAGAGTCTCAGGGTCGAAGTAAGCAATGCCCGAGACCCGAACTAACTCTAAGAGTTGAGTGTACAGTATAGGTAACTTTTATTTTTGCCGTTCACATTATTTTTTATCATTGCTATATTTTTAGCAGAACATAGATTTTTTGTTTAGTAAAATTGAAAAATACTGCGCTAAAAATATAGCATTTATAAAAATATTGTGCATGGCAAAAATAAATACTGTGTTCAAGACTACAGTCAGCGTTTTAATCATATTTTTATGCTTGTCCCAAAAGGGATTTGGCTGAAAAGTATAATAATAAATAAATTGTTATAGTTTCCGCGGCCATGAATGTGTTTTATCTCGCATTTCCTCTGCATTTGCTAACTCACTAATTTCATTTCACACATAGACAGGCAATTAACATTATTTTATGCGTTTCATTGTAAATAATGTAAAATATGCACTACCACTACCCTAGTCCACTTAATATAAAAGGTGTTAAAAACAGTGTAGTAAAGTCTATTTGTCCACTATTGCAAACCGCTGTAAAACAATTTCTGTATTCATTCAAATTCAAATTCTGTATTCATGTCCTGTATTCATGCCCCTACTGATACAAATTCACTGGATATTCTCTAAATATTCTCAGGCCCAGTCAAGCTTCTGAGACTTTCTCTACAAGCAGGGGCGAATCTACAATGGTGGCAAAACGGCGATCGCCCCCGCCCCACCCCCCAGCAGTGGGGCTGAATTAAATAAACTTTCTACAAACAAATTTTTAATTTAAATTTATTAACATGCAAAAATAATTCCGGATCGCTAATTAATATTAAAAAGATTGCAAAAGATATAAAATAATATTTAATGTGTGAAATGATATATATATTCAACATGTGTATACAATTTTCTGGCGCCCCCCCCCCCTCCAGGACACTTCTTTGGATCCGCGCCTGTCTACAAATACCCAGGAAAATACTTTTTAAATATCTAAGTGAACCTTATAAACTTTCTGAAGGCTCATAAATTTATTTTTGAAAATATAATCGAAATTTTCCTGAATATCAAGGAATTACAGAGGCTGCCTTGAACTCGGCATCTGGCTGAAAAACCAGATAGAAAGGATTGTTGTAGTAAGGCTGCAGTGCAGTGGCCAGATGTAAGATCTTCAAAACTAAATTTTTTTTCAATTTCCCAATTAGAGATTCGAAAGTTGACAAATCAGAATCCACGGATTTTTACAATTACAAATATCTTGAATTTACTCTGAAAAATCAGAAATATATCATATTTTGTATGTATCTTGTAAACTGCACGTGATACGTAAAAGATCTTACATATTCTAACTGCCTATTATATTTCGGTATCTTCAAGGTTCGGCTGCCATAAATTAATTCGTAAAAAAGTACCCAAATCTCTCAAGCTATCTTTAGAGACGAAACCATTCAAATGAACCCTGCAAATAGCCTGAAACAGGCTTTACTTTTTCCGCAGAGAATAATTCGAGATTTTCTTTCGGTAGGGGCATTAAAAATTCGTAATGTATGCAATATAATATGCATTATACAAGATATATAAATTCTAAAATTTATTAAATGGACAAAATTACTGTAAAACAAATTTTGAAAAAAAATTTTTTTGAATTTAAAATTTTAAAAATTTCTAGGAAGGCAGTATGCCGAGGCGAAGTATGTCGAGAGTTAAGTGCATATTTATATGTGACAACCGATGTATTTATATTTATATACAGTATTTCTCTGATGGTAAATCTAAAAATGCTATCTGTTTTCACATTTTACGTAAAATTAACGAGATACGTGCAAAATATGATATATTTTTAATTTTTCAAAGTAAATTTTAGATATTTGGAATTGTAAAAATCCGTGGATTCAGGTTTTTTAACTCTTGAGTCTCTAATTTGAAAGTTACAAAAAAAATTATATTGGAAGCTCTTACATCTAGCCACTGCACTGCAACTTCACTACAAGAACCCTTTCCACCTGGTCCATTATAGCCAGATGATGTTCTTTCAAGGCAGCCTCTGTAGTTCCTTGCCATTTAGGAAAATTTCGTAAATCTATTATTAAAACCAAGTTTATGAGCTTTCAGAAAATTTATGAGTGCTACTTGGACCTTTAAAAAGTGCTTCCTGGGTACTTTCAGAGAAGAATCTCAGAAGCTTGACTGAGTCTGAGAATACTCGTATTTAGTGAATTTCCAGTGAATTATTAGTATCGGCAGGGTAACCTCCATTTTTAAGAATTATTTTAAATTTTATCGTGGAAACCCGCGAGTGTTTTCAGATTCCTCGAGGAAACCCGTGAATCAGTCAGTTGATACTCGCCGATTTCCTCGAGGATTTTTTCAGCAGGGAGATGTTATCGGTAATTTCGGCAAAGTATTTAGTACCCTGCCGATACAAAATCACTGGAAATTCACTAAATATTCTGAGACTCAAAGTTCTAAGATTTTTCTCTAAAAGTACCCAGGTAGCACTTTTTCAAGATCCAGTAGTAAGCCTCATAAATTTTCTGAAGGTTCATAAACTTGGTTTTGTAATTATAATCGAAATTTTCCTAGATAGCAAGGAATTACAGAGGCTGCCTTGAAAGAGCATCTGGATAGCGAACCAGGTAGAAAGGTTTCTTGTAGTAACAGTGGCCAGATGTAAGACTTCAAATATAATTTTTTTTTTAAATTTCCAAATTAGAGATTCAAAAGTTAAAAAATCAATATCCACGGATTTTTACAATCACAAATATCTAAAATTTACTTTGAAAAATTCAAAATATATCATATTTTGTACGTATCTCGTAAAGTTTACGTGATACGTCAAAACAGATAGCATTTTTAGATTAACCATCAGAGGAATACAACTGTATATAAATATAAATACATAGGTTGTCACGTATAAATATATGCATGTAAATAATTAAATAATAATTTTTAAAGTGTCAAAAGGGATTAGATTTATAAAGGTTTTATGACAGCGAAAACGTAACTGCCTGTCGTACATCAGTATCCTCAAGGTTTGACTGTCATAAATTAAGTCGTAAAAAAGGACCCAAATCTATGAAACTTTTCCTAGGGAAGAAATCATTCAAATAATACCTTAAATTTGACTGCAGTCGACCCGAACTGGCCTGACATTTTCGTCTGTGATATTCCTGAAATTTTGTTTCGGTAGGGTACCCACTGTTTTGTAAAAACCCAACGTTTTGCCAGGTTTTGCCTTGACAGATGGCGCAGCGCCAGCCATCTTAGGAACCAGTATAGGCCGCCTAGGGACGTTTGTCCTCCGCGTCAAGAAACCAACGGTTGGCTGCCTGCACTCCGAGTTCGTGCAACCGAAATATCTTTGACCGAAACCTCGGAGAGTGCACGGCGAAACAGCGCCATTATTGCGGTTTGTGGGCGCGCTGTGCGTCAAACGGTCGAATCACGTACAATCTTGCTCGTCAACAATGGTTGCTTAATATCATTGTTATTCTAAAATTGATCATCTAATCAATTCCGTGTAAAATATTGTGTTTATAGTCGCTCTCAAGCAAGTTTAGATTTGAAGAAATTCGTGACTTTTCGGTAAGTGTCTGTATTTTCAGCGTCCTAAGGACGTTTAAGCAGTATGAGGTTGCCGTTCCATGCATGCGTTTTTCTGCCTAGTTCTCTGCCTCCACCATTTTGCTACTAGCTATGCTAGCTAATGTCAGAGCTTCTGTAGCTCACTAGGAGAACATTGTGGGCGGGCATGGCTATTGACAAAATGGGGAATGCAGAACTAGACAGGAAAACACATACTACGTGGGATGGCATCCTGAAGTTTCCTGAAGTAGGTATTTCAATTTGTGACGTCAGGTGGCAAGATGTCTGCATGCCGAGGGCCAAGCAATAATGCGAATTGCATGGGACGAAACTTTATTTATTCAATAACTTGGAAAAATGTCCTTTCACCGTAGGTGTATCTAGATATTATCTTTTATTTTTCAAAAGCTATTTTATTAAAAAATAGAATCCAACACACTTGAAAAATTCACCAAAAAGTGTGAATTTTTTTACAAAAAGTCATTTTATTGGATGTCCAACAATTGCCAAAAAAGTTTCATCCCCCTATTGAATATGGAACACACCCCAAATCATCCCCAAATTCTCTAATAATTCACCAAAAATACACCTACTCAAAACTCTGAATTTTTTACAGAAAGTCATTTCATTCGATGCCCAACAAGTGACAAAATGGTTTCATTCTCCTAGCGAATGTGGAGCATACGCCAAGTAATTCCCCAAATCTCAAAAAATTCACCAAAATACATTAACTTGAAAGTCTGAAATCTTTTTGCGCAAAGTCGTTTCATTCAATGCCCGAAGATCGCCAAAAAAAATTCATCCCCCTAGTGAATGTGGAACACTCCCCAAATTATCCCCCAACACTTAAAAAATTCACCGAAAATACAATAACTTGTAAGTCTGAAGTTTTAAAAAAAGTTTTGAAAAACAATTGACTAGTACCAGAAATATACTAGTACTAGTATATAGAAAACCGTCACTACATCAACAACCTGAGTGTACCTACACTGAGAAAAATCTGTTCGAATTGCGTATGGGACGCTATTACTATTTTCGTTGGCGAGTATTTAATACTATATAGGCATAAGATTTCAGGCATTTCTACATGGAATAGTACACGGAGAATATTTATTCGTTTAATTTCACACAATTTAGTTCGGCAAACCAAGAACGTTATGGCGTTTTGTTAAAATTTCACTTTCAGTTACCCAGATAACAATCGTGCGGGGCACGTTACTCGCACGATATGCGATGCACGCGGTGCGTGCAAGGTGCGAGGCATATGCGTCGCACTTGGTAAGAGGCATATGCATCGCGATGTAATAGGCACATTGTTAATAATAATCATAATGAAATGATCAATCTTATAAGACTACAGTGTTAATAATTTTTTTTATTTTAAGTTTCAAAACAATTGTTTCGGGGTGGCCCTTTTAATTGAAGAAACAAATTACCGGTTTTTTCGCGGTCCGCAAAAATTTTTCACGGTCATGGAAATGAAAAAATTCAAACTCTTGAAGCTTAAATGATCATACTCTTACACTATAGATTTACTTAGGCTAAATCAGATTTATGTATTATTAGACAAGTATTAATAATAAATAAATCTAATCTAGTAAAATTGAATAAATAAATATAATAACACCGAATGCACTTGCATTTTACCCGCACGACGTGCGGCCCATTTGTCCGGCACATGCTGACACACCTGCGTCATCCCCTGCTTGCACAAGGTGCGACAAAATCCGCATGCTCGCGACGCACGTGCATTGCATTGTGCGCGCATTTCGTTATCTTAGTATACATACACAATTTATCTGAAATTATTACATTAAATAACAATACAGTACATCTATTATAATCGCTCGCGTTTAACGCTATAAAAAATCGGAAACACTGCGGCGGGTTTCGAACCACCTAACCGACGTCTAACGCATTCTATGCGCAAGTCGCCTAGTGTCAAACCCAGAAAATACTTTTAAAAATCGCTGGAATTGCAGCAAGAAAGAAAGGCGCATGTGTTGCCATTCAAGTATGATACGATTCCATGCGAAATTCGGAACAGATGTTCTCGCTGGGAGGTCCGATTTTTTTCAAATACAATTTTTTGACAGAAAAATGTGAAAAATTAGTGTAATGGTATAGTGTAATGAGTGTAATGGTATTTCTTAAAGAAACATGGTCATGAATTAAAAATTGATAAACATTTTTTAAAGATTAAAAAAATGTCAATTAGCAATATTGCAGAACCGTACCAAATTAGGATATTTTTTTACAATTTGGGAGTAACAATTAGAGCATGAGAGTTGGAAATAATACCTTTTTTGCTTCAAAAATGTTATACAATTGTTTTAAACAATTTATCTAAACAAACACTTTAGTGTATCAGTTTGTTGTATAAAAAGACAATTTTATAAAAAAATCGTTGTAATTTATTATTGGAATGGTATTTGGTAACGGAAAATTGTCATAAATTAACAATTCATCAACAATTTATAATGTTATAAACCATTTAAAATTTATTGAGGCCCATGGGTAGACCTATAGACATAGCCGAGAAGTTAATTTTTGGATGGGAGCATTTAATCAAAAGGCAACTTTTCATGAATTATGTGATTTTTCAATTGCTTAAACAATTTGTTTAAATATGAGAATTACAGAAAAACTGGTTACGTAATTCATTTCTACGGAAAAATTTACATGTAGTTCATGTGACGGATAATTCTTTTTCTCAACCCAATTTGTTATGAGGCATAAGTGAACAATTCATTGCCTACGACACGCGCTTCGGCATTTATTTATACTATAGAACAAATTGGACCGAGCATAAAAATTTAGTTTAAAAAATGTAAGAAAAATTGTTTATATCTAAAAAGTAGTTATCCTAGAAAAAGTATCTTATAAGTAATTCACGAGGCAAATTTTTCACAGAATTTTTTTTCCATAAAATTGTATTGTTCAAGAAAAATCTGGATATATTTTGTTTCAGAAAATGGCCTTTTTCAGTTAATATGACTAGACTATATTTCCGACTTATCAGAGATAAATATATACCAATGAAAAAAGAGCGGGAAAAACCAACCAAAATCTCCCTCTCTTTTTCAAGGACAATTTAGGCCTCTCATCAGGGATAATCTTAAAGGATACTAAGGGTAAAAGATTACAAACATTTGCATTAACATTAAATAGAACCAATAAAAACATAACACATGAAACATAACGTTTTTTATTTTTTTTAAATCTGCCCGCTTCGCGGGTAAATTCTTATCGCGCGCTTCGCGCTCCGAAACATGTAGATCTCGCGCGTCTTGCTCGGTGTTATATTTATATACATACATATTTTCATTCAGCTTTCACTTTCACTTTTCCATTTCGATTCCTTTCTCCCCGCTTTTTTCATCAGCCTTTCTCTTTTGCCATTTTTATGTGCAGAACTATTATTATCGAATTTTAAAATCGTTAGTCTACATCATTTACTATGTATTTCATTGAAAATTTGTACGAAAATTCGGGATATGACGTCAAATTTATCGTACGTGCGCACGCACTGCTATTTAATACTTTTCAAAATAAAAAGGACTTGAGTGAAACGCTTATATTAACAAATTTTGTTAATATTATATGTAACTATATATATATATATATATATATATATATATATATATATATATATATATTTTATTATTGTAAATATTGCCTATTTTTGAGCTGTTGCTAAAGTGCC
>JAUMHM010000083.1:51972556-51991663 GCA_032362435.1 Melikaiella ostensackeni
ATGCTGGCATCGTAGCAATCCAGCAAGTCATCCTTGAGTCGATCCGTCCACTCAAGACGTCGACCGCCTCGCCGATCTGTAATCGTGTCTCTATCCAATAAGGAATTGTAATTAGCAATGCTCGTCCTCCTAGGAGTAGCCGTATTCAACCTTTAAAAGGCTGCATATTCTCAACAAATTCTTGATCTGTGTGAAACATCCTACAATAATCACCCGGACTTATTTCAAGGAAAAAAATCATGTCAGACATGTCTATCGTGTTTATAATCTCATTCAGTATTGATGGTGTTAATGCCTCAGTGTGCCAAGCGTGGATGATTTTCATCACATGGTATATTAGCTTTAAGGTACTGTTTCCCTTCCTATATTGAGTCAATCGACTTGATTCGCTCTTTATTTTGCTGACATCCCAATCCAACCTGATTTTCCATGGTGGATCTCTTTCCACTGTTGGGCCAAAGACTGTATTTTCAGGCCTAGTTCTACGGCTCAACGTTCTAATGACTGCCACAGTTTCACAGTACACAAGAGTTTTCACGTGTAATGCAGTGAGTACTGAGTTAAAATGCATAAGCAAAACCTTGTTTAGGTGGCCTATTAGTGAATATAGATTCTTTGTGATGTACATCTTTGGCAGAGAATGCATTTGTGTGGATTCTACATTAATGAACTATAGTAAAGCACGACCAAAATTTCTTTCAGGTAGCTGCAGTTTTTCAGAGATTTCGTTCTTTACATCAACAGGAGAGTTAATGTCTGAATGTGGCTCAAGTGGACCTGGTACTTGATCTTCATTATCTCTAGCACCTATACCTTTAACTTAAATCAGCTCTCCTTTATCCACACATTTTGATGGTAGCTATTTAAACAGCCTCAAGCAGTCTTTCGACAGATATTGAGCGTTTTCAGTCTGTTAGATTCTGTTCCCTCATTCTTGCAGCTAGATACGGGTACATAAGTAAGAAGAGGCGATGATTGTCTGTTTATATGGTATATTCACGTGAATCGCCTTGTTAATCGCTGAATTTCTGCTTCCGTCTCTGGTTGAATCAGGCCAAAGCATCTTCAGCAGGCAAAGATGATGTTCCACTGTGTACCGTTTGTTGCAGATGGTCTTACTGGTCTGCTTGTTGATTTGTGAGATCTTCCTGACCATCAGGCAGCTCACTATGATCACCGTTCAGCATGCTGTGGCCCTTAGTGGCGACTGTAGAGGCGCTCCGATGATCCTCAGGAAGCAACCATCGTTTCAAGAAATTCTTTATATTGTCCATCATATTTGTGGGGATTGGTGTTCCTCTTTCTCCTTTCTTCTCCGTTCTCTACTTCCCTTGTATTGGAAACCTTGTCTTTAGCACTGCTACCGCCAGCATAGCCATCAAAGTCAACACGAGGCCTAAAGCTTTGTGTATGCGACAAGTTTCATGTCTAATACATTTTCAAATTTTGATGATTCTTGCCTACTAAAAAGTTCGTAACCTGTATTATTACTGTCATATTCTGAATGATAAAAGTGCATAATCTAATTCGAAAGACTACATAATTCCACTGCTAAAACTGACTAAATTACTAGAATTGTCGTTTTTCTTCATTTTAAACACTCTCAAAATCCGCGAAGACAGTATTAAATATCTGATGAAATCACACGTATTCCGGCAAAATGTAACCTTTAAAATTAAATTAGACAACTTTAAAAGCCTTATTTTTCACTGAGTTATGAATGAAAATATTAAAATATAGTCCTACTGTTGAATTTTAAAAACTTAGATGGCAGAAAGTTGTTTGACCAGTACAAAACAGAAGGAAAAGAGAAAAAAGCTAATAAATCTTTCATTTTCCATTTTTCAGAAGAAACGTGTGTACATATTTTCGGCCACAACTCAGTGAAAATTAAACCTTTCTTGAATTTTTTGATCCTATTTTAAAGGCTATATTTGGCCGGGAAACGTGTCATTTTATCAGTTTTTAATACTATTTTCATGGATTTTAAGGGTGTTTAGAGTGAAGAAAAACGTAAACTTCAGATATGGTTGATCAGTTTTAGTAGAATTATGTAGTTTCTTGAATTCAATTCTTTACTTTTACCGTTCGGGATGTGTTGGCAATAATGAAGGCAACCGTTTCTAGTAGGCAAAAATCATCAAAATTTATAAATGTATCAAGTACAAAACAAATTTTGCACTCTTCGGTGTTCGAAACTCGAGTACGCTTGCGATAGCTGAATTATTTTTCATCGGACTCAGATTTTTAGTATAAGCTACTTGTGTATACGCAAAGTTTCAGGCCTCGTGGATTTCTGAAATTAAAAAAATTAATTTTTTTTGAACCACTCTACTCTGTAGACACCATATCATAATATGAAACATCATACCCGCAAACGCGCACGCATACACTCACCCGCACGCACGTTCATGCATATGCGCAGGTGGACTCACGCGCACACGTAGACTCATATCCGGGCAGATACGTTTTCTCCACTTAAAGGGAAGAAGTGGTAACTTAGGTTACAGCGCTGTTGGATTCGTCATAGTACATTTTTATTATAGATAACCAATGTTACCATTTAATCGTTTGGTTGATTATTTATTTTCTTCGATTGGGATCAATTTATTGTATTGACTGTGTTAATATACTTTTAAACCCTTCACAATTTATTTCATGCAGAATCTAAAATGGGTTTTCCAGTTGGAAAATATTTACTATTCCCAATGAGATTTTTGGTTTTTGGGAGTTTGTCCCTAACGATATTGTTCTACGCAGTCACTCTTCCTGGATTCTGTCATTCGAAAGCATTCGACCGCTGATATGAATTGGTAGTTATGAGTAGAATTGGTGTTAGTGTGGTGGCTCGCATGGTCGACTGGGCAACGTATCTCTATCTGGTTTCAACTCTCACTGGAAGAGGTCATGAAGAAGCAAATTTGAAACACAGATCTCATTCATACCGTGCTGGAGATTATTTGTCAATTATAACGTCATAATTTATACTTCACTGCCAATTTTTCTCAATTCCAACAAACAATCATACCACAGTATCAAGTGTTTTTCATTTTTTAAGTATCTTGTGAAGTGATTTTCCCGACTCACTCGTCCTCTGGTGTTGTGGGAAGTGACGAGTGGGATGCCATACACCATCATTTGTATCCGAATCGATCGTTCTGATGACGGCCGTCGTCGCATCTTCCGGAACCTATATCTTGGCTAAGTTTTCAAAACTATCTAAATTTTTTCTTGTGAATATTAAAAGTGACGTGCGCGCACTGACTCGCGGGTTGGAGCTCAGATTATGGTTGAATTCGAATGAATTAGGCTGAGATTGAAGTAAATTAGTAGAATGTCGACTAGTCTATTCAAATGTCGGTTGACTTTTTTTTACAAATCAGTATTTTGATTTGAATGGCTTTTCAAGGTGACAATACGCTATTCTCTCGCTGCCCCATGTCATTCCGTCATTAATTCATTAACAGACTAAATGCCAAGGAATAAATCAAATATAGCGTATCAAATAAGCGATGTCAGGAAATTAGAAAATCGAACCTTGACCTTTCTTTGGAAAGCTCAAAAGCACTTATTACCGTTGTTAAGACTCTACTGAATACAAAATTGCAGACAATATATAACTTCACGAACTAATAAGTGCTTCATACATTATAATAGACTGTAATTTTACTTTACCTCGGACGAAAAGCCTTCTACTAAAATGGCAACAAGCAAATTGAACAGAACGTAATTGCCGAAGGTCATTAAGGCAACAAAGTAAAGTGCAGCCCAGTGTGATGTTTTTTGCATACCATTAAAGAGAACAACATTCCAATCTTCTTGAGTGAGTATCTGTAAGTTTCATCATAAGTAGATTATCTCATACAAAAATTGTTTCAGTATATAATAATATCATTGAAGTTCATGTGAAATATGTCCCACGATACCATACCAAATAAAAGTTCAAGTATACTAAATGCTGTGAATAATGACAGGTAGAATTTGAAAGATTTGAAAGTAATTGGGAATTTCAGAAAATTATAACTGAAAAGGAAGTTCAGGATAACTATATTATGATTTCTTTGGATTTTGTGGCGATGTTCCCGAATATATATTCGGAATTAGTAAAAGAGTAATTTTCAACATATGGGCTAAAATTAAGTTATGTACTAGATTAAATTAGAAACAGATTTTTAAAGGCGTACATTTCATTCCCGACTCAGTATATTCAAATTTAATGAAGAATTTGATATGCAAATGTTCAGTACCCCTATTTTTCTGTTATTTCTATGATCATAGCTAAAATTTGTATAAAAGATTTGTAAAATTTTGTTTTTGAAAAATGAGATTTTGAATTTCCTTGTCATTTTCGGTATGTAGATAATACTTTCTTACGTATTCCTTTACTAATGATACGAACAGTGATTGATTTCTTGAACAGTTTTGATCCTAAAATTCAATTTGCGTATGAAATCGAAAAAAAAAATTAATAGAATCAGCTTTTTCCGGGTAGATTGCTGAATGTCTTTCTCGGCTCATCCTATTCAAAACAAGATTACAGTAATTCAAATCTTAGTTGATAAAGCTGTCTGCGTGTCTCATGAGTCCTTTCAGATGGAAAATTTGAATATCATCAGAAATGTTTTTTTTTTAAATCATTGCCTGCAGAAGTGGATTGACAAACATATTAGAATGATATTTGAAAAAATTGAAAGCAGGCAAAATAATAGCTTAATTTCAGATACTCAAGACAAAGTACGGCAATTTAATCGATTCAACACATTTGTCCTTCCGCATTTCAGTCAAATTAAAACTATTCAGTTTATTTTTAAAAAGTTCAGGATCCATACAGTTTTTAGAATACCGTTTAAATTATTTCGAATTTCAGATGAATGTCATAAAAGAGGTGTAATTGAGATGTTTAATCATCAGTTCATTCAGTGCATTATTACATGCAAGAGGTGTGATTCATAAGCTGGCGTTCGGTGTGGTGACAGGATCGTATGCAACTTGTACATTATTGTGCTAGATACAACTTATACAGTATTGCATTGATCACAACTGAAGCATCAAGCATAAATTATGCATCAAGCGTAAATAATACATCAATAATAATATTGTAATGGGCCAGACATCCTGTTCTGAAACGTCAAGAAAATAAAGTGCTTATCGCAAGCGGATAGAACACGTGGTAGGAAGCAAAATTTCCTGTTACTTCAAGAAGAAGAGTTTATCACCAATATTTGAATCTATTGTGCTTACATAGCGAACTTAACGCTGAGCAGTAAAGGCAAGGTTATTATTATTATCAGTATTATACTATTGAGCCGAATCCTTCTCGGGGTTAGCGTAACTCTTTCGGTTCTAGCCTCGTTATACTACCGGGGATCAAGGACTTTATAGGTTGAAATTTTCAATTGAATCGCCTACCTTGAGTGGACCTGAGGAACAAAATTTGATGCGTAACCAAGCGCACGAAACAAAAGTAAAACTATTCAGTGAGTTGAGCCTCGACCTACTTGCTTGAGGAGTGTCAGAGTATCCGATTTTCAATATAGATATTGAAAATCAATACCTTAATCCGAGAATTATACTTCTTGGCCCAAAATATGAAATAGGATAAGATGCCTGACGTCACAATATAATAAAATTTATAATAAATGCTTATCGCAAAGGTGCCATATTGCATTGAAAATGATCAAGATCTATTACAGTCGTAATGACTCAAGGCTCCCCTTGATGCGCGCCGACAATTTGCGTCAGAGGTGTCATATTTCATATAATGTGTGAGGTTGCAGTTTTTTTCAACTCACAAATGGGCAATTCTCTGGCCGGATATGAAAATTTAGTGATTATTCTCAAATAACCTCGGAGGTGACACGGCATTTCTTGACTGCTTTATTTTATGCTAGTAATTAAGTATGGCTGATGATTCGTTTGCTTTTCTTTTGTTTGTTATCAGCTACCCTACTGCAAATACTACTCTAGCGTATTCAAGTTTTGCCGAACAATTCTTTTCTTAGCCAAGATCCAGAATATATCTTTCTTTAATTGTTACAGAATGATAAACCTGTGTTATTTTGTTGTTGTCTCAATTCAGCCGTTCCATATTGTTACTTCACCAATAATATTCGATGTAGCCCCTCTGTGTATTACTTCCTAATTTAGCCGATTCCAATTAAAACGTTGCGTTTTCCCCTTCTCATGACACAATCCGTAAACACATGGTACAAAAGTGAATGGGCCTAAAATAATTCATAAAATAATAATACCTTTGAGGGGAGAAGTCAACCTAACTTTTAAAAAAATCGATTTTTTTATTGCATAAATCAATGCTTCACTATATCAAAAATATAATCGGAAATTTTAGAACAAAATTCTATACAATAATGGTCTCAGAGGCGGCACGCATCAACCTTTGTTCAGTCTATTTTGCACAAGAGAGTCCTCAGTTCCAGTCGCCGTTCGAATTTTGACTGATTCGTATGAATTTAAAGACGACATTTTACGATGTAACGAAAATATGGGCCTGGAATTGCATATTAGCACCAGAGACCAGTCAGTTCAAGAAAACCTTTAATTTTCTATGCCGAAAATTTAAACGTGCTTTTCACAAAACCACTTTCCTCAAATTGGCGGGAAACATAACTCATATAACATTTAATTAATCGTGATGTCCCAGTGCGTGCAAATAGATAAATAAATTCCCCACCGGATGAACCTAAGAAACTGGTACAAATTATTTTTTTCGGAGCCCCGTAGTTTTGCTAATTTTTCACTTTTGTAGTGGCCTTAGTTTCATCCGATATCTAATTTTATCATAAGAAAAATCGCTTTGGTTTTTTGTTCCATGACAAAAAGAAAAAGTCCTGGAGTTCCCATCCATTAACACTATCGATGCCGAGGTCGTGGAAATCAACATATGTAACTCCGCAAAAAAATAAAAAATATATCTCTTTATAAGATGAATGTTTGTACCTCGGAATTTTAATGAACACTTCCTGGAAGATAACGAAACTTTCATGAAACCATTACTTTTTAAAAAAATATCTTGAAATACAGCCTTTTTTAACGATTCACATGGGCTTCCCTCCTTAAGATAGTAATAAAGACTTATCAATTTCATTGATGTTGCCTTGAGTAGTCCACTTAATTTTTGCATTTGAAAGAAATTTGAGATTTTGAGGAGCTTAGAGTATTCAGTAGAATAAAATAAGGAATTGATTTAATGTCGTGCTATTACTGATGAACCATAAATTAGTTTTGGAGCTCTGTGACCCGTATATACGAACTGAGGTTTTGCTTGTCTGAAGCAAGAGGCCTGGTTTGGCCTTTTCCGGGGAGGGTGAAATTGTGACGTTGCAGTTTTCTGCAACTCACGAAAAGGTGATCCTCTGACTGGATTTGAAAATTCAGTGATTATTCTGAAATAACCTCGGAGGTTACACGATATTTCTTGACTGCTTCAGTTAATGTTAGTAATTCAGTATGACTGATGATTCGTTTGTTTTTCTTTTCTTTGTATGAAATTCCTTGGAGATTCATCATCATCATCATCAACGTCTTCAAAGATGTCGAGAATTAAAGGGACGCCTGATAACCAAGATTGAGTCACCACCCAACTTGAGCTGTTACAGGAGAAATTTGTATTTTCACGCCCTTTCCACCGAAGCTTACCAACGTTTGAGAAATTTGAAGTTCAATCGAAAAATTCAAGGTTAAAATGCCTACAAGATTCTGAATTGCCCAGATAAGGCTTTAAAAACATCTACAGGACTTCTTCGCCTGAAGTGTAATTCAACCTGAACCCCGCTTCGAGAAGGCTTCGGTAGTCGATTTTATGCTTTAGGATGGAATTTCTGTAGCCCGAGAACATTGCAGGAGAGAAAGAACGCCGATTCAACATCATTTTGACAAAACTTGTGTACCCTAGCATCCAGCTAATTAATTTTTCAAAATGTTGGATCAAAACACGTGGTAGTGGCCTGCGTCCTTGTCACAAATTCAACTTTCGGTCATGCGCCTAAGAGTAAAGTGTTGCACGCTCAGCCGATCGATATTCAAGGTCGACATCCCAAAGCCAAGCTCAGAATCTCTCTCTTTGCGTAGTGTGGTCTCCGAGTGTGTAGACCTCTTCCTTTGCGGTATCGGAAGTCTTGCCAAGGATTCCAGTTTCCACCAGAGATTATCGAGATTCCAAGGAAATTTTCCAGTCGAGACAATTGTGAAATTTATCAGCCGGTGAGCCTTCTGCTTCTGACCAGACTAGCAAAACCTCCAGACACGTGTTTGAGTTTAGCATCATGATTTTTAAGTTCAGCCATTTTGCGCCTTTTGTTGCAGATTTCACGAAAAAAGTGAGCCCTTTTGACTGGATTGATTTTGAGGATTTCGAACCATTGTTGTTGAGATTATCTCGAAGATTTTGAAGATTTTGAATTGGATATTTCGAGAAATAAAGTGAGGTTTTGTAAAACATCTAATGAAACAAGTGGTCATGGAGTTTTTCCTAAGATTGGTTCACAGAATTTTGTAAAGAAAATATGTTACATTGAGAAAGTTAAAACTGTGCATATTAGAAAATAATTCATGATGTTTTTTGCCGATCCCCATTATTGCGTTACCCTAATTCAGAAACATTGAACAGATTTTGCTGATCCCTATTATGGCGTTACCCTAGTTCAAGAAAATTGAATAGATTTTGCCGATGCCCATTATAATACTAAACGTATTGAGCATTAGATTAGTTTGAAATTGTTCGCTTATTGGAAGTATTGTGAATTAAATGTAGATTCATTATATTATTATTATATATTCATATTATTATATATTCATTGTATGTGAATTTTGTTTCATAATGTTTCATATTGTTTCACGTTTCATAATATAAGATTTGAACATTTTGAAGTATTTTGGAGTTTTGTTGAGTATTGTTGAAGAAGATTTTGTGAGTCATTTGAGCTGAGTGTGTTCGTTGTTGAAAAAAACTGGTTCAAGAATGATCTGGCGCCCTGGCAATATCTAGAGAATAATGGATGTTATGATTTTGCGGATGAAATTATTAAACGTGGTGCCGAAGTTGAATACTACGGAAATGAAAATAAGTCAAAAATAGTAGCGCTACAAATGTTTAACGATTCCTGGTAAACAAGAGTCTATTATAATGACGTTATCGTGATTCCACGAATTCTCGTAATGGTGTCATATTAAATTTAAAAGAATGGTTTCTTTTTCTGTCTCACTGACTCATGCTATGAGAATCCCTTTGATGCGCACTGGTATCATGCTTCAGAAAAGTGATATTTCATATGATGTTAAACAATTCCTGGTAAACAAAACTTCATTTTGATAACGTTATCATAATAATTAAAATAATCAAATCAAAATAATCCAACTTTTTGACGAAAAGTTCTAGAGAAAAGTTATTCCTTTCAATGAAATGCGACTTTTTGTATAATTCTATTTTATTTGATCAGTAACTGTTGGAGAAAAGCCATCCATATACATACTTTTTTTTTGACTAAATACACATGATTTTTGAGGCACAACATTTTCCGTGCGGAGACATTTTCGGACGCAGAATTTCAGTAACATGAGTAAAAAAGTTTGATCATGTCTTCTTTTGCGCAATTTCTACAGCTGCAAGTATTGGAGGAGACATTTTCGCTAAAATGTTGGAGGGGACATTTTAGCCTTGAACTTGACGCAACTTTACGCGCACTGCTATATTGACTCAATCCATGGCAAACTTCTTCGGCCGAACATACTGTCTAATTTTTGTGAGCATAGAAAGGTGTGCTTCAAGAAGTTCTGGAGGAATGTACGATGACGGAGGGGACATTTCTTGGGCAATTTCAAAATTTTCGATATTTGAATGTGTTAGTAACACACAATATTAGCAGCACATTTTTTTCCTTTATATGGTGTGGTGCCTATAGTGAAATCGAAGGATTTTCGACTTGAGTAGCCGCGCTCACTTTCCACATCTACATATGTTAGAGGGGACATTTGAATCGTAAAAACGGTGACACGACTTTGATATTTTTTTGTTCATTTAGAAATCAAAGCACAATATTAAATCCATGAAGTTTCAATAGTCTGAACTAGCACGATTTTTCTAAGAATTTTCAAACATTGAACAGAAAAGCTGTGAGCACGCAAAATATTTAATTTGTAACTGGTGACAAATATCATACAGGTATATTTTCTGGATTTGGTCTAACTATTATATTTTATATCTTTTCATGAGGGTTTCTGTAATGACCGTAAGTCTTCATTTCTATTCCAAGAATTCTTTCTGTGAATTCTAATGCAATATAACTTGTATTTTGAGTGTAGGCTTACCTATAAAATAACGGTGACAGAAAAGTGACACTTCCGTGGATATGCCCATATAAGCCGGGTACTTAAAGTTTTTGCCTTAGTCGTAGTCAGTACGTAGTTCCACACACAAGTTATTAAACTACCTATTGTGAATTTCGATTCGCTCACGCAACATGAGAAAAGAGAAAAAATTTGAAAACGTGTACATTCACTCAAAATAGATTCGTCAACCCAAGTACCAATTTCAGAAAAAATTCTTCAAGCAGTAGATGGCGTTGAGTACTATCCCTCTGATGAACATGAAGATGTAGTGAGACCAAGTGAGGTCCAATGAAATTCAGTAATAATTTTCAATGATGCTGCTCGCGAGAAACAAGACAATATAAAAACATTTTTCTCTATGGGTGGCCATAAGGATGTCGCTTATTTTTACTTGAGTCAAACGCACGTACGTATACCTAATTATCTCATACCAGATAATATTAGTTTTTTGGTTTTATCTAAACAAGATGAAATGAATCTCAAACACAAAAAGGAAGATCATGTGAATACTGATATGCTTTTTTTACGATTTGAAGAGTCATGTGTAACTTGCTGGAATGATAATAAATATGACCTTGTTGCGATCGATAAAGATAGTAACCTTAACCAAGATAGATATAGAAAGGGCTTCGATTGTTTTGTGAACATAGATGAATGATATATAGACATACATTTACTGAATACGGGCAGCTGCATTTCAGACATACTTGCATTAACGTGTCTCTCAGAAATAAAGATTTTTGTAAGCCAAAGGATATATTATATCAAATTGCTAAAGCAAGTGAATCGATTCGTCGAAAGCATAAATTGATAGAATTAGGTAAACAAACAGCTGAGCAATTATTAAGCGACAATTTCAAACCTTTTATTACTTCACTTGAAAAAATAATTCATGGCTCTGAGACAGTTAAGAAAATTAATCCTTTTATGGATGAAGTTAAGAATGAGGTGAAAATAAAGATTTTGAGTACGAAGATCTGCAGGATGATTATAGTGAAATATCTTTTAAATCAGCTGAGGAAGAAACAACAACAGCTTCAGTCGATGATATCGCAAGCAATTATCTTTCAATATTAGAAAATAAAACAAGATCATGATAATATATATGAGGTACGAAAATTATCTAAACTTAGATTGATGGTTGAAGCTTCGCCGATAAGTTTTGATAAACATCAAATTAATATCAGTGATTCAAGTCAACCGCAAAGCAGGGGCTTATGTGAACCATTATTCAAAATAGCCCAGACAATAGGTATTTCTACCTGGGAAAGAATCCAGAAAAAATAAAGATTGGTGAATTAGTACATTTCGATATCCTGAAAAACATACTTAGTTTTTGAATACCTCCCCCCTTATACTTCGCCGCGATCTTGAAAAATAGCGTCCAAAATCCGTTTTTTTCCAAAATATCTTCTTTCTGATGAATTCTTGAAGAAAAAAAGCAGATAAAAATTATAGTGGATGAAATTTGCTACAACTTTTGAATGAAACATTTTTATTGTAAAATAAATAGTTCCAGAGTTAATAGCCACGTGAAGTGTAATGTATTTATAAAGTCTGCATAAATTCCCTATTATCTCCTAAAATTGAAGTTATTATCGATTAGCTATTAATTTTTAGTATTATTAACAATATTATTATAATATTGAACTATTATTATCATCATTATTGGTTTTTAATAATAATAATATTAATAATTATTACTAACATTTCGTTCGAACCATTGGAAACGAGTCGAGTTCGCACCCAGGTAGTCTTTCATTCATTCTTGCTCCCTCCTCCCACATATTTTAGCATCTGACCCTGAATTCGGAAGCATTTACTATTCAATGTGACTAAGCATCCAGAGAGTTCGGTAACGTTACACTGTGTTGTGCGTTCTACATTTTGTAAACATGTCTGATGCGGAGGAAACATGCTTTATATGTAAAGTAACGCTAAAAAAACGTTAATTTCGTACATCTGAAACAGAAGAGTGTGAATTATTTTAAAGAAGCATGTGTTAAAAAAATGACGGCAAAGCTAAAAGATTTCTGAAAAATGTTCAATCAATCGCCGTGTATGTGTCGTGCCAAAAAAATTACACTCATGAAGGGATGATTGCGGCATCATTGCGTCTCAGAAGTGTCGATCAACCATCGACTTCGTTAACACAAGCAATGTGATTAGCTGTGCCACTTTAAATCCAAGGAAGGATGCTTTTTGCGTGGTGGCGAAATTATCCCAGAATTTCTACTGAAGGAAAAAAGAAAACCCGTCGCCGCTCGTGAAATAGTCTATGATGTGCGCACAATTAATTTAAGAGATAAGCTTGTAAGCTTTGCTGAGAGTCGCGGGGGTGAATGGAGAAGAGAAGTAACTAATCGGCTTCAAAATGCTTCGAATTGAGTGACTGGAGATGGTTAGTACCACGTTTTCTGTTTAATAAAATTCTACATTCTACCGTGTAGTGAACAAAAAAGGGTACGTCCAATAGCCTCGAATATTGAAGAGGCAATGAAGAATATTTATTCTCTTTTGGGAGAGAGCTCGGATGAATGCCAATTTTCTTTCGATGATTTAATGAATCAAATCGGCGGAGATTTTCGTCTACACGTTAGAAATGTAAAAGCGAAATTGCTAGAGGAATACGTTGATGATAGTGTTATTGCTTCAACATGGAACGAATCACCGGTTGTCCGTTTCCGAAATACGGCATACAGAGTGCTGAGTGACAATTCTTACGAAAACTGAAAATCGGATTCAGAGGAAGAGCAATAACGTGTTGTTCAAGCTACAGCAACGATTGGCCTGGAGAATATTCGATCACAGATATATGAAACATTGCATTACCCACCCACAGACAATTTCTTTCATGATGCTGAAACAGTTATCCCCGAAACCTTGCATACTTTTTTTCGAGATATTATTTTAAAAAACAAGCGTGGTTCTTCAGATACGTGGAAAATGAAGTGTATTGCTTGTTCTCATTCTGTTATTTCTGCAGCATGACCTAGGTCATTCTTGTCGTTCTTGCAAATTGAAACGGCAACTTCATCTAGATACCATATAAAAAATGCTGCCCTTTCTTCACACAAGCGGTTACTTTTTCTACGCAAAGTCATGTCATTTGTATTTACAGGATATGCTTCATTTACAAGAAGGAATAAACCCTGATGAATTTGAAACATTGACAACAAAAGGATATTTCAACATCAGACGCTCTGACGAGTTTTCGTCAGGTATTTGGTCCGACATGCCTATCGAACAAACACTAATGAGAATGATGAAAAGTATTGATGGACTTACTCATGGTCGTGGGATAAGAGATTGTGTCATTACGAAGTGGACTCAAGGGATGCCTTTTCTGCACAATGTTTATGACGAACTTGAAAGTTTTTGCGGCGTAACCTTACAAGCAACGGAATAACACGTCGACATGAGAAGTTCACACATCAGTCGAGACGATCAACATCTTGAGAAAATGATAGATTGGTTCACACAGCACGATCCGTTTTCAAATTCTAGTAATATAATGTTCATAAGCACTGGAGTTATTGGAGATGACTCCATAAACTGTCATATGTCTAAAGATGTTGGCACTGTCGGAATCTCAAGCATAATCGACAATAACTTCGACTTCGTTAAATTCAAACGCAAGGACAGAGTAATTCCTCTTGGAGCCATCAACACCAGCGTCACAATCCACGAAGTTGTAACTCCTATAAATACGCTATTGATTTTTTATAGAATGTCCGTCGCAAAGAAGGTAGACGAAAATTTGAGGAATATACCTGAAATTTTAACTTGCTCCGAATCCCTTGTCTCTCTTTTCCGAGGACGGAATGTGTAAAGGCACGAAGTCTTTATTTGACAAAATTTTAACGGCTCTTCCAAATGATACGTGATTCGAGAACAGCATTCATGTTGTTGATGGTGGCTGGTGGATGTTGTTGACGGAGCTCGCTCCGTCGCAACGGTGGCGGTCGTCCCGCATCAAAGGTATAAATTTAATATGACGCCTTTACGATAAGCATTTAATATATAAAATTTATTACTTTGGGGAGTAAAAACTTCAATTTCGGGAAAAGCAGATATTGATAGCGTTACATTGTGATGTCAGATATCATATTTCGCATTTTTGGGCGAAAAAGTGAAATTCCCGGATTCGGGTATTGATTTTCAATATCGATATTGAAAATCAGATAATCCGACACTTCGATTCGTGAGTCATCATAAGGAGCGAGACCAAGCTCACACCCTACTGTGCTCTAGCCGCATATTCACTATTCGTACGACAGTTTGCATTGAGGAACGCCCCCACCTACAGGTATATACTGACGCCGCCTTGTTAAATAAAAAAAGTAGGTTCTGGCCTCTGCATAAGTTAGCACTTTTAACAAAATGAATAGAATCTAACTTCGACACGACGTTACTCATCCGATCCAGAAAATGGAGGCAGAGGCATTGTCGCAAGTGGTTTTATTGCTTTACCCCATTTGCAAAGCACATGCGTGCCAGATTGGTCCAAGCAGTCAGGTGCGGTTCAACCTACGCCAATCCCTCATCTCCGAATGATTTAAACCGGAATTAATTAAAGTGTGCGTGATTCTCAGACATCAGAAGGATTAAAGTTAAAGCTCGACTCGGAATCTGGATTGACATAGGGACAAAAATCGACGATCGGATGGCGATATTTACTGCAATTTCAAAGCCTTGCTGAGTGCCTGGCTGAGTGTCACACTGGTCCTGATAATAATGCAGGAACCGACCAGTTGAAAATTACCACTAGTCGTCATTTTCTGGATATCGCGTGAGGCGAAAAGGATAGGTCGCTACTATGACGTCTGACAATCTGGAAGCAAATTCGACCAAGTGTCAGAACTATATTTTGAAAAAATGATTAATTGCATATTCCTCAAAACTACTCTCGTTGTATTTACCTTTACCCCCCCAAATAACTCCAGTCTGACGAACCGGTCAAGAAATATTAAAACTTCGTTAAAATTTGTCGCGTTACAATTTATGTATTAGCGTTTTATCGACCATAGCCCGCACAAAACTTTGCTCGTACATGATTATTGCAGAAGTTACAGCCCTTTCTTCACGATAGAAATCCATATCTACATAAGCACCAGGATTATCCCTGGTGATCGTCTTGAGGTTTAACCAGTTACCTGGTCAACTGCGATTTTGGAGTTACGAATTTCTCTTATAAAACCGCGAGTTTCTATCGCAATGATGAATATTAAACGAGAAAGTGCTAGGTGAGTAAGTCCCTCAGACTGAAACTTACGGTTCTAATACGAGTCAATCCAGCTATACAAACGACAAATACACCTTAATTTGCGTGTTCTACCTGTAGAACTGATAGTTAGTATAGGTTTTCAGCTTGTTAATCAGCTTTAACTTTTTGCACTCTTTCACTAATCTTTGTGTTACAATAAACCATCTATATTTGAAATGCTCTTCACTTACTTTAAACATCACACTTAACACAAACCCCATAGGATTGCTAGTGACAACTTACCTACAACAAACTATAAGACAGCGAAACTAGTCTCCCTTATTCACACATTTCCAAACCATACTGCAGAAAGCATTGCCATGGAAGAAATGCAGAACAAAATCTTAAAATCATTTGCATACACAGTTACTCTAAATCTTTGTTATTTCGATGTTACCTCAATTTGCCTACCAAAAAATAAAGTTAATAATTTTTTACACAAATTTAGTTTTGCTGATGCTAAACCTAAATTGACCATGATACTGGTTTTCGGGTGGCTGGTGCTCACAAATAAATTTACAAATTTTTGTACAAGAGACAGCTTCAGCTGCCATTTCGAACAATGGGATAGTGTCAAGAATGCCAAAAAAAGATTTCCAGAGTAGAATCGGATTCCATAGCCTGTCATAGTGGTGATGAATTGGTTGGAAGCGGGACCTGTGGTAACCTCATACAGCCTGAGTAGCCTGTGCTACCTGTACAGTCATTGCCATCCCTCATTCCCACCAACGATGTTGCTCGGACCTTACCGCCTGGGTATGCAGAGGCAATACACGATGCTGTCATGGGAGCACAGAAGTTAGCGGCAGTACAGGCGCATGACACTTTGCAGAATTTATTCAAAGAATTTGAGCGTAGACAACTTGAATTGATTTCTGATATCAAAAACTCCATTACGGACATGAAGGCTGACATCTTAAAGAACGATGGACGGATCGGCCCATTTGAGGTTTCATTGACACTTCATGACGATGAGTTGAAGATTGTAAAATTAGAGACTAAATCACTCACATCGGAGGTTACCTTCCTCGAAACCTCTCTGTTGATATTCAGGAGCAAACAGCCCTATAAGGTACGCTTCAATTACATGTTTTACCGATAAAATCAAACGAGGACCTTCCCACACTGATTGCATCCATAGCTACAATGATAGAGCTTTCTATTATTAAGGAGGACCTTGTCAATTCGTAACGTGTTCGTAAGGTCGTCCCAACTAAAGCTCTGCTTGCCCCTTTCCTTGTCGCCAAATTCAAGCGCCAGATGGTAAGGGACAATTTCATTCAACAGCGGATAAAGAAAAAGGATTTCTCATTGGCGGACATTGGCTGGACAGATAATGATCAACATTCGATTTTCATTCAGGAATCGTTGTCGCCCTTGAATCAGACTATCTACACTTCGGCCCTCCAAATCAGAAGGCAGAAGAAAATCAAGTGCCTCTGGCTCACAGAGGTTAAGATTTTCTGTCGCAGGGCAGATAACTCCTCTAGGATTCATTTCACCTCAGCATATTGATGAGCTAAAAGAGCAATTAGGCTGTCTTAGACTGGGGTGCGTACTCGTCAGGTTCATACCTAGGTCTTTTTTCACGACGGTACCAGATGAATATGAACCTAATCTGAATCCTATTTTATTGCCATGACTCTGTGATGTGGTAGAGTTAACGACAAATCAAAATGTTACACAAATTATTTCAAAGTTTGGCACTTAACAAAAAGAATCGAAAATTATACTGACAGGGTCTTAAATTCTGTCAAGTCGATACCAAAGCTCTTATAGTGTGAGAATAGTATTAACTGTACTCGAAATATTTTGGTTCTTGATCTACTCAGTTTGCCTCGCCAGATTTTCTTACAATTTCACGTTGACTACCGCTTTGCACTAGGGTTTTTGCCTGCTACTCATGACTTGCCTCTTTACCACGAATTTCGGGCGATGCTATTTATTATTTTTTGACAATATTTTTATGTTGCGAACTATCTATATAGAGTAACCCTACCCTTATCTGGGCTTTGTTTTCGAATTATCTATTGCCTATATCTTTCAGCATCCCCATGGATACTTTGTCTATTTGTCATGTAAATGCCGAATCCTTTATTTGTATGATAGCCTTGTGGGTGCTTTGGTCACACTAAGTTCTGAGTCCTCTTTTCCTGCTACTGAATATTTATTTATTGTGGTAAAGCCTGGTCGGGAAAGTCTATTATTGGGCGTCATTCACAAATCGCCCAATGACTGCTATGACAATGGCCCTGAAAAATATATATTTTCGTATGAGGAACATACCCTGAACCAAAATTCGGGACTCATTTAATCAGTTAAATTTAAACTCGATTGAAAACAGGGATAAACATGAAAACATATGTCTTCTCCTGAGAAGACTCAGCCTAATACCTCCTAACAATCTTGTGAATCAATCTTTGACCGTAATGACCATTACAATACTTCTACTACATTATAGACTACGCCCATGGTTATACAGACCCAGTCGATTCTATCTACTACTACTTTGGACCACTCAAATTTCTTCTCAGATATATCTCCTGAAGTGTTCCTAGTGAGTCTCTCTGAAGTGGAGTGCAACGCCATTGGTGACGATTGAATTTCCTTCAAATTGATTCATTAAGCCCTACCAATAATCTTTTCTATTATTTTACACAATTACACTTCATCTCTTCAGGTGGGTAATTTACCTGATTCCTGGAAATGGGCTATACTTCGACCTGTACATAAAGTCTCCAGCCCTAACACAGTAAATGATTTCCATCCTATCTCCATCCTTTGTGCCTTATCCAAACCTCTAGAACGTCTAGTCCATCAATAGCTCATCGAATTCAGACAAAGGGTCTCGACCGCCTGCTCCGCGGCTTTGTGGAAGAACGCTCCTTTGCCAATCGTCTCGTGGTTCCCGACCATTGTCAGGAGAGGGTCTTTTCCATTCGCCACAATGTGAGCTGTACCCAAGATAATTCGGTTATAAAGACACTGGATATTTAGATGTCCACGTCCCCTTTGCGGCATGGGATGTATAAGAGCCAATCGGGCGAGTTGATATGCAAGCTCTTCTACATATGCATGATCTTACGTGTGGCGATATCGAGGGCCGTGAACTTGTGCTTCGTCCATGGAACCACCCCAAATGAATAGAGCAGAACTGGGACGAAAAGCATGTTAGTTGCAGAAATCTTGTTTAACGCCGACAGATTGTGAGACCAGATCCGTAGAAGAAGACGCTTGTATCTGCTTTGGAGAGCCTCCTTCACTGATATGATATTCTGAATGCGGCTCTCTGGCACGCCTAGGTATAGGTAGGTCTCGCCAGCCCAATGGTGTCTAATAGAGCTTCTGTCCACGAGTTCAGGGTCATCGCTAACGCTAGCAAGTCGTCCTCGTTTCAAATGAATCTTAACACACTTAGCTAATCCAAAGTTCATACCAATTTCTCGTGTGTACCCCTCGACGATCTTTAGAGCATCCTTGAGATGCTGTGTCCCAGA
>JAUMHM010000083.1:52005726-52015802 GCA_032362435.1 Melikaiella ostensackeni
AACTGTATAGTACAGTTTCAACGAGGTGCAATCACCACGTTCAATGCTGGAATGTAAATTGCGCAGTTCGAAATGCTTTTGCTCCCAAGACGTGGTTCATGTCTCCTCAGGATCAGCCGACTATTCGGCTTTACTCTGGAAGTAGAGTCAACGACGATGATACAAGTGAAAGTATTTATACAACGGATACTTCCTTGAGAAAAACAACCCTCACAAACTTTTTTAACCTTTGTGAATTTATGCTTTAACTACGTTCACTTTTGTCACATTATAAGTTTAGATTTTCTCTTGTTAAATTAGGCTGAGTCTTTTTTTTTGAATAAACTAAAGATTTAATGTAACATCAGGTGAAGATTTATTAAAATCGATCCATTTAGTTTAGAATTATTTAAGCTCATTTTAAATTTCATGTTGTATTTTCTTTCCGGCTTTAAATATCATGAACATCGTTGAGTTGAAATCAAATATCTTAGCTGACCACACATCGTTGGGTTGCATTTTTTAAATTTCGAGAAATCTAGTTTCTTTTAACACTAGATAGATAAGCATTTTACGTATAGGTTAAATTCAATTGGCTTTTATTTTGGTAAAATAATATTTGAGATGAAAAATATAATAAATGATCAAATTAAAAACAGGGACAAGGAAATCTGAACTTTAAAACAAGGAATATGTGTCTGAAATATTAGATCGAAGTTACTAGAAGCTCCGAGATTCTCCTAGCTTACTATGTTTCTAGAATTTTTGATTACAAACAAGGACTCCTAAGATTCTGGAACCTTACAACTAGGTCGGTCATGCAGAGATCCAACTTGTTGAGCGAACCATGAATTCTTTCCAGCTCTCTCGGAATTTCAATCACTTTGAGTATTAGTTAAATATAAGTTGAATTTTCTTACATCTACTGCTGGTATCAATAATTTATAATTGAGCATGGACACGAAGCATTATTGACTGTCGGGAACTTGGCACAGATATAAAACATACATTGTAATGTTAGGTTAGGTTTTTGAATAATCCGAAAATGAGAGTCCTCTGGCTCACATGTGTTTCTGGAATTTCTGATTATCAACAGGGACTCCTGAAATTCTGGATCCTTCCAACTAGGTCGGTCTTGCAGGGATCCAACTTATTAAGCGAACCATGAATTCGTTACAGCTTCATCGAAATTCCGAGCATTTCGAGTATTAGTTAAGTATAAGTTGAATTTCCCATCACCTAATGCTGGCATCGACAAGTTATACTTAAGCACGGACATGAACCGTTATCGAATGTCAGGAACTTAGCACAGATATAATCCTTACTTTGTAATGTTAGGTTAGGTTTTCAAATAAACCAAAAATGAAAGTCCTCTATCTCACATATATTCTTAGAATGTTTGATTACCAACAGGGTCTCCTCACATTCTGGAACTTTCCAACTAGGCGGTCTTGCAGGGATTCAACTCATTAAGCGATCATGAATTCGTTCCAGATTCTTCGAAATTTCGATCATTTTGAGTATTAGTTAAGTATAAGTTGAATTTCCCATCATCTAATGCTGGCATCGACAAGTTATACTTTAGCATAGGGATGTTCGATTCCGATTCGATTCTTTAAGAAATTGATTTTTTGGTGAAAGATTCGATTTTTGAATCGATTCTTTGCTGTTCGATTTTCTTGAGAATCGATTATTTACCCCCAGAATCGAAAAACCGATTCTTTTTCTTCTCTATACCCTGCCTGCAACTGCCTGTACTAAATTTGTCGTCTTTGGTTTGACCAGAGACAGCCAGAGACGAAGCGCCTTATGGCTCTTTTACAGCTCGTAAGTCAGACAGGCCTGTCTGCATGCGGCAATTGTCCGACTGGTTCTTTCCCATGGAGACTCAATGTCACCAGGGTAAAAAACCAATTGGAAAATTGCCGCATGTAGCAGACAGGGGCCCGTCTGTCTGACTTACGAGCTGTGAAAGAGCCATTAGGTGATGGCCTCACGAATTTACACGAAGGTGAGCAAACTATCCCAACACTGCCTGTACATATACAATTAAAATTTAAAATTTGGAACTTGGATACAAGACGCATGACCACGTGGCATGCGAGTTTCGTGAGGTGTATTTATCCGTGCAAAAGTGTGTGCAAAAAGTATTCTGACAATGCTGAAACTTATTTTATTTATTACTTTACTACTGATTTCTTATAACGCTTACAAGTCTCTATCTTCAGGGTATACTGAATATTTTACGACCGAAAGTACAAAATTATTGAAAATTTTATTTTACATAGATGTTTTCATTCAAGTTGCATTTTTTTACACTTTCATAGTTCAAAGTTTCATTTCTGTACAACATATAACTGCACGATAAATATTTTCCCATTTTCGTGACAGCCTTCCAACGTTTTACTATTTAACGCCTGCTGTGCTTACAAAAATCAAGTTTCAAGTTTTGTTTGCTGGTGATGGATTGTGTGTTGAGACTCTTGAGCAATATATTTATTATTTATTAGCTGCACGGATGGTGGATTTGGTTTGCTATAAAAAATTGCACAAAAAGTGGGTATATTTGCTACTGTCACATTATTATACTTTTTTAAACCTTTCGAACATAACCTCACGTAACCTAATTTTTTCATTCATCTTTTTTTCCTGAAACAGTGGAAGTTTCTCATTCAAATTCTCTTCAATAATTAATTTTCTGATTTCTTATATTGTTTTATAAAAAATATATAAATTGTACTGTTTTTAATGCCTAAGCTGAAGCCGTCTTTTGTCTGGAAATTTTTCACGAAAAATCCAGATGGTAGGGGTGCTTCTTGCAAAATTTGCAACCAAGAGGTGAAACGAGGCGGAAGAGGAGGTGGCACAACCAATTATACAAATCACTTAAGACGTAAATATTAAGATAATGAAAAGATTCAAAAAAATTTTAAACCTTGTGATAACGAAAAATCGGAAAAAAGCAGTGAGGTTGAAAACTCGCATGCTCAATTACAATTGCCATCTTCATCCACATATTTTTAGTCTGTGGATTTAACTGAAGTGGATTCTAGTTCACGAACTGATTTCGCATCAGTGTCTACCTTATCAGGGACAGAAATATTTGCTTTTTCTGACAGAAACAGAGAGTCTGTTTTGCAACCCACAATAGACAGTTTCTTAAACAAGTAAAATCATTTGGAGGTATGTAATATATTTTATATCTGCGTAGGATATCTAGGCCATTCATTGTTTTTTAATATTGACCACAAAACAAAGAAACAGCCAAAAAAATAATAATTTTGAAATGAAATGAAATACATTTTATTCTTATGTTGGAATAATTCGTACCAAAAAATAGTAAGAATGTTGTATGTACTAATGTGGTTCTTGAAAATAGAACATTGGAAACATAAAACCGGTATACCGTAAAAAGTTACTATGATTTCTCAAAACTCAGTAAATTGAATGATTTTGAAATCCAAAAAGTTTCAAAGGTCGCTACATGTTTCAAAAAATTTGGAATATTGACAATTTAAAAAAATGTTTTCTCAAAGCAAGAAAAATAGTAGACACTTTCATTGATGTAAGGTTTTTAGATTTCCAATTTTTCATTTTCAACAATTAACTTATACATACGTTACTCAAATTAATAATATGTGCCCTAATTCACAGTCGTCTCTCTCAATTCTACTTACACTCAAACTCCATCTCGCACTCTAACTCACTTTACTCACAAACCAAAGTTGATATACATTCAGATAATATTTTTTTCATCTTTTATTCCTACGTGAACTTCATGTACCTAATTGTATGTTATCAATGCTCATCTTAATAAACTGCATCTACATTTGAATAAAATGAATCTCTTCAGATAGAGGTACAAAAGCAGGAGAAATTACCAGTGCCATCTTGTTCATGATTGCCGAAGATTATTCACACCCCTTCAGACCGTTGATAATGAGGGATTTAGACATCTTATGAAAACTACTGTGCCGCTATACACAGTACCTGGCAGAATAGCGATTACGAAAAAAATCGAAGAAAAATATGAGTATCTATCAATGTGCGTTAAGCAGGAGTTTAATGGGATTAAGCATTTTTCAATAACTTGTGATATGTGGGCCGACACCCACAACACCATAAGCTATTTAGGCTTGACTGCACATCACGTCAATCAAGAGGGAATCCAATCCATCACGCTCGGTGTAACAGAACTATATGAAAGGCACACTTCTGGGTTAGGGAAGTGGGTGCGACAGATCTTAGCAGACTGGAATGTAGATGAAGAAGAAGTCGTTGTATTTGTTACTGACAACGCCGCAAACATAAAAAAAGCTATTAGAGATACTTTTGGGTTTAATAAACAGATATCGTGTTTTGCTTATTCACTTAATTCAGTTGCTGAAGATACATTGAATGTCTCGGATGCAACTTACCTGTGTAAAAATAAAAAAGAAATAGTAACCTACTTTAAGCAGTCAACTATTGCCGCTGACGTGTTACGGCAGCTTATGCCACTTAAATTGATCCAAAGCATCGAAACACGTTAGAAATCAATTTACAATATGCTACAGAGATTCATTTTACTTTCGAAGGAAATTGCTTCAGTTCTCTTAAGTATTCTGGAGTCGCCTAATATGTTAAATGCAGTGGAACTGCAACTAGCAAACGAAATTGTCGAGGTTCTTTGTCCTCTTGAGAAGGCTACTGGACCGGACCGGAAACCTGATGTACTTCAGTATTGGCTAAAGGATTGTAAGTCCGTCTACCGTCTATTGGCTAAAAGAATGTAAATCCGTCTACCCAACACTTAGCGTTATTGCAATAAAATACCTTTCTATCGTCTCAAGCTCCGTGCCCTCCGAGCGACTTTTCTCAAGCGCGACAATATTATGACAGACTATCGATGCCGACTTTCACCTAAGCATTTGCAACAATTATTTTTCTTACACTCTTTGTCAAAATCAGAATGGCAATCACAGGTAATTAATCTAATGATTAATCTAAAACTGTAAAAAGTCTCAAAACTGATTTCTTTTATTATTTAAATTTCTATCTGATTTGAAATTTTCATTTTTCAGGTTTAAATGTAGGAGATATCAATATTATCAGTGAATCGATATTATAAAAACTCTAAGAGAATAAATATTTCTATGAATAGATTCTTGTGCTTTTATTTGGTAAAGGTGACTAAAACAAGAATCACAAAACAAATAATTTATCATAAACAAATAATTACAAGAAAAATACAGCTATTTAAAAATTTTCGATTTTTTAAGATCGATTCTTGCAGAATCGATTCTTTTCTTTCGATTTTTACGTGAATCGATTCTCTTTCATTCGATTCAGATTCGATTCAAGAATCGATTCTTTTCGTAGAATCGAGCATCCCTACTTTAGCATGGACACGAACCATTATCGAATGTCAGGAACTTAGCACAGATATAAACCATACTTTGTAATGTTAGGTTAGGTTTTTGAATATGATAAACCAAACATGAGAGTCCTCTAGCTCACATATGTTTCTTGGTTTTCCGATTATCAACAGGGACTCCTGAAATTCTGGAACCTTCCAACTAGGTCGGTCTTACAGGGATCCAACTCGTTGAGTGAACCATGAATTCGTTCCAACTTTATCGAAATTTCAATCATTTTGAGTATTTGATTCAATAATAGGTCAAATGGATACAAAGTTTATGCCACCGCCTTATGATGCGACTACATTCGCAAAATTGAATCTGCTGATTAAAAAGAAAGCTCCAGCTACCTTCATACCTGTTTTGGATTGGTCAACTTATTCTATCGTATCAAAAAGCCAGGCTAGTGTGTTATTTTGGCAATTCATTTATTCAGAGTTTTTTTTTTAACTATTCAATTCCAAGACCTATAAGATAAACACTCTGTATAAAACATTTTTTGTAGAAACTATTCAAGATGCTGAAGAGAAGAGACGATTATTGAAATTAAAACATCGTCGGCAAAGTTTCCTCCATACGGAAGATTCTGACTACACATCTGATGAAAAGGCGAAACAGATTGAAAATAGATATAGACAAAAGGAGTTCTCGACAAAAGATATAATGTCGAATGTGCCGAAGATGAATACTCAAGAGTCTTCCGTTGATAGAGCCTGGGAATACGACAAATTAAAAAAATTGACAGAAGCAAAATCAAAAAAGGAAAAACCTGCTACAAAAAATATTGAAGATAAGAAAAAGAAAAGGGTCAGAAAATATAAAGAAAGAATTGATCTAAATCTAATTGGCGATAGTACCACAAGCTATTCTGAAAATGTCTCGTTACCAAGTATTAAAAAGTCTAAATTTAAGATTGTACCAAAGGGTAAGTATAACTTTTCCTCTTAGAACTGGATTAGTATTTTAAATTAATATTCATTTCTGGAAAATATAAGCTATTTTCTTGATATCAGATATTCAATAAATGCAGTTCGTTTACACAGGGTGTAAAGCGTATCTTCATGATGAATTCCAGTTTTTCCAGGACAAAAAAAATTTCCCAGGTACCCTTTTTTACAGTGAAAAAAGATTTCTCACGAAACAGTAAAAATTTCAAATCTAGTGGAAATAAAAAAAGTGTCATGAAAATTTTCTCATACACCTCCAAAATCTGATTTCAGGGTCAAAGAACCGTCTTCTCGTCATTGTGCATCTTATTACGGTGAAAAGTCACGAAGCTACATTCGAAAATATTTCAAAGTATCTCATTTTTGCCCGATTTCTTAATCCAAATCTAATTTGGCAGCAACATTCCTAAATACAGCAAAATCTGATATGAAATTTTCGCTCGTTGTTCGATGAAGCAGTACTTACTTCTGATAGTGAAAATTATGAAATCGTATAAAAAAACGCTAGAAGGTGCCCAAAAAGCTTCATTTTTTAAATTCCCTGACTTTTCCCTCATTTCTCCCTGACCAATATTTTAATTTCCCTGACCACTAATTATCAAAGACCAGAATTTTAATTTTGTGAAATTTTTAACATAACCTTTTATAACTGAAATAAAACGATTTCAAATCAAAATGAAAAACTTTCACATTCATTATCCTTAACAGTTTATTTAGAGTGTCTCTTATAGAAATTCCCCAACTTTTGCAAGCTTTTTTTCAAAATCCATGACTTTCCACGACAAATAAAACTCCCTGACTTTTCCCTGATTTCCAGATTTTCCCTGACCTACGGCCACCCTGTACAAATAGTGCTGGCTAACTCAGTCAAATTTCAACCAATTCTTATTAATGAAAGGTCATTACACGCGAAATTTAACTTAATTTCAATATATCGCCAGTTACAATTTATTGTATTTCCAAAAATGTTATAAAATTGTTGTTAAAGTTGAAAAAATAGGCAATTAATGAGAAACTTTGAAATATTTTCGATTGTAGCTTCCTGATTTTTCACTATGATGAAATGAACAATTTATTTTTTATAGGGGGTGTTTTCCTACCTTCAAACAAAAAAAAAAGTTTGAAATCAAATTAAAAATGGCTGAGTTATAAATTATTATATACATGAGCCTACCGAAAAATTATTTTATCCGTCTTTTTTTTTGTTCAACAGAGAACAAGTTTAAAAACCTATTTTTTCTTGAAGGTAATTCCAGGACCATAAACAGAATTCAAGGACTTTTCCTGGTAAAAAAAATCAAGGACTTTTTCACTTCTTCAAGGACTTCCAGAATGCTAGACACCCTGATTTACGATTTAAGAATGCCAAAGTCATTCAAAGTAAATAATAATCTTGTAAATCTGCACATACATTCTATTTGTCCATGGATTATTCTGCAGAACTTTCATACTATCAAACATAGATTATACCGATTGGAAACACAGTTAGAAGGATTGTCGACTATGGTCGGATCCAAATCCAAACGTGGATTTAGCATCGATAATCAGTTGAACGTTCCAATTAAAGATATGAATGAGTTCCTTGATTTTGATTAAAAACTAACTTCTGATAAGCAGTTTACACTTCATTTTGTGAGTTCCTAATTAACTTTTAATAAGAGAATATTCGTATTTCACTTATAGAAACGATGTAAATATTTCATATTTATATAGGGGAGACCACCCTACAGTAGATAATATGATCCTACCGTAAATTATCATTGATTTAAAATACTCATGTATGTAAAATAATTGAATTTAATGCAATTAATAGTAATGAAACGATACGTGTAATTATATTAAAATTAAAATTGATTAATTTAAATATATTTGTGTTTATGATTAATGATTATCTACTGTATGATCATTATCTACTGTAGGTTTGTCTCCACAAGTTAATATTATATTTTTGCATAATTAAAATATTTTAGAACTCTTGTTTTTAAAAAACTTGGTTTAAACAATATCATAAATTAGTTATAATAATCATAATTTATAAACTAGATACGTAAATATTTTTTGCAGTTATCGTCAATACAATGTTTGATAAATTTTAACTACGCTTTCACTAAAAGCATTACGAATATTTTCCAAAAATATTTGTCGAAGGATCTGGCGATGTTATTTACGAAAACCGAAAAGTCCGGCGAAAAGTTGCTTATCAAGGATTACAAATTTCATCGGCGTGTGATTGGTAAGACCACATAATATTATTGATAATTATAATTTATCAATTTTAAAAAGTTCTCTTGTCAATATCACGAAAAGGGTTTAGAACAGCAAAAAATGTATTTTCAGTTCATTTAATTATCAAGAAGCAGATTTGACGTAACTTTGTAAGCTAGCTTCAAATTTTTGTTTTCAACTGATTTTTTCAATGATTTCAGACGTATAATAATTAATAAAATAAATGTTCCTTCATAAAAGTAGTTATTATTATTATTATAATTTTAAAAAGTAGGACATACCCTAGAAGAACTGGGAAGGTCCTGACCAGTTTGCACTATGTAGGGCATTGATCTGCAAGAACGTTAGACGCTATGTATGGCCGTTGCCAGTTTACCCGGCCCACATTTGGATTTCCGCACGGGACAATGGGTAGCTTTAATTTCCGGCATCAGGGTTCTGAGATCGTCTAGTTATTGCTCAGGTAAGAATTTGAAACAAATATTTATGGTCATTTAAGGTTTACAAAATTATTTTATAGTCTATCAAATTCTACCGCTCATATATCAATAATAATTTACTCCCATGAAATATAATACAAACATGAAAATAGAATAATTCAAATGTGGGAATATATATATTCTTTTTTATTTATGCCGAAATCATCCAACATTTTATATAACTTTAAATTCGTAGGTTTGTTTCCGGATTTTCACGAAATAATTATCTGCTTTTGAAAGCTGCTTCATTTTTATAAATTTCCTTGATTACATAACTTGTTAAAAAATTGATTATTACGTCAACATTATATTTTTTCGAATTTTTATTCAACGATGTTGTTCTGATATAGGCTCCCTCTAAAAACGACGATTAGAACGGAGAGCTGATCCAGCTATTTTGGATAATTTGCACATTCGAGTCAAATCCGAGAGAGAAAACCAATGTACGAAGATTGTTGCATTAGTGAATATGATGACGAACTTGTTGAATCTGTGCGTAATAAGACTGAGCCAATGCAAATTTCACGTGAAAATATGGAGAACATTGATTTTGTGATTAATAATTGTATGGATGAGCCCGTAATTATTGAGCTTGTGAATAGAGTCTGATGACAATTTCTCACCAAAAGATGTACCTGAATCGATTCCTAAGACAACGTTTAGTACCTATATCATTTGACGCTTCGCTCACTTTCGGATTCAAAGTTGATGGTAGATATCTAATTCAATTTTTTTAAGATATGGAATAAGAAACAAAATTAAGTTTGAAAGCATAAAAGTACATATAACTATGAAGTTTAAGCGGAAAATGTTTATATAGAAGTTTTCTATGTATGATACAACAATTAACATTATATTAGATATAGAAAATTTTAATTACTGTATGTTGCGTCGCAACATTTATTAAAAATAACTTTTTAATAATTAATACGAAATGCGCCTGCGCGCGCAGTGAATGAGCCTGCGTGTGTGTGTGGACGCTAGGGTCCGAAAAGCCTAGCGCGGTGGCAGCACTTACCGGTGCAGCGCCGCTCGAGCCAAACTGG
>JAUMHM010000083.1:52024302-52046739 GCA_032362435.1 Melikaiella ostensackeni
CGGGGGGGGCGGGCTGTGCGTGAAGTCAATCCAGTAGCTACTTACCCCACGACTGAATTTCTCTTTGTTGAAGTTAAGTCATCTCCTAACAGTGTTTTGAGTGGAAGCAGTTTATAAACCACATAATACCTCTTATGGAACGGAGCTTGAGTCTGTATTTTTTTCACGTATTCCTAAGTGGTTAAAGATCTGGGATATTTCCGTCACCGTACCTTGTCCTGGAAGGAACAGTTACAGAGCATTCCGAGAAAAACTTACCGAATATTACAACAATTCTATAGGAATAAGGACTCTTTACCTACTTCCACTCGGATACTTTTGGTTAAGAGTCTGACTTTGCCCCATTTCGACTAGGGTTGTTTAGTATATGTCGATTTGACCGACGATTAAAATTTGAAGATCAAGCATGCCTTAAATGCCTGTGTCCGCTTTATCTACAATTTGCCTAAATTTGAAGACATAACTCCATACCGAAAAAAGCTGGTCTACTTAATGTTTCTAAGAGAAGACAATTTACACATTTATTACAAGATTAAACTAACAAAACACCTTTCCTAAAAAAAAGTTACTCTTTCTGATTCATCGCAGAATTTATATTACATAACTTGTAACAAAACTAGCCAAGAAAGTGAACATTCGCAAACACAGAAAAAATTCTTTCTTGAAAATTTGTTAGCAAGATCAAAATAACAATACAAATTTTCTAAAAACAAAAGGCACTCTTTTCGATTCCTCGCAGAGTTTCTGTTACATAACGTGTAACAAAACTAACCAAAAAACTGAACATTCGCGAAAGACAGCAAAAATTCTTACTTGAAAATTTGTTAACAAGGTTACAATAACAAAACACCTTTTCTAACAAGAAAACTCACTCTTTTCGATTCCTCACAGAATTTCTGTTACATAGCTTGAAACAATACCGACAAAAAAACTAAAGATTCGCGAAAGACAACAAAAATTCTATCTTGAAAGTTTGTTAGCAAGATCGAAATAACAAAACACCTTTTCTAACAACAAAAGTCACTTTTTTCGATTCCTCGCAGAATTTCTGTTACATAACTCGTAACAAAACTAGCAAAAAAACTCAACATTCTCGAAACCTAGCGAACCTGCTTTCTTATAAATTCATTAACAAGCCTAAGATAACATAACACTGTCCAACATTCCGAACTTCAAGTTCGAACAAACCAGCAACCTTATTATTTGAAAATTTTCTAATAAGCCTAAATAACACAAGACGTTTTTAACCACCATAAGTCACCCTTGTCTATTCTGACAAAGATTCTGTTACATTTATTTGCAACAAAAGCAGCAAAAAAACTTGAGGCTCGGAGAACTGTATTACTTTAGTAAAAATTTAATTGCCCATCAGTGTTATTTTACTAAAAATCAGTTAAATTTTCTCTGAAGATAATCAGTAAAATTCAGTCGATAAAAGAGATTTCACTGACTGTGTCAGAAAAAAATATACTGAAATGATGAAATGTACAATACTAACCCACTTGTAGCAACTTCATCAGTTAAATCTCACTGACACAAACATAGCGAGCAAAGTTGACTAACCACAAGACGAATCCTTAACGGAAAGTCTTCAAAACAAAAATGGAAAAAGACCTTATGCGTTAATAATAATCCGACCGGAATTAATCCGCTTTCTCGTTTCACCAAAAGTGTGAATAATTTCTAACTTCGGTGACATTTATTGAATTTTTAAAAATAGATAAGGGTTCGTCGTCAAAGTAAAACCTTGTCGTTCGTATTCCCTAACGAAAAAATTATCGAAAAAAAATTTCAAGCATGAATTTGAATTATTTGATCGGAATTGATGAAGTATTTTCCGAAAATAATGTGTCGTGTGAATAATTTCTAACTTTAGTGAAATTTATTAAATTTTTAAAAATAGGTGAGATTTTGCCGTCAGAGTGAAACCTTCTGTTCTATTCCTTGATGGCAAAGAACTATCCAAAAAAATTTCAAAACCTCAATTCCAATCATGCCACCGGAAGTAGGGATTTTTTTCTGAAAATCATGACAAGTGTGAATAACTTTTAACTTCGGTGACATTTATCGAAATTTAATAATTAGATGAGAATTTTTTGTCATAGTGAAACCTTGCGGATTGTATTCTCTTACCTGTTTTTTAAATTCAATCAATGTAACCGAAGTAAGAAATTATTCACACCTTTCATGATTTCTAGAAAATACTTCATCATTTCCGGTCGCATGATTTAAATTTTTTTTGATAGTTTTTCTATCAGAGAATACAATCGGCAAGATTTTACATTGACAACTCTCACCTATTTTTCAAAATTCAATAAACATCACCAATGTAAGAAATTGTTCACACTTTTCATAATTTTCAAAAAAAGCAGTCCTTACGGTGGCATGATTAGAATTTAGGTTTTAAAAGTTTTTTGGGTAGTTTTTCCATCAAGGAATACAATCGGCAAGGTATTATTTGGACGACAAACGATTATCTATTTTTCAAAATTCAATAATAGTCACAAAGCTTAGAAATTGTTTACATTTTTCATTATTTTTGAAAAAACCCCTACTTCCGGTCGCATGATCGAAATTTTAGATTTTAAAATTTTTTGGATCGTGTTTTCATCAAGAAATAAAATGGGCAAGATTTCACTTTGATGACAACCTCTTATCGATTTTTCAAAATTCAACAAATGTCACCGAAATAGGAAATTATTCACACTTTTCATTATTTTAAAAACGCACTACTTTCGGGGGCATGATTGGAATTGAGGTTTTCAAAGTTTATTCGGAAGTTTTTCCATCAAGGAATACAACAGACAAGATTTAAATTTGACAACAAACTCTTCCTATTTTTTAAAATTCATCAAGTATCACTGAAATTAGAAATTATTCACACTTTTTATGATTTTCAAAAAATAATACACTACTTCCCGTGGCATGATTGAAATTCAAGTTTTAAAATTTTCCGGGGTTGTTTTTTAATCAAGAAATACAACAAATGAAGTTTCACTTTGACGACAAACTTCCATCAGGAAATACAATTGGCAAGGTTTCACTCTGACGTCAAACTCTTATCTATTTTTTAAAATTCAATAAATGTCATCGAAGCAAAAAATTATTCACACTTTTGATGATTTTCAGAAAATACTCCATCACTTCCGGTTGCATGAATTAAATTCAGGCTTCAAAAGTTTTTGAAGAGTATTTCAATCAGGAAATACGAACAGCAAGTTTTACTCTGACGACAAACTCTTATCTATTTTTTTAAATTTAATAAATGTCACCGAACCAAGAAGTTATTCGAACTTTTCATAATTTCCAGAAATTACTCAAACACTTCCGGTCGCATGATTCAAATTCATGCTTCAAAATTTTCTTCATAGGTTTTTCATGGGGGAATACATTTGGTAAGGTTTTACATTAATGTCAGACTCTTAGCCATTTATAAAGATTCAATAAATGTCACCGAAGTAAGGAATTATTCACACTTTTGATGATTTTCAGAAAATACTCCATCACTTCCGGTAGCATGATTCAAAATCAGGCTTCAAACATTTTTGAATAGTTTTTCCATCAGGGAATACAAACAGCAAGTTTTATTCTGACGACAAACTCTTATTTATTTTTTGAAATTTAATAAATGTCACCGCACTAAGAAATTATTCGAACTTTTCATGATTTTCAGAAAGTACTCCGACGCTTCCGATCGCATGATTAAAATTCATGCTTCAAAATTTTTTTATAGTTTTTCCATCAGGGAATACAATCAGTAAGGTTTTACATTGATGACAGACTCTTACCTATTTACTAAGATTCAATAAATGTAACCGGAGTAAGAAATTATTCACATTTTTTAGTGATGTAATCTGTTAGATTCATTATGACACTTTATTGCTTTGATCCGCGTAAGTAATTTTAATATCTTTATTTGCGTATATAAATTCTTTTTTTTATATATATTTCGCTCTAGAGCAAAATAAAAATATTCCAATACTATTTTCTATACTTAAAATACAAACTATGCCTCCTACCAGAAAATATTTAGAGGCAAGTTTACAGGCCTTCGTAAAAGCAACAATTTTGATATCTCAACTTTCTTTCGTATTCCGCATTATTTAGCTCAAAATTTGAATTTTCGATTTTTCAAGAAAATTCAAAAAGTTGTTATGCTAGTCTTGTAGGGCTTTCAAAAAGGAACGTTTTTCTTCTCTTGATTTTGTTTCATATCGTGCGTTGTCTTGCTTAAAATTTTAATTTTCGTTTATTTTTTTAAATTTTGGAAATGTTATAAGTCTGATCATTTTTTTTTATCCAAAAAAGTCATTTGGATAAATTGTGCGACTTTTTGAGTATGACGAATAGCCGTACATAGAATTTGTAAATTAAAAAAAAAGTGGTCTTAAAAATTTTTTGAATGCTCAAACTTTTTGAATTTTTGTCCAAAATGGCTAGTAAACGAACTTGACTTTCATTTCAGAACGCTAAAGAAGTATACCAAAGGCCAATCTCATCAGTTAATTCTTTCGAAAGTTATCGTGTTCACAAACTAAAAATCTACAGACACGCAGACAGACTGTCATATTCGTACGATTGATCATATAAAGTAATGTTTAACAGCAACTTTATTTGACCTTTTAAAAGCACAAATTCTACTTTTTTGGCAATTTTTTTCTTATCTCGCGGCGTTTGGCTCCAAAATAAAAATATTCCAATACTATTTTCTATACTTAAAATACAAACTGTGCCTCCTATCAGAAAATATTTAGAGGCAAGTTTACAGGTCTTCGTAAAAGCAACAATTCAGACATCTCAACTTTCTTTCGTATTCTGCGTTATTTCGCTCAAAATTTGAATTTTCGATTTTTCGACACAATTCCAAAATTTGTTATGACAATCTTAAAGGGCTTTCAAAAAGAAACGTTCGAAACGAAATTGTTCGACTTTCTGAGTACTATGAATATCCGAACATGGAATTTGTAAATTTGAGAAAAAAGTAGTCTCAACAATTTTTAAAATGCTTCCACTCATTGAATTTTTGTCCAAAATGGCTGGCCAACGAACTTGGCCTTCATTTCAGGGCACTCAAAAAGTATATCAAAGGTTAATCCAATCGGTCAATTCTTTCGAAAGTTATCGTGCTCACAAACTAAAAATCTACAGACCCATACACAGACAGACACACAGACGGACACATTCGTAAAAACATGTTTTTCGGGTTCAGGGGGTCTCAAAACGTGGACATTTGACAAAAACGGGGGGGGGCAAATTTTACACAAATCTAATGCATTCTCTGATGAGAATGTAAAAATTAAATGATGTTCTGGCGAAAAACATAGATTTAACAGTACTGCAATTGATTGCTGAAAATTTTGATGCTCAAAATAATGAAAGTTGTCCCTACTCTGAAAGTGAAATTCAGAAGATGAAATATGCCCCCATCACGCCGATAGACGTGGAGCATACATAGTTTCTCTCGATATGCTAATATTTTCAGAAACAGAAGAAGAGCGTTCATTTTCGATAATTTGAGAATGTTATTCACGGTGTCGGCTAATGCTTTAACCCTTAATAAATTGAATTTCGACAATGGTTGGTGAAAAATTGTTATATGTCATTTAATTTGAAATGTCTTTTCGACACCGTTTCATTTTATTTGCATTGATAATGACAACGCATCATTTGTCGCTCTATTTTCTTTTCCTTCTACTCAGTGCTGTCGAGCCTAGACTCGGTGCGCAACTTCAGACTGGGCTCGTCCGCTCTCTGCATGTAACTCTGTACAGCTATTCGTATAATATACATCTACTGCGCAGAATTAGCTGTTATAATAATCTACTATGTATGCTTGCACTCTATATAACGCTGCTGCGCATCCTTGCATGCATATAACACAACAGCGCATCTGTAACTGTAATATAACTTTACTGCGCAGCCCTAAGTGTCATACACATTCAACTCGCAGCAATAACAACCACATAACTGATGCGCTGCAGTAAATATTACAGAAACCTACTACGCAGCCGTAATTACGACATAACTCTAATGCGCAGCCTAGAATGCCACGTACGTCTACTGCGCAGCCGGAAGTTCAGCCTAACTCCAGTGCGCAAATACAAATGCCACAGAAGTCTACTGCGTATCCGCAGGTACGACATGACTCTAGTGCGCAACCATAAATGTCACAGATGTCTATTGCGCAGCCGATAGTGCAACCCAACTCTAGCGCGCAACCAAAAATCAAGTCCACTGCACAGCCAGAAGTGCAATCCAACACAACCGCAACGCACACTAGTGTGCAACCGCAAACACTACATGAGTCTACCGCGCAGCCGGAATTGGAACCTAACTCTAGTGCTCAACCAAAAATGCGACAAAAGTCTATTGCGCAGCCGGAAGTGCCACAGAAGTCCACTGCGCAGCTGGAAGTGCAACCTAACTATAGTGCGCAACCGCAAATGCGACAAAAGTCTACTGCGCAGTCAGAAGCGCAACTCAACTCTAGTGCGCAATCTCAAAAGCCACAGAAGTCTACTGCGCATCCGGAAGTGCGAGACGGCTCTAGTGCCCAACCAGAAATGCCGCAGAAGTCTACTGCGCAGTCGAAAAAGCAGTATAAGTCTAGTGCGCAACCTCAACTGCCACAGATGTCTACTACGCAGTCGGAAGTGCAACCCAACTCTAGTGCGCAACCACAAACGCCACAGAACACAGAAGTCTACTGTGCAGCCAGAAATACGACACGACTCTTGTGCGCAACCTTAAGTGGCATATAATTCCACTGCGCACCCGGAAGTGCGACGTGAATCTAGTGCGCAGCCATAAATTCCAAGTACAACAGATTTCAATTTTACATATCGATGGAGACGGACGACACCGACCCGGTCTGGTATTTATTCGGTCCGGATCTCTAAAATACCCGGACCGAAAAATTCCGTTTCGGATCTATCACGCACAGATCCGATTCGAAAATTTTCGGTCCGGTCCACTACAGATCCGAACCGAAAAAATTTGAATCGGATCTCTGGAGAACTGAACCTAAAATTTTCGGTCCGAATCTCCTAATGCAAATTGCTGGATCCGGATCTGAAAACTTCGGTCCGGTTCCGGACCTTGCACATCTCTGAGTTAATCCCTATTAAGAACTCTACTTCCTTGAGGAAGATGTATTGTGTATATCTGGTGCACCTGCAATATGTCATATAATGACAGGTCTGTTCATTAGCCGATGGGGTGCGACCAATCCTTATTCAAAACACAACTTTTCCTCGAGGAAGATGTCTTTTGTATAACTGGTGTACCCGCCAATATGTTGTATAATGACGGGTCATCCCTGTAACCATTGAGATGGTACCAATCCCTAATGAGAACTCAACTTTCTTGAAGAAGGTGTATTTTTTACACACGGTACACTCGGAAGAAATGATAAAATGACCGGTTTTCCCAGTAATCGTTGTGGTGTGACCAATTCCTACTCAAAAGTCAACTTCCTCAAAGAAGATGTATTTTGTACACTTGGTGCACTTGGAGGATGTTTTACAATGAGGGGTTATTATATTAACCATTGGAAAACGACTAATTATTATTTAGAACTCAACTTCCTCGAAAAAAGATGTATTTTGTACACTTAGTGTACATATGGTATATGAAATGGAATCCGGTAACCGAGCGTTTAGGGGAAAATTTTTTTAATTTAATAAATTTGTCTGAACAGCAGTCTTCCGACAGGAATAGTGACATGAAACTTTTTTTTTCTCTTGTCCATCAAAGATAAATAATTTGTGAAATGAAATCTGAGAACTGAGCATTCAGAGAAAAATTAAAACCTAAAAAAAATTATACATTAGAGTCTGTGGATGGCTGAAACGTAGTTCTCATAGTGTGATTGCCGTCTAAATCAATTTATGACTTTATTTTAATGGCAAAAAATTTATTTCCGTAATTTAAAAAAAAATTATACTTTCGTTTATAAACGTTGCGAATTTCAGCGACATATGTTCACTGAGGATCTATATTTGCAAAGTATTAAAAAAATGATTATTATTATGATACTTACCAATGTCATTGAAGAAAAGCATGAAGAGGACAAGGGTACTGAAAAGGTACCTCATTTTCTTGGTAGGTATGGATAAAACTGACATTCAGAATCTCGTAAGGGGCAACTTATGATTTTTCAGCAATCCGCTCGCTGATATATATACTAGTCGTTTGATGTACAAATCCAGATTGTGGAGTGGAAAACAGATCCAGATATTTACACGTCATAACTTTTTATTAATATCCCTGAAAACGTTTTTAATCTTCCAAGATTACATTGAGGACATAGAGTCGTAGACTATTATAAACGACGTTTAGTTCTTTTACCGGGGTGAAGGGGTTCCACAGAACGTGGCACCAGTCGATGCCCCCCCCCCCCCAACTTCTAAATTACTTTGAACAATAGCAAAATGCAAACATTTACCGTACTCTGATTGAATTACACTCATGTGAGCAAATATGATAAAACATTCGCATTTTTCTATCGTTAAGAAGAAATTAGAATGGGGTGCCAACAACTGGTGCTCTTACCCCATACCTCTTTAACAGAGTTTTGTGGTGAGATTAAAATATACCAGCCCATAAATTTTTTTCCTTCAGCTCAAACAAGTCGATTAATTTGAATATTTTCACTCGACCGTAATGTACGTTCTCATTGCAATCGGAATCGTACACTGAGAAAAAAATTTGGTTGATTAAACAAAATTTTGCTTAAATCAACCAAATGAATGCATTGCTATATCGGCAACCAAAGGTTTGGTTGATTCAAGTAAATGCTTGTTTGATTCAACCAAATTTGAATTATTTTAACCAAATCTTTTAGTAGCTGAAATATTTGGTTAATTCAATCAAAAATTTTGTATGAATCAATTAATTATTTGGTTGAATCAACCAGAATTTGTTCGATTTAACCAAATTTCAATGTAGATATATTCAAGAAACAAGTTTTTTTGATCCAAGAAAACTTTTTTTCTGAGTTTATAATTCCAGTTTGAAAGAAATTAAGATAAAATTAAAAAGTTAAAATTGTTGGCAAGAATCGAGATTGAGTGTCTAAATTTCCAAAAATTCATAGATTTTTTCGTCATCCTAAAGACAGGTTAAAATTTTCAGAAAAGCAAAAGGACAAATTCTATGTTACAGATATAGAATTTTGTTACTTGCGGGTATGTAACTTTGGCAGTAAGATTAATTTCTAAACGTCTTAAATTTTAAATTGTTCAAAATACACTTCGAAATTGAAACAGTGTAACCTAGATTCATCCTGGAAATTGAAATTTTCAAAATTTATCGAAATTTCGTTCAAATTGGAAATATATTATTCCGATTGAAACGAGAAGGTACATTACATAACGTGGCAAACATTATAAGAAACTAGCCCATATCTTAAAAAAACATCTTGCGTAATTATTTACGACTGCTAAGATAAATACTTCGAGCTGAATAGATTTGTCTGAATCAAACTAGAAAATTTTATCTTAGCACTAGAATCTAATTCCATCATTTGTCATGTTCTATTTACATAAATCTTGTAATAATTTTCTCAAGTTCCTTCAATTTGACAATTAATTAAAATGTTAACTTAATTAGTACTTCTCAAGAAATAGACTTGCCAAAAGGTTTGACACACATTTAGGTAAAAGAAATGATACCCTCATTGCCTAAAAAAATGGTACTCAAAGGAAGATGCCATATACACAATGTGTGCATTCTGTTGTTATGTACCATTCAGTACTTCACTAAAAAAAATGATTAGGCATTTATGTTGATTTTTCTCCAATCTTATGGTTTTTACAGATATTTTTGGTTTAAAATATATTTAATATATTCTTAAGTCTACTATACATTAGTTTTCTTTACAAATATTCTGTCAATAGAATTAAAATGTCATTCTGGTACTTACTATAAATAGAATAAGGTTGCTAGGAGGATGTACATAAATTGAAGTAAGATAATTAAATTCAATCAAAATGCGATTCTGGTACTTATCTAAAAATGAGTTTGCCAAAAAGGATTCGCATACCTTGAGGTAAAGAATAATAAAAAAGTGAAAAAGAAGTTACCTATAAAAAATGGTACGTAGAAGAAGATGCCATATACAGAGTATATGCATTTTTTCATTAAGAATATTGAGTCCTGCATTAATGATTTTTTAGACAAGGTTTTTGTTTTTAGTTGTTTGATATCTTTATGAATTTCATATAGGAGAGTAAAAATATTTTAGTATCTTATTATTGTGTCTTTGGACTAATTTATGAATCGTAATATTTGGGACTAAGACTTTCTGAATAGTTTCCTGAAATCTGTTGATATTCTTCGAGCGAAAAACTAAAAAAAAACCTTCTATCTGCAATAGATTTGTAGTTACGGTTTTGGAAGAACACCGACTTTTCTACACAGAAAAATCTAGGCATGTTTCCCAAGGTACTAACAGTCTCGACTCCCACAAGAAACACGAAGTCATTCTTTTCAGTAAGTTTCTTTTGTCATCAAAGAATGGATTTTGAAACATAACGAACTAAATGATAAAATGACTCAAAATAACAAAAAGCATGATAGAAAGTTTCAACACATACACTCAACTCTGGATTTAAGTCACCTGGGTTTGAGTCGTTCCTAGAATGTCTGCCGGCTCATACTCATGGATGAGGAATTTCGACGGGCAGGGAAAGAGGCGCGACGAACTCGATGCAATTACGCAGTACCGTAAACACAAAGCGGGCAGTGCCCCAAGCGGATAATTTCGTCAGTTCCTTTCAGTTTGCTTTCAGTGTTTCGGTTGGTTTTGGTAATGCGTAAGAAAAATGACAAGAAGAACTTGTATACTATATTTAAATAAAAATAGATATCTTTTCGTAAATTGAGTGAATCATTCCCACGTGGAAGGATTCCCCTGAAAGTACTCCACGGAAATTCTACGGAAATTCCAGCTGGAAATTAAAACACTGTAGAAGTCTACTGCGCAGCCGGAAATGCGGCATAACTCTAGTCCGCATCTGGAAGTACGACATAACTCTACTGCGCAGCCTTTAGTATCATAGAGTTGAACTGCACAACTTCTTCGAGGAAGCACGGAATTTCCAGCTGGAATTCCCGTGAAGTACATTCGGAGGAATCCTTCCACGTGGGTTAATACCTTAATTAAAAGAAATCTTAAGAGTACCTATTCATAGGCAACCCTGCAAATTGAAAGAAATCTTAATTTTTTAACCTTTTAAATCTTCTGAGACCCCACAAAGTCCCATGAAATTCGTAGAAATCCTTTAAAATTTCATTTCATATCATTTACTCCCTAAAATCCCTTGAAATCCTTTGATAAACCCTCTTAAAATACCTTGCAATTGTTTAAATCTCTGATATTGCTTGGAACCTTTTGAAATACACTAAAATATTTCAAACCAATTGAAATCTTCAAAAAAAATATAAATCTTCAAAATCCTTGGAGATCCTATTATATCGCTTAGGTCCTGTAAAATCCCTATACGAATCCCTTGAAATACTTCGAAAACCCGTTAATTATCTTGAAATTTGTAATATCTCCTAAAATTTCTACAAAAAATGTTGAAACTTTGAAATTCTTTGAAATCCGATGAATCTTCGTGAAATCTCTTAAACTCCCTTGAAATCTATGAAATGCTCTAAAATCACTTGAAATGTTTACAAAAATTTTGAAATCCCATGAAATATTTTGAAATTTTTCGAAATTTGCCTTAATTGCTTGAATTATTTCTGAACGAGCTAAGTTTACAATTTACATTAATTTTGAACTTCGACAACATTCTTTTTAAACACTTAAACTTAAAATTACTAAAAAACTAAGGCTTCAAATTTGAGGCTGTATAATTTAACTATGAATTTACTCATTTTTTCATAATTGAATTCGAAATTAATCATTGTTAAACGTTTCCGCATTAAAAATGTCCAACTTGCAATTTTAAAAAATTAGAACTTCGAAGACGGATTCACGCAATTAGAAATTGTTCAATTTTAAATTCTATTAATTTAAAATTGTCAAATTATAAAGCTTCAATGAAAAATTATTTGATTTTTAATGTTCTCAATTAAAATGGTACAATATTTTATAGTTCTAAATTTCAGTTTTATAAGGTTCAATGTGATAAAAATTGAAACTGTGTAGCGAACTTCTGAGAAAAAAGGAAAAAAGTAGATTAGTCGCATTTTTTTCAAAAAAGTCGAAAGAAGTCTAAATAGTGGCATGATCCGAGCCCTGAAATAAAGCGTTTGATACTTTTATCAGATTTTAATGAACGAAAAGAGGAGTATCTCGGAATTACTGGGTTTTAGTTTCTAAACTACGATAAAAAGTACGTACAAAGTTTTCCAACAAAATTTTAAAGATCAACTCATACAAAAAATAAAATTACTATTTTCTAAGAAATTAATTTTTATTTCATACCTAAGATTTTAATTAATTTACAAAAAAGATCAAAATAATCACCCGTAGTTTCCTATGAAATTTCCCTGATAAGGCGGTCTGAATGAGGGGCCGGATGCAATAAGGGCACATAAAATTTTCTCTTGCAAGACAAAGACGCCTGGAGACTTCTTAAAAAATTTGCTAACTTCAACTTATAAAAAAAGTATCTCGATATTAAATATTATTGCGCATCCTTTTCTAGTTAGAAAAGAAATTGTAGTAGTGGTTTTGAAGTTGTAAAGTGTTGTAAAGTAGTTTTATGTCTTCTAGCGTTTCGTTTACCGAGGGAATTTTTAGCAGGCAATACATTTTTGGGACAAAAATTCGGAAAAAGGTATGATAAAATTTTTTGAAAAGTTTCAGATCAAAACATTGAATATTTTAGCAGCAGTAATGATTTTAGTTTGTGACATCGCTCGAGTTTTCGAGTTTACTATAGGCTCCCGGGCTTACCGCCGCGCCACGGTATCGCGCTAGTGAGTTTTGGCTTATAAGACGATATTGCTTAAATTTCTTAGTGAATAAGAATTTAACAAAAGGAAGTTTTCAAAACACTCATGAATTTTATTCAATTCTTGATTAATTCGCACACAAACTATACAGTTTAATGAATAGAAGATTATTAGTTTTGCATAATATTTTCCTTATGCATAATTTAATTCTATCAAATGACTTTACATCTGAAAATTTTAATTAATTATATTTTCTATTGATATTTCAATTCAAATAACTCAAGCAAAAACAATTAAATTTAGATTCAAAAACTTCTATAAACTTAAATGCGTAATGTCCAAAGAAGAGTTAAGGACTAACTGATCTGTTTTCATTTTTAAATATTTTTAGACAAAGTGCAAGATACGTGTACATAGGTCTTTTTACTAAACAAATTCTCCAGGTCGCTTAGTAGTTAAGCAGTTATGCCGGTGTAAACATTACGTACATTAGAGTATCCTACATTCAAATCCAAATGTTACAAGGGGAAAAATTCATTAAACAAAACAAAATTCATGGGTGTTTTGTAAACTTACTATTGTTAAATTTTTATTCACTAAGAAATTTGAGTAATATCGTCTTATAAGCCAAAACTCACTAGCGAGACAACGTGGCATGGCGGTAAGCCCGGCAGCCTATATAGTAAACTTGAAAACTTGAGCGTCGTCATAAACTAAAATCATTAATGCTGCACAAGTATTCAATATTTTGATTTGAAACTTTCAAGAAACCTTATCATACCATTCTCCAAATTTTCGTCGCGAAATGTTTTTGCCTGCTCAAAATTCCCTCGATAAGCGAAACGGTCCAGATAACGAAATAATTTTTTTTTTTAAATCTTCCAATTAGCGATTACAAAATATAATATTCGGAATCTACAAGTTTTCACGATTGCCAGCGGATGTAATTTGTTCAGAAAAGTTTAAAAATTCTCCCTGCAATCGTCCTACGAAAGCATTTCATTCCCCCTTCCCAGGCTGTCGGTTTGGAGAAAAAAAATGCACATCTGCGAAAGAAATTTAAGCCTTCGAAACGAGCCCAAGACAAGGTCTCGCTTTTCAAAGCCTAGAATAAAAAAGGCCTTGGATTTCAGCCGCCTTGGAATGTCTCGAAATTCAAGACCTCAAATTATCCTGCCTTGCTTTTCTCGACCTCCGCCTTGAAATTTCTCGTCGTAAGCGGCATCTTTATCTCTTTTGATCCAACTTCAAGATGAAAGTAAGTCCCTAGGATTTTAAAACTTTTTTAGACAAATTACATACGTCGGGAATCGTGAAAACTTTTAGATTCCGAATATATTATTTTTAAATCGCTGATTCAAGAATTCAAAAAAATTTTACTTCGTTCTTCGGGTCGACTTAGAGACAAAAGATACCTGCTAAGAATGGTCAGGCAAGCTGGGGTCTTAAAGAGTCTATTCCCCGAGAGAAGGCTCAAGCGACCGACAAGTTTTGGGTCCTTTTACGCAGCCTGTCATAAATATTTCCGTGAAGGCAGAATTTGCTGAGATGTTCGAGGTTGCTGTTGATAACATCTGGTCACAACTTTTCGACCAAATTTACCGAAGGATACCAAGAAAGCAATACATGTAAAACTTTGATCAATGAGAAGAAAAATGAAAAAAAAAACTACGCGTAGAAAAAAGAAAAGGAAACTCCATCACCAAATGTTTCTTTTCGATCATGCGCAAACTTTAATTCTTCTCTCGGGAAACAGTGTATAGTCTGAAAAGCGTTCTTCGGCATAATGTCAATGAGTTTCCTTCCCTACCTGTTATCTATGCTTCACATTTAAAAGAGTGCTTCGATGTTATGAAAATGCTTCTTCTGAAAATAAAGTACCACGCACACTGTTGACCAATCTGTTCAGGCTTTGAAGTGATTGCTATTTTATTAGGACTGCAGACAGGATACACGAAGTTTTGTTGTTTCTTATGTTATTGGGACAGCCGTGCTAGGGACAAACATTATGCTGTCAAGGTTTGGTCCGAACGTGACTCGTTCAAACCAGGGCAAAGAAACGTCGCTCAAGACCCTCTGGTAGACCCTAAAAATGTTACTCTGCCGCCTTTACATATCAAACTCGGGATAGTTAAGAACTTCGTAAAACCAAAAGCTCGAAACGAAAACGCGTTTGCCTATCTGAAATCGAAATTCCCAAAACTTAGCGGAGGGAAAATCAAAGAAGTGGTTTTCATAGGACCTCAAATTCGTGAGCTTATTCAAGACTCAGAATTCGACGAATGATTGAGCAGTGAGAATAGGAAAACCTGGTTATTCGTGGAGAATGTGATCCGAAATTTCCTTGGAAATCACAAAACTAAGCACTACAAGTGGTATGTGAATGAAATGTTGACACGATTTCAAGGTCTGAATGTAAATATGTCATTGAAGATACATTTTCTACATTCACACTTAAATTTCTTTCCTGGAAAGTTGTAATTAGTCAGTGACGAACACGGAGGAAGATTCCACCAAGATATAGCAACTATTAAGAAGAGATATCATGGTAAATAGACCAAGTAGGCTTGCTGATTATTGCTGGAGTCTCATCCGTGGCAACCCGATCAAAAAACATGTTCGCTTAAGCAAACGTCGGAAATTTCAATATGCAGAAATGAAGATCTGATGCCCAGTACAGCATTTAGCACAAGTTTTCGGGAATTAAAAAGAAGGGTGCACATTTTTCAATATATCTCAGAAACGGATTATACGAATTCATATTCTCTTTCAGATAATCATTCTTCATCAAAAAACAAACAAATTGACCTATAATTTATGTCAAAAAAAATAAATAAACCTTGAATTTACAGTGCATTCAAATTTAAGTAAATTTCTCAAATTTTTTTCAGTTGTTCGAGAATATCTCAGAAACCATTATAGATAGCGCTGAAGTAAGACTATATTCGCAAACTGCATTAAAAAATTCATCGACATGACATGCGGTAAGGTCGGAAAAAACATTTTTTGCTCTTAAAAAAATGTTAAACTCTTTTTGATTGAAAATTTTAATTGCAAATATCTATTAAACTAGACCTGATACCAAAGAACGGAAGCCATGCTCATTTTGAGTCAGATATTGATCCCAAATCGTGACGCAGCATTTTTTAGTCAAAAAGGACCCGAATGGAGTTATTTAACGAAAGAAAATTACATGAAGTTGCCGCGGCAACGACTAAAGTAAGATCTGAAAAAAAGGAGGGCAGCAAAACTAAGCCTAGATTTTTCTGTGTTTTTTTACTTACGGTGCAGAATGCAATTTTGTGAATCGCATTTATATGAAGGACTGAAAGTTCCAGGTAGGTTGATCATAAAAATTTCTTACCACTTAAATATTTTATACCAATTATTTGCATAATTTTTAAGTTTATTTTTTACTTGATATTAAATTAACTCTATTTTAATTTTCTGGATACGGAATGTGGTATTTATGTCGATACAGTACTTTGGAAATCTTTTTGTTTTTGCTTTACGATATTGCAAACCTCTCGTCAAAAATGATGTAATTTGTGCGCGATATAATATAGATCATGCATTGTTGTATGTATTTTTTTATATGCAGCAGAATATAATTTATAAAAACGTTTAGGTTCAGGGTTGCCCAGGGTGCTTATAGATCTTACCAGCTTCATTTGGAAGAGCGAAAACGAATTGCTGATGAAAAGGCTGCTCCAGTAGCTGCTGAAATACAGAGAAAAGCAGACGAAAAGACTTTGTTACGTAGTATTAATAACTGAAATAAAAGTGTTGAGAATTTGGAAAAAAATTTTAATGTGCTGAAAAGTCTTATGTACGCGCAGAAAGTGATGCCGAAGAAATACAAAACGTACTAAAAGATTTCATAAAGAAGGCTGTTACAGTTACAGTAATGACAGAAATTGTTAAGAGTTTAGAAAAATTGCGTGAAAAAGAAAAGGTAAAAAGGAAGAGAGTAGACAAGTTACAGTCCGAGATACGATCAAGGAAATCTGATAATATAAACTCTGTGATGAAAAAAGACGAGTGGAAGATTCTCAGTCATAATTCCTAAGAGCTTCCTGTTTTCCATTCTGTTTGTTATTCTCGTAAGTCCATAAAAACGAGAGCTGATATACGATATTGTGATATTCGTCGATAATTCTGATCTTACTAATAATACGAATATAGCAAATGTCATGAAAGGTACAAAATATTACGATAGAATCGTTATGCCAGTATTGTCTTTAATTTATTTCAATTTACAATTAGATAAGAAAGACTATTACTATGGTAAAAAAAGCTTACTTTTTAATTTCAAAACTGAAATCTAGATGACTAGCATTCATTTTATACTGAAAGAGTTGTTAATTACATTAGAGTTGTATAGTTGTGAGCCGAATTTATCGAAAGTAGTCTTAAACCTGTACACTTACGCTGGTGGGTTATATATATAAACTTTGTGAACAACACCCTATAGATTTACCCGTCTTGACTTTGTTACAAAGCTTAATGTCGGAAATATATTCTTATAATCCGCTCCGACTTTTCAAAAAGCTGCTAGTAAAATAAAAACTATATCAAACCTTTAATTCACCTTGTATTACGAGCTTATTCTTCCTTACTAATTTTTTTTCGTCCTCCATTTTTGTCAAAAGGGTACCCTTTGAGCACGAAAAAAGTACCCTATGAGTGTGCAGAAAATTACACTTTGGTCCCTATTTTTTATCCCATAGGGACTATGAGGCCTACAATGGGAACCTTCAATCCACGTAAATGTGATTTTTGGCACATTTCTCAACTATTTTCTCCGGGTTCTGTCACATTCGTTTTCAGAAAATATGGAATTCACACAAGGACCCTTCAATGAAGCATTTTTTCAAAAAAATTGCATTTCAGATTTCAAACGGTGCAAAAATACCAGACGAATAATTTTAGTCTCCTGTCTATTTATCGTGTCTAGCGCGGTTTCGTGGGAAACTTGAATTATCATTTTTCTCAGTTTGATTTTTCATAGCTAAAACCATAAATATTGGCAGTAGAAGGCTGGCTAACGAACTTGATCTGTCTTTTTTGACCGCAAATCAGTGTGCAAAAGAAAATTCGAATTAGAATATTCCTTCGGAAGTTATCGCGTCGTCAGACAACAGACCGATTAACAGACATTTTCGTAGGAACCATTTTTTCTGACTCAGGGGGTCTTAAAACGTCGAGAATTGACGAAAACTGGACAGGTTCAAATTCACATTGAAATAATGGTTGAACAGTAGAATTACATATATATTTGTTAACGTTATCAGTGAGTGTCCCACTAGTCTCACATGTTGTAATAGCGTGTTTTTGTTTGGAAATTGATTTCAGTAGTATAAAATTACTTAAGATGAAAAAATACGTAATTGAATAGTAAATTATTTTCACTTTTCATTCCTTGAAGCAGTTAGTTTGTTTAACAGTCGTAAATAATTACCCAAGATGTTTTTTTAGAGATATGGGCTAGTTTCCTATAATGTTTGCCACGTTGACTAATGTACCTTCTCGTTTCAATCGGAATCGTATATTTCTAATTTGAACGAAGTTTCGATAAATTAAAAAAATTTCAATTTCCAGGAAGAATCGAGATTAGACTGTCTAAATTTCGAAGTAAATTTTGAACAATTTAAAAGTTGAGGTGTTAACAATTAATCTTGCTGCCAAAGTTACATATTTGTGACAAAATTCTTTAAATGTAGCATAAAATTTGTCCTTTTGCTCTTCTAAAAATTTTTAATTGTCTTTAGAATGACAAAAAAAATTAATAAGTACATTTTGCTATTACAAACGGCACATGTCACATTCGATTAATTTTGGTAAGAGTGCCTTAGTGTGATATTTCGCATTCATTGAAATTTTTGCTTATATATTTTTTTTAATGCTTCGTAGAACAAACATATTTTCGATCTCTTAAATGCTTTACAATTTAAAGTTAGATGTACCTGAAATTCTGAACGTTCAAATGAACGGAATATTTTTTTTCTAATTCTATCATATCTACAAATATTGTTCCAACTACAATTCAAAATAATATACTATGAGTTTCTTTTGTAATCTATTATTTTTAATGTAAAAAAATTAATATTTCAGCACTGTTTCTAGTTTACAAAGTCATCAGTAAAAATTTCGTTCAGTTGAACATTCACAACTTTGAGCACATTAAAGTTCGTCTTAGTTTCGACTTCCTAATCTATTAATTTTGTGAAATTTAGACACTCTAATCTCGATTCTTTCTACAAATTGAAACTTTTTAAATTTATCTTAACTTCTTCCGAATTAGAATTATAAACTCAGAAAAAAAGTGTTCGTGAATCAAAAAAACTTCATTCCGTATATACATTGAAATTTTGTTGAATCAAACAAGTTTTGGCTGATTCAACAAAATAATTGATCGATTCATACAAAATTTTTGGTTGAATTTACCAAATATTTCGTCTACTAAAAGATTTGGTTAAAACAACTAGAAATTTGGTGGAATCAACCAAACTTTTGGTTCGCCTTGCAGCAATGCATTTTTTGGATTTGAAAATTTAAAAAAATTGTTCCATTGGTTCAAAAATTGTGGCAAGTTTTGTATATATACAGTTTCTGCTAGTAAACAGTAATAAAACATTATAAGTGAAGAAAAAATTTTTGTCTAATTTTGAATTTTTTGAAAACTTGCAAAAAACATGTTTTTTTCAGATTGAGGTGAATGAACACTTTTTCGGAAAAAAATAAATATTTCAAACCTCAAATTTCTTTATTATGAATTGAAGAAACATGCTATTATTTTTCTTCATGGAAAATTTTTTTTCTGCTTTCAAAATCGTGAATTTTACGGACTTTTTACGATTCTGGAACGCTTTAAACACAACAAAAAGAAGTTTATTCCTATTAAATCAAAACGATAGCATCATGTTTCTTTGATTCAAGGTGAAGAAAATTCAGGTTCGACATATTTAACTTTTTCCAAATAAAGTGTGCATTTAACTCAGTCCAAAAAAACATGCTTTATAATTCTAAATTAAACAACAATTTATATATTGACCATATATATCCACCATTGTGAATATACATGAAAATTTGGTTAATTCAAGCAAGTTTCGGTTGATTGGTATTGTTTTTATTGGTATTGATTTGGTATTGTTTTCGTAACAGAACTCTTGTAAAGGTGGTATAGGGTAAGAGCACCAGTGGTTGCTACTGGCGACAGTTGTTGGCACCCGCTTCTAGTTTGTTCTAAATAATGGAAAAATACAAATATTTATCATATTTGCTCACATGAGAGTAATTGGAACGGAGCACGTTAAATGTTTGCATTTCTCTATTGTTTAAAGCAAATTAGAGTATGATGCGAATGACTGGTGCCACGTGTTATGGAACCCCTCCCCCCGTTAATGAGCTTGCCGTCATTTATGGACTATGCTCTCAATGTAATATTGGAAGATTGAAAACAATATCAAGGCGATTAAACAAAAAAGTATTAGCTGTAAATATCCGCATCTGTTTTCCACTCCACAATCTGGATTTGTACATCAAATGACTAGTATATATATCAGCGAGTGGATTGCTGAAAAATCATAAGTTGCCCTTTACGAGATTCTGAAAGTCAGTTTTATCTATACCTACCAAGAAAATGAGGTGCCTACTTAATGGCCTTGTCTTCCTCATGTTTTTCTTCGATAACGTTGGTAAGTATCATAATAATAATCATTTTTTTAATACTTTGCAAATATAGATCCTCGGTCAACATATGTCGCTGAAATTCGCAACGTTTATGAACGAAAATATAATTTTTTTTTTTTTTAATTACGGAAATAGAATTTTGCCATTAAAGTAAAGTCATAAATGGATTTAGACGGTGATCACACTATGAGAACTGCGTTTCGGCCGTCCACGCACTCTAATGTATAATTTTTTTTAGATTTTAATTTTCCCCTAAATGCTCAGTTCTCGGATTTTATTTCACGTTAATTTAATTTCACGTTAAATTAAAAAAGAAAATTATTTTCCTCTGAACGCTCGGCTCTCGGATTTTATTTCATGCATTACTTGTATTTCATGTTGGGCAACAGAAAAAAATATTCATCCCAGTATCCCTATCGGAAGACTGCTATTCAGACAAATTTATTAAATTAAAAAAATTTGTTGAAATTTAAACAATTTTCCCCTAAACGTTCAGTTACCGGATTCTATTTCATATATTGCATCTAGTTGATGTCGGATAATAGCAGAAAAAGATTCATCCCAATATCCCTATCGAATGACTGCGATTGATCCACTCAGATAAAACAAAGTCTTCCGATAGGGATATTGGGATGAAACTTTTTTGCCTATTGTCTAACATCAAATACAAATAACATATGTAATAAAATCCGAGAGCCGAGTGTTTAGAGGACAAATTAGATTTTTTTCACTGTTTCCTGACATCAAATACAAGCACTTTGTGTAATGAAAACCGAGAACCGAGCATTTATGGGAAACTGAGAATGAAAAAAGTAATTTTTTATACATTAGAGTGCGTGGATGGTTGGAGGGTTGGAGCGTTGCTGTCATGGCGTGAGTGCCGTCTAAAATAATTTATTACTTTACTTTATTGCTAAGAAACTTATTTCTGTGAATAAAAAAAAAATCATACGTTGGTTTATGAACGTTGCGAACTTTAGCGACATGGTCAACACCTAAATCGTTTGGATCAGATATCAAGAGTTTAGTACACCAGCAGATTTTTTTTTCATCGAATGTAGTGTGTTGACTTGTCAGTTTTCAGTATTATTCATTTTATTGATTATGCTCTTAATATCATTAACAATGCTTTTAAAATCGCAAATTCATAAATCTCTTTTCTTTGTCTTTCGACAGGAATGTCATCCGGTATGATTAAAAAACTCGAAGCGATGAAAACAAAATCTTCTAAAGAAGATCAGGAGACACTGGATGAGTATGGCACTTCTAGACGCACTAATGAGGGTATGCCTAAGCACGGGAGGACACCTCGTGCTAAAGTTGTTATTAAACAACATACAGCTCCAAAAGAGAAATCAGCACCACCTCCAAGTTTAACTTTACATGAGGAACTCACTGCACCACCTCCAAGTTTCACTTTACATAAAGAACACAGTCAACGGACTGGACATGTGGATCCTCATATTCATCTGAACAAAGATCTACCAGGTCTACCGTATGTAGGTCTAGTAGAGCCACAATCTTTCACTTTGCATGAGGAACACGCCATGCGTGTAGCAACGTATGGACATGAGGTGCCTCAGCTTTACCACGACATGGATCCATCAGGGGTAGGAGCTTACGGTTCGTTTGCACAGGGAGAAACTCACCATAACTTTCATCAATCTTCGAGCCAACATGTGGGTCAATATCCTCATCCATCAATTGCGCTTCCTTCGGATCCATCAGGGGTAGGAGCTTACGGTTCGTTTGCACGGGGAGAAACTCACCATAACTTTCATCAACCTTTGAGCCAACATGTGGATCAATATCCTCATCCATCAATTGCGCTTC
>JAUMHM010000083.1:52079792-52094363 GCA_032362435.1 Melikaiella ostensackeni
TCCTTTCTTCTACTCATCCTCTTAACCCTATACGCCCTATCAGTAAAAGACGAATTAAAAGGAATATAATTCACAATAAATAATTTAGTATATTAAATTCTAACTAATAAATAATAATGCATCGTCTCGAGCAAAGTTGAATTTTCACGTGAACGCATGGAGTTGATATATTCGCGAGAAGAAACGGGCCGCGTGGCAGCAATAAAACCTTCGTAACTTTTTCATGATCATTTATCTCAAATAATTCTTTTCGCAGAAAAAATATTTATATCTCTCTGAACAACTTCTCCGTTGGAAGTTTTTTGTGGCTCAAAATTCGCTCGACTCCCCATGAGTTTGAAGATATGAATGCAGGATTTATGCAATGTCTCAGATAAAAATCCAAAACTTTTGTTTAACAAAAATGTTCATATGTTTTTTAATCTACCACATGTAGAACATTCTAAAGAATATTTCTTTAAAACTCATAAAAGAATTCCAAGTATTGGCTGAATCACGTCGAGTTGAAGTAAAAAAAGACAGAAAAATTGTTTTCTAAAAAACGGATTTTTTTGGTTTACATCGAGAACGGCATGACCTACAACTTTTTTGCCTTTCGAAAAAAGATGCGCAATTAAATTTCCTATAAGAATATGTACTTTGAAAATCAAAATTCAGAGCTTGGTTGAAAAGTGTCCTGGGGCCAACACCGTTTAGCGAGAAAAATTCGTAGGCGGTTATAGAATCCGGCCTTCTCAATTATCATTTATCATGTTTAGACCACTCGATGAATACCTAAAGGGAAACTGTTTCTTTGACATAAAGCAATTATCGACTACCCCTAATACCTGCTTGAGGGTGGACGCTGCAGAAATCAAGTAGGGAAGATGCTGCTTTTCTTATAATGTCAGCCCGATACCGAGAATTAATGGGGCTATAACTCGTCAATTTAGGAAAAATTGACAGAATACCAATTGAGAAGTAACTTCTGACACTACCCCATCTACCAATTCTGGTATATAAAACCTGCAGGCCGGCACAGCTGCCGTGTTCACAGTCTTGCCAGATCAGTGTCTTTCCCACTAAAGTTGGGGTTTCTTTCGTCGGTTTAGTGGGATATCAAAATTATTTTACATGCATTTAGTGGGATTTTTTTCAATTCTATGCATTTAATGGGAAATATAAAATGGTTATGTACATTACGTGGGAAATTCCTATTGTGCTAGGGGAATAGCGTAAAGCTCATCTGGCCACACTGCGTGTTCAGTTGTCTAGTGTTCTGAGTCTGAGTCCAGTCGTCATGTAGCCGTCATCATCTTTAGCTTTGCTACGAATTTTTCGGAACGAAGAGTCTTTGCGGTCCATAATTCCTTGGTATCACTTCATTTACGATTCTTCGAGAAGGCTTTGTTAGTTGATCAGTCAGTATGAAAGTTTCCTCTTTGAGTCTATTTCGCGAAAATCGGTAGCAGCCCAGCTTTAGCTTTGCTACGAATTTTTCGGAACGAAGAGTCTTTGCGGTCCATAATTCTTCGGTATCACTTCGTTTACGATTCTTCGAGAAGGCGTTGCTAGTTAATCAGTCAGTATCAAAGTTTTCTCTTTGAGTCTTGTTCGCGAAAATCGGTAGCAGCCCAGCTTCATTCAACGTAATACCTTGTTACACACGTAAACTTAATCATCGAGACTTGGCCATTATCGCAAGGTATCTATTGAACCAGATCATCCCTACAATTTGTTTTTATCTATTTGGAAGGTAGCAGACGGCTACCACGTTTGGGGTCTGTGCATTGGCGCTGGTCATTTTGCATCACACAGCTGTCTAGTCAACCGACCTTGGCACGAGTTTCCAATAACCAAGCTTTGGTAAGTACTACTAAAAATCAATTATAACCTTTCGTCTAAATTGCTTTAAAATTACCAACAATTCAAGAGTCTCGTTCTTTCAGAACGTACCCGTGTTTGAAGCAGGAAGTCCAGCTGGTCCATCTATCTCTCTTAATACCTCTCTTTCCCTGTGTGTCTCAATTATAGAAACCAATGGAACATATTTAATTTCTATTCAAATAAATATATGTTCATAATTTACTCTCAACTTTGGCTTGTCCTTGTCCCTGGTCAATTACGGACAAAATCGAGGAACTTAGGGACAAATTGACGAATGTTGAGGCTTTCATGACGTAACACAGCAATCTATTAGAATCTTTCGATAAGTAAACAGTTAACACAATAAAATAGAATAAAATCATTCTTACCCAAGTTATAATGGGAGTAAAATTCTTTAAACTTTACAACAAATATAAATTCGATAGATTGTTGAATAAAACTTGATTTCAAAATTTATTTGTTGTTTGTAATATTAATTTTTCCGAAACAAAGTTTTTAATTCTTCCAGATTTAAAACGTTAAAAAGTTATGTCGTTTATAATAAGGCTTTTGTTATTAAATTTAAAAAAGCGACAAAATTGTATCTTTCTTTTGGTCTTTTGTTTCCCCGGATAAGAATGTACTAGGGATGTAGGATATCCCATGAGATATCCCTGGGTTAACCTGGAACATTAATGGAATATCCTGCAGATATCCCATGCTGTGAGAGCGTTCACTTACAAAACTCTTCTGGACGGTGGGCGTCTGTCGCCCGCTGCACTAGCTGATCTTTGATTTTAGGCAAGCTTGCTACGAACTGTTGATTAAAAAAAAAAATAATCATCATATAAGTGTGCAACAAATGAAGTACATTACTTGTGACTGAATTGAAGGTGGCTCTGCTGAACCGGAACATTTCCTGTTCTCATATCCCAACTACACACTTGACCAGACATTAAACCGCTGGCTAAAACCGAGGGGTCGCGTGGATTAAATTCAGTGACCACTGCTGGACAAAATGGTTCCAGTGCCGCCCAGGGTTGGTTGGAATTTTCTACATGAAACGTGTTAACTCAGAATGTAATGGGTACTTTAAAGATGTATACTGGGGTAGTCAGAGTAAAAAGTAATCCTGTTTTACAAATAAATGAATTCCCAAAGTTTCGACTGATAGGTGGTCAAAATAGTTCTAATATCATTTATTGGCCATGAAATTAAGTAGCTCAATGGGCTCTTACTTATTTAATTATGTTTAAACAAAATGAAGGTGTATTTATTGTTGCGGAGGAAATTTTTAGCTCGCATTGTACTGAAACAGGGATGGCCAACATAGGAGTAAAGTGCCAAAATTTGTCACTTGTCAATCCCCTTCCCTTACCGCCTTTGGTAGAGAACAAACTAAAGGCCAAGGCATGCTTGAACGCAAACGCCGACACTCATGCTCACGCTCACGCCAGTTCATGCGACGAAGTTTGGCACGCATTTTTGTGTTATGCTGGAGCAGGATAGAATGAGGCGCACGAGCAGAAATCTGTCTTGCTCCTTCTCAGTGTAACAGCTGCGAGGAAGAAAGACGGGAGTAGGTAGCAGCGCGAGAGGCCGTTCACTCGAAAATGGATTCTACGTGAGCACAATTATTTTGTTAATTAGCTCACGATTCATGTGATTCCATACTTGAAGCATGATCTGGTTTGATTTTGACAATGAGAAAAGAGAAGAAACGAATCCAAACCCGGAAGAACGCACAGGGATCATTCTGACGGTTGCGCGCATTGAGCTGCATCAGTACGATTGATTCCTGTTGATTCCGCCTGAGTCTCTCGTTGCAGCATACACCGGCGATGTCAGCTGAGAACCAATACAGCTTTACAGACTCCTCGTATGTGTAGCCTGCGTGCGAGACTACGCATTTAGACGAGTTTCAACGCGTTGATCTCGAACTAATTTGAGCTGACTCGCTCGAGCGTGTATGGAATCGTAGCGATTCCGAGTGATTTTTGGAGATTCTCAATGATTCTTGGTGATTCTTCTAAATCCTACTGATGAACGCGGCTTTCAAACTTTCAGAATCGATCTCTGAGATTTTACCGAATTAAGCTGATTCCTCACATGTTTCTGAAAAATCTTTTGACGAGCCATTGATTCTGAATCGATTATAAGCTCGATTATAAGTATGAAAAATCATTTATTCCTCCAGTGAACGGCCCCTCGCAGCAGCATCCATTTAGGAAAAACTTGCAGTTTCGGGAGCGCGACGGCGATGCGTTTGTCCGGTGTGAACCAAAGCACTGTTTAACACAGTTCCTATCATGACGCAAACGCAGACGTCGATGCGCATTCAGTTTTGCATTCCAGCATGTCTAGGCCTTAAAGGCCCATGCATGCTCGGAAGCAAACGCCGACGCTCACATGAACGCGACGCACTTTGGTACGCATTTTTGGGTTATGCTGGAGCATGCTGGAGAGGCGCACTAGCAGAACTCTGTTACGCTTCCTCTCAGTGCAACCGCTGCGAGGGAGTGAGACAGAGTAGGTAGCAGCGTCCATTTAGGAAAAACTTGCAATTTTGGCAGCGAGGCGGCAATGTGTTTGTCGAGTGTGAACCAAAGCATTGTTGATGATGATGATGATGATGATTGATAATGATTGATGATGATTGATGATGATTGATGATGATTGATGATGATTGATGATGATTGATGATGATGATGATGAGGATTGATGATAATTGATGATGATTGGTGATGATTGATGATGATGATGATGATGCGCCGCTATGCCTTTCTTTCCTATTCGCGCGCGTCGTCCTCAGCGGAGCGGCGGATTTCACGCTTCGGGTTCGTCGGCCTTCAGCATCTTAGGGGGTTTGAGGTAGTTTCTTCTAGGGCTCCTGCTGGCTTCTGTCTTTCATTAGGTCAAAATGTTCTTCCTTCTTCTTACACAGCAGATGAAGAATGTTTGGCAAGCGTCATCTTTGGCCGCGTCACCGTATTTGAATTCAGAGCTGCTGGTTTTACCCCTTTTGTGGAGGTCGACCTTGAAGAACCTGTGTCCCATGAGAAACTTCATCAGGAAGTAGTTGGTCTCGCCATGCTCCCGCTCAACCCGCTAGTCTAGCCTACTAGTGAGCCTAGCCGTCCATCTGCCCCTGGTGTCGTCACTCCGACTCCTTTGCCACTCCTCCATGATGTGTGTGCACTCTAGCATCTTTTTTAGCTTCGGCTTTTCCTGCCTCCGCGTTCCTTTGGTAGACGTGCTTGCCTTTTTTCTTCAGCAGATCTATCGGCATTACTCCTGCCATCACTCCACCACGAGGATCGCTGGTTCCGAAATCGTGCAGTATGAGCAAGCCACTCTGCGGGTTCCCTGCTTTTGTACATCTGCCATCCGCTTCCTATATTTTTTGATTGTGAGCGCATCTGCCCAGATTTTTGCGCCAATAGCAGGATTGATGTGGTCACCGACATAAAAATGCGGCGCTTGCTCGGCTTTGGGCCTCCCACGTTGGCCATGAGTCAGCTTAAAGCTATTGTCACATCGGCAGCCTTGTCGGACACTTGCTTTACCTGTTCCCAGAAAGTCAGCTTCTTGTCCGTCAGGATTCCCAGATGCTTTTGGGTCTTCTTGGTGACAATCGTTTGGTTTCCCACCTGCATCGGAATGTTGTGTGCATCAGTTTGGTTGTCAGGATCACTATTTCCTTCTTTTGGATAGCCAGGCTCAGGCCGTGATCTGCCGTCCAGCCACTGACGCATCTCATCACCTGGTTAAGCTTCATCTGGGCTATCTCTGTGTTCCGGGCCGCAATTACCGCTGCGACGTCGTTCGCGTATCCTACCAGGGATATATCCTTCAGCATTTCTATATGGAGAATGCCATCGTAGGAAATTTTCCACAGATCAGGCCCTAATATGGACCCCTATACAGCCGCGGCAGTGATATCTTTCCTGCAAGCCCCTTCCGTTGTGTTGTACATCAGCACTCTGTCTTTCAGATAACTGTTTATTATTTGAAGGAGGTACTGCGGTATTTGGAAGCTGTACTCGAGTGTATGCAGTATATATGCTCATCTGACGGAATTGAAAGCATTTTTTACATCCAGCGTGACCAGAAGAATGATTTTTCGAGTGTAGCAGCTTCCTTGCTGTCCTATTTGCGCAGCTCCAACTACCTTCTGCACTGCGTCTATCGTGGATATACCCTTCCTGAAACCATACTGTCTGCTAAACGGGTCTCTCGCAGCTTGTACCGCCACCTGATGGCGTGGCTTCCGCAGTTTTTCCAGCAATTTCGCAGCAGAATCAAGCACACACAGGGGTCTGTATGTTGACGAGGGAATTCGGGTCTCCCTTTTCCTTGCTGATAAGCACCAGCCGCTGCGCTTCCCATCGCTTTTGAGAAATCCACGCCTTTAGACAGCTGTTATACATCTGAAAGAGCAGATGTGGGCTGCTATGCGCTACTGCCTTCAGTGCTTCCGATGGTATTTCCTCCGGGCATGGTGCCTTCCTATTTTGCAAGGACTTCGCGGCTTACTCCAGTTCCTTCCCGGTGGAGGGCGGGATTTCAAGGCTTGCGATTTTCATGGTCTCCTCATTCCGGATTTTGTGCAAGGGGAAAAGTGTGTTCACTATGTTCGCCATCGTTTCCTGGTCGTGTGTGCAGGCTGATGCCAGGGTTCAAGCTTGCAAGTGTCAATCTTGTATCTCAGCCCCCAGGGTGCACTGTCCGCTTTTTTACAGAGGGTGCCCCTTCCAGATTTCTAGCTCTGCCTAATAGCATTTCGGAATTGCTTGTTCGCTGCTTTAAACGCTGCCATCTCTATGGTCGCCTCCTCTGGGCATTTTTTCCACTTTCGCTGGGATTTACGCTGTAAGCGTAGACACTCCTTTCTGAGTCACATAATGTCCTCATTCCACCAGTATGCCGGTCCTCGACTATATCGTGGTTTCCTTCGGGGTATAGCCGCCTCACACCCACAATAAATGAGGCTCATCGTGGCGTCTTCTAGGGATTCAGCGCCGTCTGTACTCTCGGTGCAACGTAGTGTTTATTGTCCGCTCTCTAGCACGCCTAGAAACTCCTGGGCATCCATTTTAGATACATTTCATTTTCGCGCTCTGAGTACATTGCTTTCCTAGATGCGACTACCTGCTCCTATCTGGAATGATATGTACTGATGATCACTTCCCGTGTAATCTTCAAGTACCTTTCATGGTTCTATCGATCTCACCAGGCCTTCAGTCGCGAGGGAAATATCAGGTATGGTTCCCGTGATTCCCAGTCTTCTGAGTTTTGGCTTATTCCCAATGTTTAGGACTATTAGCCCTGTCCTAGCCATGACTAGCCATGCCTCGCTTCCCTCTGGAGTTCGGTATCGGCATGCTCCATCCCAGCGCTCTAGCCTTAAAACCTCTAGCGACTACCACTTCCCCTTTCAAATCTTGGATAGCTTCTTCCAAATCATCCAGTTTGTTCTAGAAATCTTTGATAGGTTTGTTTGGGGTGAGGTAGCAGCTCACGTACCAGATCTTGTTGCACCCAACCCAAATATATCCATTTCGGGAGCCGTGGCTATCAACTGGATTTTTCCCCAAGTCGTCGACTTCTCCATCTCAGAGCATAAAAATTTAACCTTCCTTACGGTCGCTTTCAGGTCTCGTTCCAAAGCATTCTCAGCTTCCTCTTTGGTTGCGTAACTGTCCAAGTCTGTGATCTCTAAGGAAGTTCGCGGCGTCCTATCCTCTACCGTCCCCGCGTCTCCCAAAGCTTCCTTTAATGCGCTGGAGAATTCATCACGATTCTTCGAGTCCTTATTGAGTTCTAACAATACGTACCCCGTCCCGCTTTGTCGAATTGTTCTCACTATTGCCTAAGTGTCCTCTGCTTTCACCTTCTATCGTATGTCGCTCTACACCTGTGCATACGTTTTCCCTTCTTTGGGTCTTATTAGCACCGCTATTGTTCGTCGTCTCGCATCGTCGTAAACATCCTTATTAGTAAGTATAAATAATTTTCTCGTGTTAAAAAAATGATATTTTAAAAATATTCAATACTTTTATTATTTCTTTTTAGATTACAAAGAACATGAGGGAGACGACCTCGGTGTGGAGTGCGAATACGCTTTAGACAGTGGTGAAGATGATGTCGACAACATTATGGAAGTCGACAGCGATAGTAATAAATATTGGAAAGCTTCACAGATTCTGAGTTTTCCGGCAAATGAAAAGTCAACACCACTTAAACAATTATATCCAAAAAATCACGAGGTGAATCATTCAATCTTTATACATCTCTTGTAACAGAGGACGAAGACGACGACTAGTGGGATAGTACGCAGAAAGGAGAAAGGAAATGGCACTGGGAACGCTACATTACAACACAATGAAACGCCTATGAAGTCTTGGCTGAGTTTGAATCTACAAGAATTAAAATAATGGAGGACTTATACTATGATCCACAATATCAGGCGTCATATTCGGGCATTGAAAAACTTGTGAGGTTCACGGAAAATAAAGTGTCACGTAAAGAGGTTGTGAATTGGCTAAAGAGTCAAGATAGTTTTAATCTTCATCGATCAGTCGGAAAACGTTTTAGAAGAGCCCATTATGACGCTGATAATGTGGATGGCCTGAAGGATGCAGATTTAGTAGATTTACAATGTTTAGAAATATACAATGATAATTGTTCATACCATTCAGTGGTAATCGATGTATTTAGCAAGTATGCATGGGTTGAACTACTTAAAAACAAGTGCACAGCATAGGTAAAAAATGGATTAACTCGCATCCTGGGGAAAAATAATAATGGTATACTAATTTGTTTGCCAAGTGACAGAGAAAAATAATTTGTCGGTGTAGGTTTTTAGAAATTTCTTCAAGATCGTGAAATAAGGTTTCGACTTACACGTAATCCTACTGTCAAGACCGCTGTTAACGAACGTTTTAATCGCACTCTCATAGAGCATATATGTGGCGATACCTTACGCACCGAAATACTCACAGATATATTGATATCCTTCAACTACCTGTAACCGCATACAATATTACACGTCATTCTAGTATTGGAATGCCTCCATTTACTGCTACTCTGGAGAACGCATCTATCACACGAAAAAATTCATAAAGACGTTATTTTTAAAACAATAAAAAGAAAAATCATTAAGAGAAGGTTGGCGAGGTCGTACCCATCAGTAGTGCACGTGACACCTTCGAGAATTGATTTGAATCTGGATGGAGTGAGAAATTGTTTTTCAGTAAACGTGTTATAACTTGGAGAACATATTCGCCTATTGTATACGAATTGAAGGATTCGTCTGGTGAAGTTATTGATGGACTTTTTAATGAACAAGAATTAGCAGATGTCAGGAATAAAGACCTCAAGAAATTCGATTACAAGGGCGTTGAGGAATTACTCTCTCTAAGATTCAATTTCTACGCTCATTTCTTCACGTACGACACGGGGGAAGCGTTTTAGAGAATCGACTTGTTCTCATGTTTAATGACGATCTAGGTGAAGAATTTGCTCAGCAAAAATGGGATTTCTTTGATAAACATACTGATGATAAAATGAATGGTCAGGTGTCTACGACTCTGCACCTGATTACATATCTCTGCTTCATACAGGATTTCGGACCATCGAAATAGATATAAGCAACCGTCTTGGACTTCCAATACCATTCTAGGTTGGATCGCTGACAGTGACACTTCATTTTAAACGAATAGACTATTTGTGACCTTTCTTACATAAAACAACAAATGACTCTATATGACAATTACTGCAGAAATCAGCTTGGTGGTGGAGGACTTTCACAAATTCATATTGGATCTCCCTACCAAAGAGGACACGGAATTGGCAGTTTTTTTCTGTGGTCTCTTTCGTCTTGTTCTACCTTTTTTGACACACGGCGATCGGTCAGGTAGTGACGGAGCACTACGCACAGGTATGAATGTCAATAACGACTTGGAACACAATATTCCATGAAAAAATACCGTCAAAAACACGTATTGGAGAATCTGGACAGAATTTAAAGAAACGTGCTATGGAGAAGGTACAAGATCTCATGAGTGGTTCAGGGTATAAATGCTTGCTCAAGAAACTGAGACTTCCTCAATCGGTGAACTCGGTGCATTGTGTATCGAGGGTGAAATTAACAGCAAATCAAGAAAGAGGAGGAAGAAGAAGAGGAATACGAAGAAAGTTAAGAGATTGTAGAAAGGTAAAAAGAAGAAGAAGGCAAAAAATATGGAGCGTAAAAAAGCTGTGAAAAAACGTATAAAATCAAAGAAAAAGACTATTCTAGACATTCACGGGAATAAACAATGATGACAGTTTACTAAAATATCTTTCACACACTCACAATCATGTGAATTTTTGAAATCGGAACTTGATCTATTTTCTCTACCGCCAAAAAAAACTTCGATAGAAGGTTCTCAGTGGGTTCATTACAAACCAGTTTCATCACTAACCGACGATTCGCCCATAGAATTCGTCGTTCCTGCCAACGGAGATGAGCTCCTGTTAGTAAAATATTGCACTCAACATTCACTCAGTTAGATGTATACTTCGATCAGAAATTACTATCATCACCAAATAAAGCTTATGCATACAGAGCATACATTGAAACATTACTCAACTATGGACCGCCTGCGAAAGAAAGTCATCTTACAGCATCCTTATGGGCAAATGATACCGCTGGTCACATGAAAGCTCTGAAAGAGGAAAATGAAGGGCTTGCGACCCTTCGTATATATTTTTGTGACGAAAGAAGATTGACTTGATTGGTCATGAACACTGTACTGGTAAAGAACACTTGATACAACCTACACCGTTCTATGTGTATAGTTTTTGTCACAGTCTTTGTTCTCGTTGTGGAATCTACAATTTGGTTGACTATATAATCGAAAGTCAAGGCTTTCGAGATATTGCTGATAATTTTCTACCAAAGGAAGTCGCTATCGTCATACTGGATCACAAGTTCATCGCTCATTAGGTTGCAGCACCACCTCATCCCTCTTGCGAACTTTCTACGTGTGTGAAACAACAAAAAAATTGGCTGTCACGATACTATCATGGGATCGAGTGGTTCGAGGTAGAAGTTTCCATGATGTTCCTATACTCCAATCTTCGCGATGTAGTTAAATCTGCAGCAACAATTCACACACGTGGGCGTGAAAAAGCTTAACTTCTACAAAAAGTAAGGAGTTGGTGAATTGTTAACTTGGAAGAACTGACCTGTCTTACATTCAAACAACTACAAGATAAACGAGAATATTGTTTCCATCATGGAATCAAAAAGGAGGGAGACTTCGACTGTGCTTTCAATGACGCTATGAAACTCAAGCGTTAGCTCTGCAAACGACGACAGGAACATGCACGATTATTGAACAATAACAATATGAGAAACACCAAACCATCTGAAAAAAACCGTTCTTGTCAAATAACAGATAGAGGACGAGGACTGCTATTGACGGAGAACAAAAAAAAAATCAGTGTCTCCTATACTTGCATCTAGTCACCATCACACGCATTTGAAGACGTATGGTCTGACAATGAACAGCCTACAAATTCTGCAAGCGCTTCAGCTGACGGCAGCCCACATAATCGCTCTGTACCCGTCTGTTCAAATACCCAAAACTTGGACACGTCCTGATGCTATCGTCATCAACACAAATGACCACACAAAGCCTGGTTCACACGGGTCGCCATCTTCATCCGAAAAACAGGGAAAGTAACATTCTTCGACAGTTACGGCTTAACGCCACTTATTCTTCATCATCTTCAACGTTTACGAGGAAAGTGTACCCTCTTGAGATGGAACACGAAACTACTTCGGGGTGACGCAAAATTATAGAAAACTTTTTGCTAAGCACAACTTGTCTCGTCAAAATGTATCAAGAACTGAAAGTAGCTGCGGTGGTGGATGCTCACTGCTGAGTTCTAGTCGACTCGAATCTTGTGTACAGGCATGTTTATAGAAACTTGCTACTTTATATCTATTTTGATCAATATCTGTTTTATTACGTATAGGGTATAAATTTATATAACATTTGCTTCAACGATTATCTCTTATCTTCTTATGCTTCGAATATTTTGCGTACTCTCAACAGCTAAGAGAGAATTTTCTTTTGCATTTCTTGTATCTCTTTTCATCATGTTACGTTAACATTATTATTACGTGTCTCGTCTTGTAGGCTAAGTCCTTTTTGTGGAATACACTCATCTTGCGTTATTTGGCCAGCCTCGAGTCAGGTTGGAGGAGCAGCGGACGCTATTAAAATCTAGTTTCAACCGGATTTGAACCGACGATTGAGTAAACACTTAGGATGGCCTATATACTCTCCGAACCCGGCACACGTTCAAAAGTCTATGCCCAGAGAGTCGTATACATTCACTGTGTTTCTATTTTAATCCAAGGCTTCTCTCTTACCCACCCCTTGTCCAACGAGGAAAAACTACGCCTTTCCCCTTACAAAGAGCGCCCGCTCCGTCGACCAATCAGAAGAGACCACTCCCCCTAATTACTTCACTCCAAAAAATTAGGCCACTTCCCTTAGCCAATCATAGAGAAGTACACCCCCTATTTACCCTTCCCCCACTACATTAAATTAGGCCACGCCCCTCAACTAATAAACGCAGGTCTGCAAACGCAGACTCTGACGCGCATTCAGTTTTCCGTCCGAGCATTTCTGGTAGATGGTGATTCTGGTAGATCTGTATTGTGCCGTTTGTACTTAACCGATAGCTAATTTCATGATTATGAGATTAGATTAGCTTAATAAAATTGATAAAATCTTGATTAATGACACAATATCATTCGAATGGGAAGCTCATTCAATATTTTTTTGTACCAAAAAGCTTCTCTGGGTGTCAGAATATTAACTCCAAATTCCTTTTCTTTGAACAAATTTAAACTATCAATTTTCCAATATTTAAACAGGCACTTGAACATGAATTCATGTAACTCTTGCAACTAGCTGTAAGTGCCTAATTTAAAATTAGGCTTTGAGAAAAATTATATTTCCTCATGAAGAAATCGCTATGAACAAAATAACTGTTACAATTTAGTTACATTTTTTTCTATGTTTGACATTGAACTCTTAAACTTAATCTTTTATAAATTGATAAAATAAGGTCATTGTTAGCTCAACTGTTCAATAATTATTATAATCGCCAGTACGATAATGATATTACTTCTTCTATTTTTTAAATCCTTACTGTTTGAAAGGTCTTTTATCTTACCACATTTTTAGCATTCTTTTGTATAGTAAATCTACAGACTTGAAATATTCATCTTTCACTACAACGCGAGTGTAATAAAATCTGTACACTGGGAGACTGTTCGTTAGACTAAATGATAAAAATGAATTAAAATTTTGTATAATATCGTATCAAAGTAGGGATAAAAGGATTGCGTATCAAAAATTAATATAGTGGTTTTCAAACGGCAAATTTGATATTTCCGTTTGAATAAATGGAAAAGACGTCACACTAACTGAAAGAATTTGTTAAAATTGCCATAAACAGAGTAATAGAATCTGAAAACTACGATGCAAAGAGTCACTCACACAAAAACATTCGAACATAAAAGCCAATTTTTAAATTCACTCATGGTTTTATAAATAATACTGGTAACTTAACTATATTATGCGCACATATAAATTTATCACTAAAACATATATAACCGCTTATACTATAAAGTATTGCACACATGCACGCTTGAGAGGAGGGGTTTAAATCGTCTTGATATATAATAACTAGCCGAAGCTCCACTGTTTGCGAGATACTCGAGATAATGCACTATTTTTCAGAATTCGCTTAAGAACTCGAAACAGAATAATTTGATTCCTGTGGAGAAGAGTGTGAAATGCAGATATTTACCAAGGCCTATCTCTAAATTGATTTTCATGCTTAAATATCTACAGGATTTTTTTTTGCAAATTCAAAGATTGATGTCGATAGCAAGAGATAGAAGATATAAAGAGAATCTGCACTGAATGGCTGACTCCGCTGGTGCGTTGGCATAGACGTCGCCGCTGATTCTCAAATGAACTATACGAAAAACCGAGAATGATCGTTTCGATTACTTCCTGCGCCGCAAGTTCCTAGGCCAGTTAATATTCATAATATCAGTTTCTCCAATATGCTTTCCAGGTTAGGATATTCACTGTTCGTCTGACTGAAATTATTTTTTCACAATACGAACATCGAAAATAGCGGCTTTCGTAGCCTGCGAAGCGTTGCGAAAATGGCGGTATGCAGGTGAGCGGGTACGAAACTACTTTATAAACCCTAGAGTTTCCAAGCCTCTTATTACAAATCCTAGTATTTATACTTTCGCGAGTTACGACCTAAGATTACCGTACAAACTTCTCAAGTGTTGCCACTACAGCGCACACAAACTTTGCGTGCGCTGTAGTGGCAACAATTGAAAAAGATTTTATTTGACTAACTGAAACTAAAATGAACATAACCTCACATGTCTGTAGTATGACTGGTATGAAGTTCACGTGCCATATTTAGGTTATGTTTAATTTTATTTATAGTTATTGAAAATGACTGTTTGTTGTATTTTTTCTTACGGGGGGCTTAGCCCCCCGAAACCTCCCACGGGGGCCCCGCCCCTTGACCCCGTCGGGGGTCCCCCCCCCCCCCCGACATCACACCGCCTACGTTGCTCGCCCTACATTATATGCGATAATCTCGCAAACACTCCGCAGGCTACAT
>JAUMHM010000083.1:52100789-52119681 GCA_032362435.1 Melikaiella ostensackeni
ACGTCAGGATTCTAAGATAACCTCAAAAAACCTCATGAAACATTTTTGAAATTTTTTCATACGACTTACGTGTGTCTACCTCCAGGACCCCTCCTCGCGGTGTAAATCGAGCAGCCCTAATGCCAAGCGGCCGTTTCGCGGCGGCGACGCCGCCACCACTAGCTATCTCCGCGGGCGAAGCCAGGGGGAGGGGACACTAGTAATTAATATAATTATATTATTATAAAATAATAAATTATAATTATTTTAATATGTTATTATTATTTACTTTTATTTTATTTTCATACTTCATCTATTCTATATTTTATTAATAATTTATTAATACATTAAACTTATATTAATTAATTATGGTTTGCATCCAAAAACAAAGTACAAATTGATATAGAATAGATGCACATTGTTCAACGGGGCACGTTCTTACGTGAACAACGTGCCCAACAGCAGGGTAACAAGTAGCCCCGTGCGACACATGTGACAACTTTATAAAATTTTTAGATTATGGATTGAAATGGTCTAATAAAGACTGTCACATAATATTCATAAACGTCATTCAATTCATAGTTATGAAATAATCAATGACTTTGATCTTAAATAATCATAACAGACCAGGAAATAACGATCGAAAAATATTTACTCAGGTGGTGCGCAACTAGTCGTTGCTCACAAACACAAGGACCAGGTGCTCGGATGTTATTAAAAATAGTGGATCTATTGGCGTAATTGGCTCTATAGGCGAGACGTACTAAGAACATATCGCTATCTCTTTCCATTCTGGCAATAAAGCCGTCGGAACAACTTACCCCCAGAACTTCAAGATCCGGCCTCCCCAAGTAATTTTAAGTTACCAAAGTAAGTTTTATGATAATTAAAACTTTATTATATATGATCCGCCATATTAGTGCGGCGGATAAGGCAACGAATTATGCATTCAAAAAACAGAGGCATTTTTTCCCTGTATTTTGCACCCCAATGGATAATTTTATGGTGGAATGCAATCGAGATTATGGACTCATTTACCTAGGCACTATATTTAAAATTTATGTGAACTTGTATATTATACTTGCTAAACAAGAGCGGTAAATAGGAATCCCTATTCAATTGAAGTATATATTGATCAACTAAATCAACATCAGGGAATTGAAATAAAGTAATAATTATAAAAGTTCCATGATTCCTGTAAAAAAAAAATTTTTCATCAAATTTTTGTGTAGAAATTTAAAAAAAAGAAATTTCAAATGAAGGAGCTGAGAATATTCCTGCAGCTTTTTTGAAACATTTTTTATTTAGTATTTTCATTTTATAATATTATAATATTGTATCATTATGGTTGCAATATAATATGCGACGTATGAACATCTTTTAATATGAATATAAAATAATATGAAATGAAATTAATATTAAAATTATTATATTAAAAAAATGAATTGATGTTTATCAATCGGTACAGCGAGAAAAATCGATATTGATACAAAACATACGTTTTTCTCAGTATACACACTAAGGACACTTTTTAAGTATTTATAGGAAAGCTTAAGTAGTCAACGAATAGAATATAACAAAAATATCGGTCCACTGAGGCCTGCTTATTTTTTGAATAATTTTGAATTTTTAAATTAACTATAGAAAATTAGGTACCATAAGTGCACTTTCAGAAACTTTTAAAATCCCTTCCAGCACTTTAATCACCAATTATCCAATTATTTGACCTCATCTCCCGACATTTATACACTTAAATTTACAGATTTGTTTCACTAAATCCAACACAAAAACGTTTCGGCAAAGACACTTCACTCATAAAATAAACATTCTGATGCTATTATAAAAAAAAGTGAGAAAAGTACAATGCTAAGGGAAGGTGGGTTATGCGGATGCCCCCCCCCCCCCCATATCTCTGAAACCAGTTGTCACCCCAACTTGAACATATTCTGTGATTACTGTCTCATCATGAAGTATCATTTGGCACAATTCAGGTCTTAAATCATGGGACCAGAAAGGAGCCATTTCTGCGGTCTCCCTTATATTTAATGCGTTAAAAATATTTTATTTGAAGTACCAAAAATTACGCAATATTTCAAATTCGAATCACAGAAATCTGGACTTTCAAATCGAACTCCTTCAAAATCGCATAATAATTTTAAGTAGGTAAAATCATGTGCCATTGTTTCAAGCGATCACAATTTTAAAATAATTAATTAGGTAATTAACCAGTTGAAATTAGTTTTAATTATTTTTCTTGTAAAACGTAACTTAAAAAATGAAAACAATCATTTTCTTAATGAGACATTTGCATGAAAATGTATTGTGATAATATTGAAATAATATTTACATATTTATATGAACAAGAATATTATATTTCACAAAATAATTTTTATAAGCATTTTTATATATATTGAAATACTTGCAGTTTCAAAAGTTTAAAAAATAATTCGTGTAGATTTAGAAAAATTGGTAGACTGAATGGAACATTTAATTTGGAGCTTAATAATCTTTAATATGATATCATGAAATGACTAGAACTCTTGGGCAGATAATACAACTTGTATTAATTACAAAATGGACATGCTTAATAGGGAATGTTGGTCGAAAATACAACAATTGAGTCACCGGATAGTATAACCACACATAAAAATTTACGCCTGAAAGTGGGGGACACCTGAACGTCACTCAAACCCAAACGACCAAGGGCCACCTCACTCTCAGGCGAAATATTTTATATGTGGTTATACTATCCGAAGGCTCAATTTTGGTTTTCATCATCGGACGAACAGAACAAGTTGTCTTTCCGCATCGAAATTATGTATAAAAAACATTTTTTGAATTAATTAATGTTTAGACCCACCACCAGCTCAAAGTAGCCAAAAAAATAGGGTTTCCACAAGTTAATTGTTACAAGACTATTGATTGTATTGCAGAAATTTACAAATAAAATTCGCACTCTTCGATAAACGACATCTTGATTCTCTTAAATCATTTTTACGTTAGAGCAACCGGTTTCGATGAAATGAAACAAAATTAATGGAATAATAGGAATTAATTTATCACTTCCCTTTTCACTTCAACTTTTTTTAAATTATTTTCTCGAAAACGTTTGGTCTAACGCAAAAATGATTAAGAAAAAAGGACGTCTTTCTTCGAGCTTGTAAGATTTTTATCTCTAAGTTTCAGCTGTAAAATCAATAGTTTTGAAAGAAATGGAGAAAAACTTTTTTTTCTATTTTGAGCTTGAGGTTTAAAGATTAACTGCTTTCAAAAATGTTTCACCTGCATAATTTCGATACGGAGTGACAAGGTTTGCCGTTGGTCCGAGGATAAACATCAAATTTTTTGTATTTGCGACCCACCCTAATGCAGAACCAATTACACTAAGTGGCTGCGATATATACGAGTATCCGAACGTAGGTAAATTGAATGACAAAACCCTATGAGAGGAATCCATACTTTTGTTAATATTTGTTGTTGATTTGGAAACTGTGTTTAACATACTCATCAATGAGCTGGCAGAAGGTTTTAAGATGGTTGTGGTAGTTGTAGTTGTAGTTGTAGTGGCAGTGGTAGTGTTTATTTCGGTTTCATTCCCAGCACTTGAATTCGACCATGGATTGTAAGTGACGTATATATGAGTACACCTATACACGTCACTCGTGCAACCCTCTCTGCAAGAACTCCAAGTGCAATTGAACAATCCAGCAAGGTCTTCTCTTCTCGAGGTGGTGCAGGTGACGGGTTCAGGGGAGAAGTCGGCGGCCAAGGTACTGATTGCCGGATCCACGTAAAGCGGCACCAGGAAAAGCAAGGCCGCACCACTAGAAGTAGCAACCAAGGCCAGGGCCGCAGTCGCGTAAAAATTGAACCGCTGACGAAAAGTACGCCGAGGCGGTCGACGCCGCGACGCGCCGAAACCGAGTTCCAGCAGTTTGCGACGACGTTGTTCCTGGTCTTTTGAGTCGTATGTCTCTGGATTATTCTGACACTGATTGCAACTAGCATCTAACAGAAGCTCAGAACTGCTCCCGCGCATTCCCACTGGAGATACTTGATGTTGGAGTGTCAGAATACAATGGACGTACCTGATAGGATTCAACCGATGAACAGATGATTGATCAAGTTCTCTCTGACTTGAGACATCGGAGACTATCCGTTTTCGACAAAATTCGGCGTCAGTTAACATCGAGCATTGTTTTTTAAAAATTAAAGATGTTTCCAGAAGTAGGTGGACAAATTGAATATGATCTTTCTCCTTAACATGATAACTGTTGCTTCATATTTCTGTGGAAATTTATTCATACTTGATTACTTATCCATATTTGACTACACATTGTAGTTGGATGATTGATAGAAAAGAGCGAATATTCATCTTGAAGATCTCTATCAGTTTGATTTGATTTTATTGTCTTATGGCTTTTAGAGCTATAGGAGTGTGCTGGAAGCATTAAGACAACGTACAATCTGTTGCTTCTCTTTTCGTTTCTCTTTTGCGCAACCGTTCTGCATGAAACTTATATAAAGTCATAATGTCATACATTTACGAACTTTACTTTCATTAGCCTAATCTTTTGTCTTCCGAAATGGAAATTGCACGTTAATAATGTGATCAAGAAATTATTTTCATATCATTATCACCTCATTTACGTCGATTCCTTCAGTGCCCTTTAAATAGATAATCACACTTAGGCTATAATGACATGCAATGAATTTTGAGCTTCAAGGTACATGTAAAACTTTTTGTTAGTATTGGCAATGTAACGATGATTTAGGCCCTCGTGAGTATGAAAACCACGCAAATTACTCACTGATGATCATTGGCAGGGAGAGTAGCTTTTGACGTAGTCGATTATTATCAAATATGTCCATTCACTTAAATGATTTTCTATAAACAGGCAGGCAATTCTGAAGACCAGCTCCGACAATACATTTTCTCAACCACACACATGAAATTATTCACACTTATTTTTCTTGTGAGAACAGTCTCCTTTCAACTTGTGAATATCTTTATCCTATCCATTCTTCTGATTTTAAAAATATCAATAGTCTAAGTATCGTTCAGGAAGCAAATCAATTTAAAGAGGCATTGATTGATTATCCCAAAGGAATTTGATTAAGAAATGAATACACAAAAATTCGATTTAGCTACTTCATTGTAAATCTTTTCTCAAATTTGTCCACTTTTAGAATCAATTCCTCTGGCTTAAAACTATTCAAAATATATGTTGATGTATCGAAATTCACAGGCGCTTCAATCCTTTTAATTTTCTGTCACACTTAACTGACTACGATCAGTCAGTCTATATCGAAAATATACACTATAAATAACACTCTACTAAGACAGATTGTTAGGATGATTATGCGGAAATAAATGGTGACCAAATCAACCGGCAATTTCGGGACATGACTGAGTATATTATACCGATTAAGTGAGTCGTGATGCAAACGACTGGTCGCGGACCGCGAATTAAAACGCGACTGTCGCCACTGTCTCTCCTTTCTTGGAAGCTACCCCGATAGGGCGGGGTTCCTGGAACGCGTGCGCCACAATCCCCACCTGGCAGTGATAACCTCTTGTTTGCGCTCTTGAGCGTCGAAAGTCACCATACTCTTGCACGGTCCTATTATCGTCTTTTAATTGCGCCCCATAATTAGGCCAATTTATCGTCCTCGTACTAACCAAACACATGGCTCTCTTCTCCGGCCTAATGACAATATTACAATGACAATAAATGATAAAAGTGATACACATCACTCTCCGGAGTTCAGGAGGGTCTTTCAAGTTTTATCTCTATTACCTTGCTTTATGACCCTGAGTTTCTGCATAATGATTTTTTGGCAACACTTCCTAATTAGGCAAAATTCCCTTTACTTTACGTTAAGTTAGACTCAGTCAGTGATGGCTAGAGTATTCGACAAAAGGTCACAGCTAGCCTCACTTGAGTTAAACCTTACAGTTGTTTTAAACCCAGAATGAAAAAGATCGTTAAGTTCTTTGGGTTGATTTAGAAACAATCTATTCAGATTATTCCATTTTTCAAAAAGAAAAAGGGGAAAATCCAAACCAGTAATACATTTCTAAAGAATTGCTAATTTAATCAAAAATTTGTAAATAGGCTTGAGTGAAATAGATATCTTTTAGTAAATTGAGTTAAATATTAAAACCTCAATTAAAAGAAATCTCAATTATTCATAGGCAACCCTGCAGACTGGAACCAATCCTTGCTTAATGTCTCTCTTTTAAAATTTCTTAAAGATCGAAATAAAATCTATTCTCTTATGAAAATTTTTTGTGTACTAAAAAAGATTACCCAAAAAGTTCACAATTCAAAAATATACTTTGTGACTATCCGTCTTTCCGGCTCATTAGATTCTTAGCCCTTTGGTTCTAAGATCCAGAATTTTTAACTTCAAGACCACAGTCCAACTTTTAATGACTTTTTATCGACGTCAGAACTAAATTACTTGAAATGCACAATGTCGCTTCTAGAAATTTCGATATTAAAATTGGTTGTAAATCGTTTGCAAATATATTTACACCGGATAAATAGGGAATTAGCATTCACAATAGGTTTGAAACATTCAGTAAGCATTCTTCTGTTAGCTTTGAATATCGATAGAGTCTCGTTAATATTAATTATTCTTTTTTAAAATATAAGTGGTGCCATTGTGCTTTCATTATACTTGACCTCAGAATGAATTTGGGTGGCCAGTCGAAAATTCCAGATTCAGATAAACATACAAATGTTTTCCTTGTAAAGGAATTTCATTATGCAAGAATAGATTTTTCGCTGGACGCGAAAAAAAAGATTTAAAAAATGATCGTCTGAATCTTTTAATAGAGTTTTTTAAAAGCCTGCCGCAATAAAAATGGTTTGGGATTTGGTAGTTTCGAGCACTGAATAATATTCCTCATACTATGAGGAAAGAAATATAAGTCGAAAGCACATCCCGATTAAAGGTTTATTTATGTATATCGAAGGAATTATATTTATATAAAATTGCTGAGATTCTAATATGTATTGGACTAAAAAGTCGAGTTATTTATATGCGCCACCACATTTTCAGAATGTAAACAATTAACACAAAAACAAAATTAGAACAAGCGGATTTGGTTGGCGGTCTTAATCTAATATAGGTTCCAATTTTTCAGTTTAGCTTCTGAAAAATTATTCGGTTGTACACTATTTAAAAAACAATGCTAAATCGGAGTCAAATCTAAGACTATCGTGGGATCCATACAAATCTCTCCTTTTCGTGTTATTTGTTGATATAAGTCGCTTTTATCGAGTGTTCGACATTTGCAAAATTATGTATATCACTTAAAAATTGTTGTCAAATGACTTCACAACGAAAAAAAAACCACTTAATAGTGAGAATAATCGGTTGTATAATATGCAGATTAAATGATCAAGTTCGACAACTTTTTACTCCACTTTGCGTATACTACAATATTTATACCGCTTTATACATATGCAACAGCAAAATTAGCAATCTTTTTCTATTATTTTCTTTTATATTATTAAGATATGGTTTTTTAAGCTGTTATTTCACCTTGAATTATCAAATCTATTCTTAATGTAAAAAGACTAAGAAGCGAGTGACGCCTCTGATCACAGAAAGATTGTCCTGAGGATCTTTATAAGTCTCTCATCGTAAATATATCCATATCAATTCATTGAAAAAAGTTTGCCTACGCAAAAATCTGTTTGCTAAATATTGTAGGAATATTTCAAGCAGTTTCAAGGCAACGAGAATTAAAAGTATTCGATCTAAAAAATGAAATTCTTATGAATTTCATGTCAAGTTCGTATAATGAAGAACAATATTCATAAATAAGCAGCAGTGAATGGGTACTATAACCTCTGGTGTCTATTATACAATATTCTGTGTAACTTGCATGAGCTTGTGACATTTCTTTCAATTAGTCGAATCACTTCACTGACATGTATATTAGTATTATTTAGTTACATAGAGTGAGTATCCGTTGCTACTGAATGCATAAATCCTTACGGTCGGCTATAAAGGTTACAGGCCGTGGATTCTAAAATGACATGATGATAAAAATAATATTAGCTTTCTTGAGAGGTAGGTCAAGTCTTCGAAGATCTGCAAAAGATGAAAGTGTCTTTTCAATGCATTGTTTAGTTATGCGTAAATAATTTCAACTAATTGAATATATAATACTTTTGTCAAAGAAGGTCATCTGTGGTATCAAGTCCTTTATGGCGTCTATAAGCGAAAAAATCTCTGTATTTGCAAAAGAAATAAATGTTTATCAATTTCAGATTCCAATATTTCCAAATAGTTCAAATATAAAAGAAGTTTTTTTCAGCAAGATATTTTATCTTTCAAAATAATATTTACTTTTTAAGAATGATAGATAAACTTTTCAGAACATTAAGAACTGATCATGTTCTGGTTGTTTAATTAAAGTCTGCTCAAGTTCAATAAATTATGTAACAATGAGTCCTTACACTTCTTATGTAACAGTAGCCACGAGAATAACAATCCTGCAGTTTTCAATAATCATTCGTGTGTAAAAAAGAAGAGTATTACGGAATTTTCTGTAATAAGAACGAGATGGAAATGGCTAAGTTGTACAGAAAATGACGTAATACTAGACAGTACGAATTTAATAAAGTAACTAACTCTGAATAGGGGGTTTGCAATAATAATAATAATAATAATAATAATAATAATAATAATGCGACTAGTATTAAAAGCGTGGGGCACAAATCCCTTGACGTTCTCTTCTTTAAAAATTTGTAACTATAATTGAACGAAATTTTCAGTTTAAGTTTGAAGTTATTTCGTAAGACCTTCGTAGATACACAGCAGGTCTTACACCTATTTGCAAGTTTAATAATCTCAACTTTATCTTTGGAAATGTACCTGAGAATCTATGGTAAATTATATAATCAATAATCATAACGTAACTTTTGAACGAGTTTAAAAATTGATCTTGTCCTCAATGAAAATTGAAAAATGAAAATTCATCTTTTTGACAGATGGACATTATGTTTCATTATTATATCTCCCCCTCCCCCCACCCGAACCTTGGAAAGGGGGATGAATGTGACCGAACTCGCTCTAGGGTCATCCATATACCACGTGGATAATTTTTCACCATTTTTTGACCCCCGCCCCATCCCCCTTGTAGACAGAAGTGGACTTGTGATGACCCCCCCCCCTGGCTCTTCTATCCACGTGGACTTTTGGCCGAAACACTCCCGGTCTTCCTCGTGGACAATTGTGGACTTTTGCCAAGTGTGTCAAAATTGGAATGCAAGATTTGACCCGGATATACCCACATAGCTAGTCAAATAAAAGCTTGAAATTGAACTCTACTTTCCAAGACATTTTCATGAGTACCCAAGTTATTGTTGTTTTATAACAGTATTTTTCCCAAGGGAAGGGGGAAGATTTACCACTCAATAATAGAATTTTATATTGTCATCGGGGTAAAAGGAGAGCCTTTGCATTGGATAATCTTCATTTTACCCATGTATACTAAAATAAAAATTTGAATCAGTAAATCATTAAAGAGTAACAAAGAATTATAATGTATACTAATACAAGTAGTTATAGGTGATTGCCAAAAAGTAATCTCATTTAAACAAAGAAATTTTCGTAAACAAAAAAATTTGCAAACCGTTTAAAATATATTTTTTAAAATTAAGGGTAACCTAAGAGAGTATGAAAATATAAAACTAAGAGATCAAGGAATGTATTTGTGATGGATATTAATTTTGAACGATGCTAAAGGTCGCGTGGCTTGACATGCGACTATGATAAAACAAAACAGTTCCAAAAATCTTTTCAAAATATATGCGGGACAAATAAAAATGTTTAAAAATATGGGAAGAATGACTATTTCCAGTATTTATTTGATTTTGACTTCAACGTTTCAAAATATCCTCTCATTTTATAGTATGTTAAATGAATATGGAGCGTTATCGGACATTTTATAAAAAATGTTACGCAAAAATAGTGATAATTATTTACTGTCATTTAGAATCAACGTTGATAGATCGATTGTTAACTACTAAAATCTTTGTAAGTATAAAATTAACATTTTTAGCCCGCGTCATGTATATTTTAAAGAATTACTTTCGAGTGTCATCCTAAATTAGCAATACTGCGTGACCAGACAAAAAAATTGTTGGTCAGACTTTGAACTGATTTTTAAAATCCTCAACTCTAAACTATTGAACTCTACTCTTGATTTTTAACCTTTTCAACTCAATATAAATGATATCTGTGACTCTTAAATATATAAAAAATGGCGTTAATATTATTTAGCAATTGTTCATTTTTAATTTTTAGTTTGAGACAAGTGCGTGACAAGACATTTTGCGTACTTTTTTATTTAAAATTTCTAAACGAAATCGTCGAAAATTTTGTAACTTTACTAAATTTTGCGTTAATATCATTACATTACTGAGATATTTTTAGAGAAAATGTATTATTCAAAGGAAAAGTGGAAAATGACAGGGACTTAGAGTGTCCAACTTTTTGGCAATCACCCTTATGTTATGTGATGATTAAAAGTGATTGATGGAAAAATATAAATTCACAATAAATTCCAGGAAGTTTTATTCTCAATTATGAATAAAAAATCTGTAAACAGTGGGCAATTACTTGTAGTATATGGGTAATTCTCTACAGATAGGGCACTTTCGTGTCCAAGGGATCAGTTATCAAAACTATTGATTGTATTATAAAATAAATCGGCACGTATCTTTCTGTTAGTGTTTCATAACATGATCTATACTAAGATCATAATTTTCGAAATTGAATTTCTCGTAAATTGATCCCGCTATAGGGTACCAGTTTCCAACATTTTCACGAATGCGCAAAATATTGTTTTTACGGCTTGCGGAAAAGCATGTTTTCTGTAAATCTAAAGTCACAAGAAACCAAGAGCAGTATCGTTCCTTAAAAATTAATTTCGAAATTGGATGTTCCCCTCCGTGACTCTGCGGTTATTGCACATGGATGATCGGGGATGGCTTGACATAGGATGTCAATTCGTTATCGGTGAAGATGGCAATATCTATGAAGGTCTAGGCTGGAATTTTACAACCCAATAGGAAATATTTAATGAACTATTTAAAAATGTATGCTTAATGGTCTTCAAGTTTATCTGAAAAGGTAAACTTTTCATCACTAATATTCTAATTTAAGTGTAATATAGACAACAATATGTACTGAAATATAAGTGTCCACAAAAATCTTTTTGTGGTTAAGTCGATACATAAACGGCTATCACTCGACTGTTAGGAATAGCTTTATGGGTTCGATATGGATGTCAAATTAAAGAAGAAACATCTCTTTACTCATTCGCAAAGTTTCAAGAAGAAAAATTGAGAACTTTCATCGCAAACTAAGAAAAAGTCCAAAAAAATCGTTGCGTATTTTGATTGGTATCCATCGAGGTAACTGATAATAACTTTTATATTTTGGAATAAAAGTAATGAATAAATGATAGAAATATAATTTAGAGCGGGATAAAACAATGTGCCAAAGGATTTTGTGATCCCTTTTATTTTAGAACTTTAGGAAGACTTTTTGTATTGTTTTCCATTGATGTAACATCCATCAACGTAACCTTACTTTTGGCTTCTCCTCAGAAAAAATGATAATAAACTAAATAGGAATGTGCACAGACTCGTGTAAAAAATACTTCTGACGCTGGTCCGGCCCAGACCAGACCGTCTGGTTTCCAGTCTTGACGCTGACCAAACGGTCTGGCCTGGACCTGACCAAAAGTGCAACGTTTTTTTTTTTTGGCTAGCCCCAGACCAGACCATCTGAACAACCGCTAGTTATTGGCTGGTCAGCCGTTAGTAAATGGCTAATTAGCCGCTATTAAATGGCTGATCAGCAACTAGTTGAAGGTCGGTCAGCCGCTGGTTGTACTCCCCTGTAAAAGGAAATAATCTGACCCGATTAGGAACGATTGAGCGATAAATACTAGTTGTTCGGGACAAAAGTTTATTTTTTTAATGACTTGAAAAAAAATCATTTTTCACTATAAATGTATTTAGCTGATCAGCACTAAACCTGGCCCAGACCAGAATGTCAAGGTGACAAGAAAAACATTTGTTGTTTTGATAGTGTGAATTTCTTATTTTCTATCACTTTAGACCGCCTGTAACTTTTTCGAAATATGTCCAAAAAAAATTTGCTGATCGAACTTAGAACTTTTTTTGTTCTCGAATAGCTGATCAGCGCCAGTCCTGAGCCAGACTAGACCTTCCAGGATGAACTTAGAATTTTTTGTTCTTGGGTATCTGAGCAGCGCCAGACCTGGCCCAGACCAGAATGTCAAGGTGATAAGAAAAAAAAATTGTTTTGATAGTGTCATTCTTTTATTTTGTATCATTCGAGAACCCATGTAATTATTTCAAAATATCCCAAGGAAAAATTTGCTGATCGAACTTAGAACTTTTTTTGTTCTGGGATAGCTGATCAGCGCCAGTCCTGGGCCAGACCAGATCTTCTAGAGCGAACTTAAAACTTTTTTGTCCTTGGATAGCTGAGCAGCGCCCGTCCTGGCCCAGATCAGACCTTCCAGTCTAGACGGCTTAGATAAAATCAGATCTGGATAAGACTAGTGCCAGATCTGGGCCAGATCAGACCTCCCAGACTAGACAGTCTACCTAGGCCAGGCCGGATACCAGACTGTAATGCGATTTTTCTGCACGGGGATGACCCAAAAAAATTTTGCCAAAAAGGTTATAAAAAGTAAGGTTTTTAGATAAATAATTTTAGTTCATGTACGTAGATATCAAAATGAGCAAATATAATATAACATTGTAACGTTTTGATATTAGGTTTATTTTAAAAATTTTTTCTATTTTTTGTATAAGATAATTATTATGTGTTTTTTTCTTTTTATTGTTGCACATTTCTTTTTTTTTTATACTACTAAATTTAACTTGAACTACAAAATTCAACTTTGAACAACTTTTATTCAATTGTCTTATTTCAAAAATGTCCTGTATATGTGGAGAACTATCCATGTGCTTATTCTAAAGTGCAAATTTTCTTGAACTCATATGCATATTATTTTAATAATAAAGGTATACACTCCTCTTCCATTTAGTATATAAGACGCAATCCTTATTCTCTAACAAAAAAATGATGGTGGAAAAATTTAAGTAAAATTCGATTTGGGTTTTAAATAAAAGACATTTTTTTATCTTTTTGAGACTGTGTACACTACACTTATTGCAGTATGCCTTGGTCGTCAAGCCATTGACGTTAAAGCGTTCTTTCGCGCACACGTGCTATCAGATGACAGTTTTTTTCATCTGTGAAGTTAAATCTGAGGGTCGATTCGATTTGTCTGGCACCGCATGCGAAAGAGACAGGTAACACCACACTTGTCTCGTGACGAAGACGATATATAAGTCTGCTATAAGTTACCAGTCAACACTTCATTCAGACTTCAGTCAACTACAGTTCTGCAACGGAGGTGCATGGAACCAACTGTACTATATACTTGACTCGGCTCCTCATATTTGATGTATGATTTGTTCTACCTCAGTGGATCTCCTTAATTTCTAATTTAATTCGAGACACCAAAGTTCAGATTTCTTTGGCCTTTCTAAGTTTTCCGTGTTTGTGACCTACAGCTGATTTCGGCGATAAACCATCCCAAAGAGGGATCTTTTTTAAAAAGGTAAGTACATATTTTCAGTGTTAATAGGGTGACAGTTTTTTTTAGTTCATTATTGTGGTTTTCTTTATTGATTGTGCTATAATTTTGTTAAAGAAGATAAAATATTTACAGCAATTTTCTCAACAACTTTACCATTAAATATCTGACATACGTTAGGGAGAATGTATTTTAAATATAATAAAATCATTTTTATTGATTTTGAATTACAAGGAAAAAATCTAAAAGTGATATATTGCTCTTTATTTCACAATAAAATTAATTTTCGGTATTCATTTTTTGCTATATAGGTATAAATCCACTTGCTTCGAACTATTTTTTTAAATAATTTAGATACCGAAAATTGATTGTATTGTCAAATAAAGAACAATGTATCATTTTTAAATATTTTCTTGTAATTCAGAGACAATAAAAATTATTTAAGTGTCAACAATCATTATAAATTATTATTGTAACACATTTCAAATATACTCTCATTAACGTGTATCACACATTATATGGTCAAATAGTCGAGAAATTGGCCTAACTTTAAGAAAATAGCGAAAAAGTCGATTTTTTCGATTTTCTGAAATTTCAAAATTACTTAGGGAGGGTAAAAATATTTTTATGACATTACCGCTGTACAGGTATAAATCTACCTTATTGGAACTACTTTTTTTTTGATAATTTGAATCTCAAAGAAAAATTTTTTGATTTTCAAATTTTAAGAAGTATGTCGTTCTTTGTGATTTTCAGCTATATCTACGATGCGTAGACAGAAGAATTTTTTTTCATGAAACTTTAGGGGAGTGTTTTTGACTCCCAAAAGAAAGTTTTCATCGCTATTAAAACTTCAAGCAACAAACTTTTTTCTTTTCGACACGCCCTAATGCGGAAGCATATTTTACTTCTTTGGTCACACTTTTATTTATCAAAATTATTTTAAACGTAATACAAAAGAAGTGCCAATATTTTGATATGTTATTCTGGATAAACCAACTATGTGTACATTATGACAAGAATGTGTACCAAACACCCCGATGCGATGGGGCGTAAACTGGTTTTAAATTGCATCGGATATTTCTTACCATAAATGAAATACAATGAGTGTTGCAATCAATCAAAGCTTATTGATGTTTAAATTTTTATAAACATAATAAAAATCGGTATTTCCGTTCTGCGAAAGATTGAGAAGGATGTAAAATTAAGAAAAGAAAATTGCATTATGAAACTTATACATTGTGAAACTTGTTACTTTATGTGCACAAGGTGACCAATCCAGTTTAATAGAGAACTATAATTATCAAGGCACGTGCTGTATTTTATATTTGTCATTGAATTTATTACAATTTTATTTTTTAGGACTAATGTTTAATTACTTGGATTAAAATGAGTATTTAGTTACAATTACTAATTTTATTACTTTAATTAGATTTAAATATACTTTAATTATATCAAATTTGTTGGGGACAATGTTTGCATAAAGGATGCTTCGTCAATGCACAAAAACTTCAAAGAACCATAACGTTATAAGTTTTTAATATCCAGAGTAAATGTGTAAACTGGGCAGAATCATTCTGTAAAAAGTCAATTACACTGCTCATTGTAATATGTTCCATCTTAGTCTTATTCTTTATCTGTACCTTATATAATTTGAGTAATGTTTGTTTAACGGAACCCTGAAGTGCAACGTGTGTAGATGTTTATAGTTTATCTGGCAGATGTTGAATTTGAAAATTGTAATTATTTCTCACTCTCAGTATACAAATGCATATAAAACATGTACATCCTTCATATATTTTCAATCGTGCTCATAAATATTTGTGTGAGAAATATTTTTCATTTTACAAGGACATTCCTCTATTCTGACCAGTTAAATTGATCAAATTACACATACTGGTTTTGTCAAGATATATGATCGGGCTCCATAAAAGTGATATTAATTATTTATTTGCATTGATACAACTCTACTTAATTTAAAAAAATGTGATAAGTTTGTTAAAACAATTTTAATGGTGACGTCAACTCATCAGTGTCCACTATAGTAGTTGATGACTCGATTGCTTTTTTTTCAGTGTGCGGCATATATTCGAAAATATTGAATTTAAATAAAATTACAAATTTCGCGTTTTAAAATATAATAAAATACGTAGTGCTACTGAAATAAAAAAACATATTAAAATGGTAGCGTTCATGCTTAAATTGATAAAGTTAAAGTAAAAGATAAAAGAAAAAAAATTTCTTATGAGGAAATTGTGAACTATTATGAATGGTTGCACAATGATTACAAATTTCCAATCGTCATTCGTTAATCAACCTTGGTATTCGAAATACGGCACTGAATGGTATCAGTTATTATAATTGTATGCATTAAAAATAACCTTTAACGTCAAATACTAATTTTTTATAAATATTGTCAATCTTTTCCCTCGAAATCAATTAAAACAACCTTCTACTAATTATTTGTAGTATGTGCATTTTGAATGCTAGATTTTAAGAAACACACATTATGTGTCTCGACCGACTTCAACCCAAATGGGCTCTCACTTCTCGTTTTTTTTTGCTAATCTCATTTCTGTGATAGCCCACAATCATTTTAAAACCAAAAAGAAAAAAATCGCTAGGGAGATTTTTGAATAAACTTAATTTTTTATTTTTCTTTGGAGGTTATTATGTACATCTTCATTGAAATAACTCCAAAGTTTAGCTTCTTTGGCTTGAAGCCTGCAATTTGGCATTCAAAAAAGACTTTAAATGTTAATTACCTTTGGACACCTTGAACTTATTGACATTTGAAACAGGTGCATAAAGTTACTTATAATAAGTTTTTTGGAAATTTCTCTTTTTCAGAGCATCCTCTGTCTAAAGTAGCCTGAATAAGAATTTAAGTGTGTAAAATTTCCCGTAAAACTAAAAAAAATTTGAATGTTCTGTCTCTTGTAGTTTCGTAGATATGGCCTGCAGATCCTATTTTTCAGTGGAAAATTTGTCTGAAAATTTCTTTAATTTTAGTTTCTGTAAATTATCTCATTCCTATGCATCGTAGATAAAAGTTTTACTCAGATAAGTTGACGTCTGTCAATATGAGGTTTACTTTTAGTGCATAAGTTTATTAGCGCCACTAAACTTGACTTGACAATAAATTACACATAAACCCCCTGAGATAAGCATACGAAACGCGTTTCGATTTCGACTGCATCGCACGTCTCGAATTCCTTCTCTGTTGGTTGCCGGCAACTCCATTTTTTAAGTTTTGTATGTCCGTTGCTTTTGCATTCTATACATCAAAAGAGTTTTGGTTTGCGTGTGTCCAAAACAGTTTATTGTGCAAGTTCATTGAAATCTTAAATGTCCCTCATTCAAAAATGGTTCTTTGTTGCTAAAATAAAATAAAATAAATATAAATGGAAATTTTTATCAAACATTGTTTCAAACAAGTATATCCGGTCACTGAATTGGATTACTCAATTTACTTTTGAAACTTGCATAAAAACTCTTTATCCGTATCACATAAATCATACAGGAAGTAAAAAAAATGCACATAATTAAAATCACTTACTGACGAAGTTACTGGTTTTATATGCCCAGTGCGCAAACCTGTCATTGAAAACAAGAAATAAAAAACAAAAAGTTCATTAGCAACAAAGTGCCAGTAAATTCTGAGGTGATTCTGAGTAACGTAATTGATGAGGATATGTAATTATCCATTCGTTGTTTTTTGTCAAGTTAATTGAACAATCATTGCAGTATTTCGAATACCTAATTCTGATTGTCTAGTAGCAATGGAATGTTAATCTTTTAAACTTTATGTAATGGAAGAAAGGAACAACATTTGTTCGGTATTTGTTACTGTTTGGACTTTACATACACTGCATGAGCTGAATTATGTGTCTCACACGCGTCTTATTCATTCAATTTAATTTCGCATTATCTGTAATTATCGGTCACAAAGAAAATCGTGCTAAATCGGTCAAGTAATCGAGTAAAGTGTTTCACCACATGCGAATCCCGATCTTGGATCACACTCTGGCGTAGGACCGCATTTTTTCAAGAGATAAACGAGTTCTTGCTATTTGCAATCTTTGGTGAGGCAGCTTTTCCTTTCGGTTTCTTGTAACGATTACGAAATGAGTTCACCACAAACTGCTTTTGAGCATAGTCAACTTAAAAAAAAATCTTTCAAGTACATATGGCACAGAAAAAAACTTTTGGATAACAAAATTGGTCTTGTTTTAAGCCAAAAAAATAGGATCACGGTCTTCTTTTAAGATAAAGAATGGGCTTAAATCTAGCCTCAAGTCTAAAAACGTGCTTAAATTAAGGTGCAACAAAAACAAACTGTAAGAAAAACTAGACTTTTCTTCTCTGTGCTTCTATGTGTGCTAAAGATAAGTGGTGCAACTTCAACAAAGGAAGATTCTTTAATCAACTTTTGCAATTACCGATCACCCATTCTTTTCACGTATAGAGTTTGGTTAGTATCTAAATTTGGATTTCAATTGTAAAAGAAAGACAAATTCATTACGAAAGTCAAGTTTACATTTATCTCAATAATCGCAAGATTTTCTCATTAATTTGCCAACTCTATCATTCGAGGAATTGAAGATAATTACGGAGATCACCATGCGCGTGTTTAATATTGCACCTTGCCGGCAGATCTGTCCTTGTCTGAGAACATTCTAGAAAATGCTGGTGAAAGGTTAATAATATAAAGGATATTAACTAATAATATCCCAAAGCACAGGGACGCCCTGATCGAGCAGATAAACAAATTGCGGATCAGGTCTCGTGCTCGCGTTCGAAGGTTCTAGATTATTGGTTCCCAGATCGACGTTCTAGTAGATTGTCGCTTGCCCACTTTTCACGAATCTTTCTAAAATCATTTCGCAAACTTGAGAAATAATTGATTAAAGATCCGGAATGGGACCTTCGAATTGATTACAACTTTCGAATATAAGCATTGCTCTCGAACTACTGAAAATAGAGTATACAAACACACTAAATCTTAAGGTTTCAATTTGATCTGCAATAAAATGATCCAAGAATGTAACAGTCTTTCGTGGGTTGATTTAGAACCAATCTATTCAGATTATTTTATTTTTCAAAAAGAAAAAGGTAATAATCCAAACCAATAACAGATTTCTAAAAAATTACTAACGTTCTGAAATTTTTAAAATATATTTAAGTAAAATAGATATCTTTTGGTAAATTGAGTTAATCATTAACAACCTCAATTAAAAG
>JAUMHM010000083.1:52154096-52171397 GCA_032362435.1 Melikaiella ostensackeni
AATCTGAAGAAATTTTTTGAATTGGTCTGAAGATTTTCTGAGGATAATTGTGGGAGAGCTGAAGATTTATTTTTTTGCCACCTGGCAGCACTGGTGCAGACGCATTTGGCTACGACGTACCGGTACACGACCGCCGGTGGCACCACATCTACCACACTACCAAAAACATATTGTCAGTGATAAGCACGGTATGTTCGTGTGCCATTGTTATTTACCGGCAAGCGTGATAGTCTCTTCCAAATGAAACATTTTATTTCAAAATGATTTTTGCAAGTAGTTTTAACTTCTATTTTTTTTAAGGTATTTTAAAAATGAAAGGATTCCCGCACGCCGAAACCCATAATATAAATTGATTCTTGTACATATCGGGATTCGTAAAATGGAAAAAAGGACCTCTCTTGGTTCGGCAAAAAGAGCTACGCACGTTCTACCCATATTTATCTGAGAACATGATTTTTTGTATTCATAAAATATTTGAAAACACAATTACGCTTTTGATTATTGAAATTTGAGGTTAGGAATTGGGGTTAGGAACACAAAAAATCAGGACTATTAATTTCTAAAAATTAAAATTAATTTCTGTTTACAAAAATATTGATACTTACTTCACATGAATCTTCTGACCATCAATTTCAACTAATTTTATATTACTTTTTTGCGTTTTTCGCCAGTTCTCATTTCCGTCAAGCACGCGTCGTGCAAATTTATCGTGCATGTGAATGTGTGCTCATCATTCACATGAAAGCTTGCTTGCGTTGTGGCAAAAGTGGTGCCCCCGGCGGTCTTGTACCGGTACTTCGTACCCAAGTCGCCCAAAAACTTTGTCACGAAAAATGAATTGAGTCTTGGAGGGCCTGGTCCCAAATCGCGCTTACCAAAACCGCATCCATTTTGTTTACCATAGCAACGCGAGCGTCTCAGTTCCAAACAAATCCAGTTCAAAGGTTTCAAAATCATCAGAAAATAACAAGTCGGTTAATACATCCGTTAACTGTTTAAGATACATAATTCACCATTTAATATAGTATTTGTAAATTTCAGAACTGAGAATGTATCATTACAAACAAGAAATAGATTCAATTGCAAATGGTAAAAATGGATGCATTTTTTAGAAAAATTTAATTTCATCATTTTCTTGTTTGTATACTGTTATAATCATAAATTCAAATTTACAATTTGCAATTTTCTTTTCAAACTGAAATTCAATAGTAGATTTTTTTTTTAAGGATTGAAATCAAATCTACTGTCTGTTGAATATTTTTGTTCACAAAAATAGAACACAAAAAAAATTCACAAATCAAAAACAGGCTTCCAACTGCCTCCTTTCCGGCTCATTGGAGACAAATGTACAACAAAATGAAAAAAAAGAACATTTTAACTGAAAACTTTGAAAACTTTTCAATTGAAATTTAAGACGTAAGTCACTTTTAGTCACTTTTTTCTCAAATCACATTTAAGTCACTTTTTTAAGATAAAGTTTCTAAAGTTCGTTTTTTGAAACAAAAAAATCACTTTAGTCACTTTCCTTTCAATAAATTAACCCAGAGGTTAACCACTATCGTATTAAGGTCTATACCTACTTCTGAATTTTCTTGAATTTTTTTGAAGTATTTTAGGGTATTTTTAAATATTCCAAGGGATTTTTTTTATAGATTTCAATAAATCGAAGGAATCTCAAAGGATTTCAAAAATTTTAGGGTACTTTTAAAAATTTCAAGCAATTTTAAAGAGCTTCAAAAATTTTAAGGAGATTTCAATAAAATTCAAAGGATTTGGAATATTTTGAGATATTTAAAAATTTTGTAAGTCATTTCTAAGGGATTTGCGAGATTTCAGGGGATTTCGAAGGATTTTAATGTTTTTAGGGTATTTTTAAAAATTCCAAGGAATTTTCAAAAGCTTCAAGAAATTTCGAAGAATTTTGAATATTTTAAGATATTTTGAAATTGTACAAGTCGTTTTTAAGAGATGTGCAACATTTTATGGGATTTCGAAGGATTTTAATGAATTTAGGACATTTTTAAAAATTTCAAGGAATTTTCGAAAACTTCAATAAATTTCAAAGGATTTGAAATATTTTAAGATATTTTTAAATTGTGCAAGTCATTTTTAAGGAATTTGCACAATTTCAGGGGATTTCGAAGGATTTTAATGATTTTGTGGTAGTTTTAAAAATTCAAAGGAATTTCCAAAAGCTTCAATAAAGTTCAAAGGATTTTAAGTATTTCAAGATATTTCAAAATTGTGCAAGTCGTTTTTAAAGGATTTGCGAAATTTCAGAGGATTTAGAAGGATTTTAATGATTTAAAGGGATTTAAAACTTTTTTCATGGGGTTTCAAAGAATTATGGAAGTCTTGGAACGATTTTATAGGGCCTATAAGGTTTTTAAGATATTTTATAAGATTGCAAGGAATTTCATTCATCTTCCTCAAAAATGTCATACAAATTTGTAAAATTTTTCCTGTAAAGTCATATAGAACTGTTTGCATCAGAGTTGTAATTTTGCGGACTATATACTATTTATATATACTATTAGTATACTATACTATTAGTATATTTATATATACTATTTACTATAACCTATCACACAGAATCAGAAAAGAACCATTAAACGTCTAGCACTTCATCTTTACCACAAAACCAGTATCATAAAATGTAATGGGTTCAAAACTTTTATGTTTTTGTTTGTGATGTAAAAACTGTGTGATAGAATACAGTATGTCACTAACGTACGCGCTTTCGTAATTGTATCTATTATAGTGATCGACAGCACTTCTACTTTCAATAAAATTTTTATCTTGTAAAGCATAAGGATGAAAATTTTGTATTAAAAATTTTTTTTTTAACGTATCAGATCGTTACATCTCCTGACAACTTTGGCAGATACACAGCAACACACAGTCTGCATCTTAAAAAACAAAGAATTATGAAAACCTACAACTCCATGTATGTTCTGTAAGCACTTTCGCTTTGCCCTAGGTGCCCCGGTAAGAAGAGAAGAATAGAGAAAAATTAATATTTTCAGATTTTAATGAAAGAGTGAGAATTATTTAATTTTTTTGAATGTGCGAATTTCCCATCGGGAGAAGTGCACAACGAAATAATAGGTTCATCTACGAAACCAATTCTTTTCTATTTCCTTAACGATTGCCACTTATGTTGAATTCCATGCAGGCGAACATATTTTCCACTCTTTTAATTCCTCTTAATTCGAGCAGTAGACACACCTCTCATGGTTATTTTTAATTCTATACTTACATGCTGCATTTTCGATTAATTTAATTTTCTCTAATCTGTCCACAAAATATGTGCACTTACATGGTTTCTATTTCTTCTTGTGAAATATAAGTTTGGAAGTTTCAATTTTTTTGTCGTGGTTATTTTCAATTCCATACTTACATGCTGTATTTTCGATTAATTAGATTCCTTCTAATCTGTGCACAAAACATGTGAACTTACGTAGTTTCGGAAACTAAATAAAAATCACTAAGGAAAGTTTGTCCTGTCCTCAATTTTTATAATTATAAAAAAAAAATTTCTTGCTTTTTTTATAATTATAAAAATTTAGGATCAGACAAACGTTCCTTAGCGCTTTTTATTCAATTTTGAAATTTTCAACTCGATATTGTTTTTCGTGTGAACGTGAGTTGGTTTAAAGAAAATGTGAAAAAAAAATTTTGAGGTAACGCCCACATGGCCTTAAATGTGTTCCAAGACAGATTTCATACGAAATTGGTCAAAATATGTTTCTGTTCAATAGATGAATAAAAAATGTTCACATAATTTACCCAAAATCTTTTTTTTACCCATAATTTATAAATGTAATATAACATTTAATTATTTTAAAAATGCACTTATTTCAATTTACAGTTGCGTCTCCAAAGTGACATTATTCTATTCCTTTTTATTCTTTCTTTTGCATTTCTCCACTTTTGGATTCCTCCCAATACGCTTCCATTTAATTCTTCTAAATCGATTAAAAGAAATAGGTTTTGCTTTTTTTCTACTCGTTGGTGGAATTTTAGATGGAGGAAAATTCGTGTATTAATGGGAATTCAGATTCTGAATTTTTATGAATTCTTCTCTTCTTACCGGGTATACTCGTAGACGAGCTTCTTGTAAAAGGGACTATAGTCAGATGCTCTGAGTCCGAAGCGCTATTTTTATCTGCGTATTTTCTGCATAAAAAACACAACGGTTCTTATTCATTCATTCTAAATTAAAAATCTTTCAATAATTTCGTTGTGAAACAATATTTCAAAACAGAGGACCTCAGAACTGCTGTGCAATTAATATTTTCGGGTTATTTTTTAAGCTCCATAGATTTGCAGGATGCTTACCTTACTATTCCCATTTATTCGGAAAGTAGAAAATACCTAAGATACAAAAGGCACATTCTTAGGATTTATCATTGATACACAAAAATACGCTATTGAATTTCTTGGAGCTTACAACTTACACTATCAGCGATTTCGCTCATCTAATTGGTAAATTAATTTCCTGTTGTCTAGCAGTTGAATACGGTTGGTTATACACCAAACTATTAGAAAAAGAAAAAATTTGTCAGCTAATTTTTAAGGACTATTCTTTCAATAAGATTATGAAAATATCTGATTCTGACAAACAAGAATTATAGTGGTGGAAGGCTAATGTTAAGAACAGTATTCACTACATTAAAGATGGATCCTTTGCTATGTCTATTTTCACTGATATTTCAACCACTGGTTGGGGAGTCATTCCTTGGTAAGATTTTTACTTTGATCCGTTTCCACGTTTCTCCTTGATTCTCAAGACGCTTGTAAAAGTTCAAGGAGAGCAGGTATATTATGGCATTCTAGTAGGGCCCTTTTGGAAAAATCAACCCTGGTTTCCACTTTTCGAAAGTCTATGATAGGTAAACCTATAATCCTAGAAGCTAAGAAAGATTTGTTATTATCACCGTCTAGGTCTTTCCCATACTCAAGGTCAGAGCACTTGAGTTTGATTGTAAGCAGAGTATCCGGGAAGATTTCCTAAGGAGAAACATCCCTACTTAAGTCTTGGATATAGCTTCCCTCAGCAAATCCACATTAAAGCAATACGGAAGGTCGTTAAAGCTTTGGTGGGAATTTTCACAACAAAATCATATCCATTTTTTAAATACTGAACCGAAGGACGTTTTGACATTCCTTGCAGAGCGTCTCTCTGCAGGGGCTTCTTAAGCCACGTTAAACTCCTATAAGAGTGCAACCTCACTGACTTCTGAAAATCGGGTGAGCGAACAGCCCAATATCACTAGGTGTCTTAAGGGAGTTTTTAAAGTAAGGCCTTCCAGACCAAAATATGCCTCAACCTGGAACGTTTCCACTCTTTTAGATTATTTTGAGAGGCTTGACATTGCGATTTTTGAAAATTTAACCCTTAAGACAGTAATGCTGCTTGCCTTAAGTACTGCTCAAAGAGCGCAGACTTTGACAAAAATTATGATAAGTAATATTAACAGGGTCACGGATGGTTTAGTAATTACCATTTTGGATATTTTGAGGACTTCTGGGCATGGGCGCCTTCAGCCGTTTCTACAGTTACCAATTTTTAGAGAAAGGTCTAGCTTATGTGTAGTGTCTACGACCTTCTAAAAAGGCTTATACTCGTATTTTGATACTATAAGACGTACTGCAGGCTGGTCACACCGTTCAAAGGTTTTCGCTACATTTTATAAGCGACCGATTGTTAACGATATTAATGTTTTTTCAAAACTTGTGTTCAATGAAGCTATTTAATAAAACTTGACACTTAAATAACCCTCTATATTCTAGGATTACTTTGAAAAATTATGCTAAACAACTACAGTGTAATGTAGAAGAGCGAGGACGCAATAAAATTGAACGATTAAACGAACTTACCTGTAAGTGAAGTTCGATCGAAGTTATATATGAAGTCCTCGCTCAAATACTTTACAACCCACCCTTTACTTACAAGTAAGCTCAATCGTTCAATTAAAATGTCTTCTTAAATTTCTACCTACTCTCTCTCGTTCTGATTTTTGGTACCAAATGGCGTATCGCGGTTTAATCATTCACAATATGTACTTAATTGGTTATTTTATGAACAACGCAACAAATAAGTTGGTTTTGAGATTCTCCTCAAACTTTCCTAAAAATTCACGATTAGTCCAGTCTAATTGGCACTTCTGGTGGAACTAAATATAAACAGAAATTTTGTTTACTGATTATAAAAAGATCTCGCTGTTTCAAGAATTTACCCCTGCCCCATAACCCCCTTTCCTACCCTTAACCTCCCGTAACCTAATCCATGGACATGGAGTTTTTTTATAAACTTCAACTCCCAAAGAAAATAAATGTGAAATTGAAACTTAATTTTTCATAACTTGTTTGCAGCCTTTTTCAATTCCTATGAAGCGGGGCTGAAGTTAGACTTTTTAGTCCCTTAGGAGTAATAGTATTTTTTACTCCCTAGGAAGTAAAAAGTGACGTCAGAGGTGAATAATGAAAATTATCAAGCAATCAGATGATCGCGTTGACAGATTGTTTGACGTAGTAGTAGCTAAAGAAGAAGAGGTTCCGGGAAATATGATGAAAAGATTAGAGAAGCATTAAGAAGAAAAGAGATTGGTTTTGAATGCTGCTAAGTCAATGATTGTGGTTTTCGGTCGAAAACATAGTAGAAAGAAAGGAAGCTTAGATTGGAAGTGGAGAAAGAAAATGATTGAGAAAGTCAATGAATTTACGTATCTCGGATTTTTATTTAAGAAAAATGGGAATGTAAGGGATCACGTCAAAGAAAGAGGTAAAAGAGCAGGCATAGTAATAAAAAAAATATGCGGCATAGGGGAGGAATTGTTTAAAGAGGTCTACAAGAGAAGAATGAGGATGTTTGAGGCGCTGGTGCTGAGTGTTAGATGCACGCTGGCATTGGACAGATGGACGCCATAGTATATAGTATTAAATAAGGTAGATAGGGAAAAAATAAAAATAAGAACAGGTAACAGAGTTTGCAAACACGAAGAAAGACTATACTAGAGAGCGAGGGCAGAACTATAGTGAAAGCATGCTTAAAGGAAAGAGAAAATGGAAGAGGGAAGGATAATGAAATGAAAGAAAGAAAGAGGTACTTGAACAGGTGTGGATGGTCAAAGCAGTGAGTCAAGGAAATGCATGGAAGAGGGAGGACGGTACAATAAGAGTTGATACAAAGAGATAAGGAAGTTTGTAAGCAAGGAATAGAAAGTAAAATAAGAGAAATATAAATGGATTAGAGTAGAGGGACTAGCAAAATATTTGATTAACAATATCATACAATAACATAACAATGTCAAAAATATTTGATTGACATAACAATGTTTACTGTTTTAATAAAAAATTGTTATGAACAATAATTTTTTTTAATACTTGCAATATTTTCGGAAAAATCTGAAAAGATTTGTTTATAACTGTTGGGGAAGAAGGATGATTTTGCATGAAAAATAATCTGGTATTCTTATTGTTTAAACCATTTGTTTTAATATGTGAGTTACAGAAAATCTGATGACGCCATTCGATTCTACGGAAAAAATTACAGAGAACAGCAATTTCAGTACAAAATAATTTTTTTATACAAACAAAAACAACAAAAACTGATGCAGTGGAGTATTTGCTTTGAAAAAAAAGGAAAAATAAATTACAAACACAATATTTGAAAACCTTTTGAGCAGTATTTTATTAAGATCTTTATATAATATTTTATTACGTTTTACATCATAAACGCTTTTTCAATAAAATATTCATAACAAAATAAAAACATAATACATAAAAGAAACAATATTTTAAAGGAAGGCGCATTATCATTATCGAAGAGATAAATTCCCAATCGTCTTTTTTCACTCTTATCCTACATTTATATGACTTTTATTTTCAAGTGAATTTTAGTATTTTTTCAATTCATTGGGAATTTAATAGTATTCTATCACAAAAAAATATATTTGCACCTTTTTTGATATTTTGTACCGTTTTTAATTCTTTGAATACAATTCTAAGACGGTTTGAAAGCAAACTTTTCTATTCTGCCGTACCGAAAAGAATGAAGAAAAAAATCTGAATTACTATCAAAAATATTGCAGCAAAAAGAATTTCTAAAGAAAAACTTTTTGAAACTAATTTTTCGGAAAGCCTCCGTATTTTCAATATTAAAAATATTTTTATTATCATTAAAATTTGCTATGAAATACTCTTTTTTCTCTGAAGTGTAATTTTTTTATTAGAGCTTTTAAAATTAATTTTATAGGAATACATCGCCACAAAACTGAATTAGCGACTGAAATTTTATTAAGGTACATGAGAAAAAAATATTAGTTCTGGCATGCATAAACATTTCTTTCCCATTTTCGATTTTTAATTCTTCTGAAGCACCATTCCAATAATAAATAATCCTACATGAAATTCACGATCTCAGATCTAAAGGCTAAAATTTTAATAAAGGCGAAAAAGAGACTTTTTCATATTACAATTACACATGCTGTAAATTAATAAGTTCATTCACAATAATCTTATCGTAAAAATTCAAACAATTGAGATATACCAAAAATTGATAACAATAATTCAATAAAGTAGATATCTACGATATTCACTTTTTGGATTGTTTTAAAAACAATCAAAAAGGGGGAAAAAATTGTAGGTTGGTATCCGAAAAAGTAGAAAAAAAACTTTGAAATCGGTGAACATCTTTTGTTCAGTTTTTGAATTCGAAAATTAAAATTTTTTTTTAATAAAAAAAATCCTATTGGTAATAAAGTTATGCTAAATTTGATGTATAGTTTTGATCAAAGAATAGTAACAAAAAATTAGAAATTAAAAAAAAAAAGAAATTTCAATTTAAATCAATTCATTTTTTTTTAATTTTGAGATGTTTTTCTCGATTTTAAAACGCTTAACAACCATGAAAAATTTGTTTTTCCATGAAAGAAAAAGAATAATAGCTTGTTTCCTTGATTCCAGCTGAAGAAATTTCAGGTTCGACATATTCAACTTTTTGCAAAACAGTGTGCCTTTAACTCAATCAAAAAAAAAACATATTTTTTGCACATTTTCAAAAAATCCTACATTACACAAAAAATTCTGTTTTGAATTTCTAATTTTTTATTATTGTTCACTAGTAAAAACTGTACGTACAAAAAATTTTCCAGAATTTTTGAACTAATAGGAAATTTTTTTGGAATTTTTAAATCCAAAAACCGAACAGAAGATATTATCAGATTTCAACATTTTTTGTTGACTTTTTTTTTGGATGCCAACAACGATTAATTTTAGCACTTTTACTAAGCCATAATTTAGAGCTTTAAATACGTTCTGTACTTATAAAATTTCATAACTAAATTTTTAAGCTGTTTTTAAATTTGAGTCACGAATAAAAAATATTTTCATTTTGGAGTTTACGTCGGTCAAGAAATAAACCATAAGAAAAATTAAAATTATTTCAAAATAACCTTAAAAATGTATATTTTTTCATTTTTGAACAGTCTAAAAATGTATAGCAAAGTAATTATTATTTTCACAATTTCTTAAAAGAAAATTTGAATATTGAAAATTTCCATTGCGATTCTGTAAAAAAATAATGCCACTTGCAAATAAGCAGAGCATTGATTTAAAATTTGCATAGTTTGCTGAATATTCAAATTTCAACCCCTTAGAAGTTTCACAAAGATTCATAATATTTCTTGTTTGAGGCGCATAAATATTACCCAAATATTACCCAATAAAACAAAAGATTTGAAATCGAACTTATTTAAAATTGCATTATATCACATGACATGAAACTTAAGGTATTTCAAGTAACTGGATAGAATTTTCTTCTGAAAATTTGTATAATTCCCAGGCAAAAAATAAATTCACTGTTAATTCTCGGGTTTTCTCGGTTTCCCGGTCCAGCGGCCACCCTGAATAAAAAGTATGTAAAATAGTAATTCGACCACACGATTTTCGGTAAAATTAATATTAGTGAAAATAGAAGTTGATAAGTATTCATGCGCCTCTTGTTTATATTTTTGACAATCTACTCAAACCCGTCAACTATCTGATATTGGCTTAGTAACTTTCTCATTCCAAAGTCTCAGTTTAAAGTCTCAAGTAGCGTTGGGCATTTCGGTCGTCTCAGAACGTGGGGTATTTGAAAGGTCTTGAGAAGCTGAGAAGTGCTGAGAGGCCTTGAGAACCTGAGCGACGAGAGGCCTTCTCAGACTCTGAGAGGTTCTGAGCATCTCGAGAACCTAAGAATTGATGAGGAGTCTTCAGAATCTCAGCGAAGAGAGGGATTCTCAGATCTGAGAGGATCTCAGGTTCTCGAGAATCTGTGAACTCTTGAGAACCCGAGAACTTCTCAGATTCACAAGAAGCTGAGACGTTCTTGGTGACGAGAGAATATCTCAAGGGATGGTTTGCGTCTGCATAAATTATGGCCCCACGCCAGCGAATCTCTATTCTGACTTTTTTTCACAATTTGGAAGGAAACTCTTAATACGTCACTAGTTTAACTATTTTACATATTATTTAATTTAGATGTTTTCAATAAAAATACAACGTTCTATCGAAAATAGGTAAACTAGTTGACGGATGAAGGAATTTCTTCTTAGTAGTGAAAAAAATCACAATAGGGATCCGCTGACCAGAGGCCATAATTTATGCGGACCCAAACCATCGCTTGAAAGATTCTCTCGCCACCAAGAGCGTCGCAGCTTCTCGAGAACCTGAGAAGCCTCTCAGAGTCTGAAAGGCCTCTTGTCGGTCAGGTTCTTGAGAACCTGATGAGCCTCTCAAAGTCTCAAAAGTCCTCTCGTCGCTCAGGTTCTCGAGGATCTGATGAGCCTTTCAGAGTCTGAGAAAGCTTCTCGTCGCTCAGGTTCTCAAGACTTCTCAAATATACCGCTTTCTGAGGTGAGCGAAAGGCCCAACGCTAGTCTCAAGTACGCGGCTATACGAGCTATTATCACAAGTTTTGTACTCGTTTATTTTCACGAGTGAAAAATTACTTAAAGAAAGTTTTTCTCGAGAGTCTGTAAACCTGGTAAAACTCAATCGTTGACTGTCAAATCTCGTCAAGCGTGTTCTGATTGGCAGGCGAGATGACGATGTGCAACTTAAGCATATCTTTATTCGGTCCAACAAGGAAAGAAGAAATAGCGCTTTCAGAATTCATTGCGCCGCTGCGTTGAGGATTAAGTTCCTCAAAGGGCAGCAAATCGTCCAAATTAAGAACGCGGTCATGCTTATTAAATCTGTGGATGGTTTCCATAACTCGAGCGATGTGTTCGACCCCATCTTGAAGACCGTAGATCAAGACTCCAATTTTGACTCTCCTGTCGGAATCGCTGTTGACCGGAGGTTCCTTGCAGGTCAGAGAGAGCCTCACAGACCTGATAACATGTTCCGGCATTTCTACGGTTCCTTGCCAGACGATCAGGAAGAATTTCTTGAACCAAACACCTTTTGGATAAATATCAACGACCCATTCGCAGGTTTGGTCGCCCGCGTAGTCTGCGAGGTATGAATGGCTGGAAAAGACGTTAAGAATTAGAAGAAGAAGCCAAAAAAACATTTTAAAACTGTATCGATAACAGGCTTCATAGGCCAAATTGCTCTAAAAACAGAGGAAATAAGGAGATTTTTCACGAAAATAAGGGTAACCACACTGTTGAATCATGTTATGACCTATATCATAATTGAGGGGTCATTTAGGGCTAATTTTACTGGGCCTAAAATATTTGATTCTTGTTTTCCAAAGCATCATCTCACGACTTATGAAGTCGATGACACGTGGACAGATCTTGTAAGCTTTTAGAACTTCAAGCAAATAGTCATGTGGTGCCGAAGCTTGTAGTCAATGTAAGCCATGTGCAAGTTTCTTTGATGTTTTCTAGCTTGCGTCATGGCCACAGCGTCAATACTCGTAGTGTTTACATCTTTACTGCCCCGCGAGTTTTTGCAGCATCCTTTTTGTTCTTCAGTTAGTATGTTACTCTCGTCGCAATATTGCTGATGTCAATGAGTCGATGTTCCGAGGGTGGATGATTTTAATAACATGGTGTATCAGCTATCTGGTTATATTTCCTTTCTTATATTGAGACAATCGATCCAATTTACTCCTAACTTTGCTGACATCCATATCCAACCTGATTTTCCATGGTGGATCTCGCTCCCTTCCTGGGGCAAAGACTGCATATGTAGGCCTAGTTCTACGGCCTAATGTTCTGACTGCCACAGCTGTACAATATAAAAGAGTTTGCACCTGTAACGCAGTGAGTTCTGCGTTCAAATACATAGGCAAAACCTTGTTGTTTAGGTGCACTATTAGTGCATGCAGATCCCTCGTGATAAACATCTTTGGCAGAGAATGCCTTTGTATTGGTTCTACATTCCTGAACTCTAGTAAAGCTCAACCAAAAGTCCTTCCAATGTGCTGCAGTTTTACTGGGATTTCGCTGTTTACATTAACGGGAACTTTAATATCCGGATGTGACTTTAGTGGATCCGGTACTTTATCTTCATTATCCTTAGGACCTATGCCTTCAGCTTCAATCAGCTCTTCGTTATCCACACCTTCCATAGGGAGCTCATCAATAGAAGGCTGTCGTTTTACTTCTATTTTGATAGTAGCTATTTCAATACTCGAAAGCAATTTGTTAACAGATATTGAGTGTTTTTGGTTTTATAGATTCTGTTCCGTTATTCTTGTGGCTAAATACGCGTATTTAAGTAAGAAGATGATGTTCTCTCTTCACACTTTGCCCACTTTTCTCGGCCAAGAAACAAAGGCGCTTTACACCTCTGTTCATATGGTATGTCCATTTCAGTTGCCTTCTTGGTTGCTGTATTGCTTCTGCCTCTGGTTGAATCAGGTCATCTAACGTCGCCGCTTGATCTCGTGGTGCAGCCTCCTCTAACTGATGTTCATTATCGACGTCATTCTCCACCGAATCAACTCTTCGTTTAATTTCTATTGCTCGGTCTTCTAAGATAAGTATATTATTTCTGATGTCCTTAACCCTCGCGATAAGATCTCTTACTGCAACTCTCTGTATACGAGAATCCTTTGTAGCGAAGTTCATTCTAAAGATTTATCCCTTTTCGCGTATAGTCTCCAACTTCGCGCTTTCGTAATAGAGACGCATCAATTCTTCTATCATTGTTGTATTCCAGTTGATGCTCTTCCACGATGTTCCTGCTGGGGTGGTCGGCTGCAAATCGCTTACACTAGCCAAAGCATCTTCAGCAGACACAATTGATGTTCCACTATTTGCCGTTTGTCGCAGGAGTTCTTGCTAGCCAGATTGTTGATCAATGAGATCTGACTGACCACGCAGCTAGCTTACCATTACCACCGTCCCGCATACTGTGGCCCCCAGTGGTAGTTTGAGGGGCGCCCCGACGATCCTCGAGAAGCGACCATCGTTTCAATATATTTCGTAAAGTCTAAATTATTATCAAGGGAAACCAGTATGAGGTGAATACCAGTACGAACTGAATAATGGGAAGTGACAAGGTTTTAAAGCAAAAGTTCTATCGTATTTTTTTATGAGCAGCAATATCAAAAGCGAGTTTTAAAAACAGCCTTTTTACCACTTACTTGCTATTTTTTAATTCAAACATTGAAAAATGTGTTTTCGACATAGTAATAAAAATTACGTCCACTGATAGATTATCATTTTTTAAAGAATTGAATTGTTTAATTATTCTTTCACTGGTTCCTTCGATTCGTTAAACTCTTGGCTTCAAAACTGTCTAATGTTTAATGTGATTAATTGTTATCAAAAATATATTTTACGCATTTTTATAAGAAGTGTCATTCGGTACGAGGAGAAGAAATTGTTGACACGTTAGACTTGGGTATCAAAATAATTTTTCTGTTTTTAGGTTGCGGGAAAAATAAGTAAGTGCTACCAACCAAACAACTTATAAATAAATGAGTTCATGCCTTTTACCAACGTAACCAAATAAAATTATTCGTAGTTTTTTTGTCTGTGATAATTGGTAGTAATGACTGTCATGACTGCATGTTAAATCGGACACACTTTGGAGTTTGTACAATTTGAATGACAAATTGAAAAATAATCACTGTATTTATGAAAAAATGCTTTCGAATAGCAGTTTTGGATTATTTTTTCATGAATTTATACACAATGTCCTTCGACAACTGATCAGAAAGGCTTAAAATATGAATATTTACTTCGTACCCGAAAAGTAGCATTTTAAAAAAATTGCAACGTGTTAAAAAAAGTATAAAATATAGGATAAATGGCTAATTAATCCATGTGACGGCATTGCTATCTTTAAAATGAATGTTCCACCAGCTTTAATTTGTATGGAATACATTCCCCACATGTTCATTATTTATCAACATTATGACTTTGAAAGTTTTTCTATTCACCTCGTACTGGTTCCCCCTATACCATAAAGCCAAATCCCTTCCGGTGTAAGCGTAACTCGGTCGGCCTTAAATTCGTTATGCTACCGGGAATCAAGTAATTGATTCGCTTTAAAGTCTCATTCACACATTGCAAAAATTCTGTCCACGGTCTAACTCTGGGTACACTTGCTTCGTTTAACTTCTTTCAGCTATTCTCTCAATATGACCGAACCATCTCGACAAATTTCTTTCACTCTTGTCAATCAGTGTTTCTTCTACACCACATTCTTTAAGAACCCACTCATTACTGACTTTGTCCATTAGCGTTTTACCGCATAAATTCCGCAGGAATTGCATGCCAACCGCGTTCACTTTACTTCTATCCTTTTCTTGGGGGACACGCACAGAATTATATATTATAATCGCAGCTTTATTCGTCACATTTTAATTATGATATAAATTGTAATTAGATTCGAAAATGTGGTTACGTAAGCTTAACATACCTGGAAAAGACGAGAGTTCTCGTGTGATAAGACCGCAAACTATGGAAATTCTCTATCGTAAGAAGAGAACTGCAGGTGTCAACTGTGTAGAGTCTCGGTTCAAAAAGAAGAGCCCCATCTTCCTCAGTTTTAATCACTTCTCTGACGCGTTCGTGCTGCCCAGAATGAAAAGACATTCCGATGGCCATTCTCTCTACAAAGAACTCTTTGTATTTTTGAGTCAGAGGCGAGAGAAGCAGATCGGCTAGTTGTCGAGGAGACATCATCGGAAACCTGACAGCAGACATGACGGCTATGACGAGTTGCTTCAAGGTCGTTTCCAACTCCTTGGCTGGCAATTGGGTCCTCAAGCGATTTCCCTGATGGTCGAGCCAGGACTCAAGGCATTTGTAAAGCGTCATTTCATCTTTGATTACTAAACTGCTCTGGTGCAGAAGAGTCACGAGAACGTCCAGCTCGAAATTTCCGAAATCGGTGGTCTTGGCTACGAGTTCCAGATTCCATTTGATGAAGTTTTGAAACGCCTGAGTGATGTCGTGGTGACCACAATTGAGGGTGTATTGAAGCCAGGAAACTAGAGTACCATGGATTGCTGCTAGTGCAATATGATTTTGCATGTAGTCAAGGCAGAGCGAAATCAAGTCCTTTACGTTGTATTTATCTGCTAAGGAGAGTATGGGTAGCACGATTCCGTGACTGATCCTGATCTGACCTGTATAAAAATATCGTAGAAATTCACTGAAGATCGGAACGCACTGAGGAGTTTCTTGCAATGTGACTCTGCTTTCTTGCGACTCGCTCCACTGCGGACTCATCAACATCACCTGTAACGTAATTGATCGATATTACGGATTAAACAATCAGTGTATAATAAGAGTTCAAATGGAACATTACACCAAAAACAAATTGATCTTTTAACATTCAGGGTTGCTATAGAAGCTCGGTTTCTAAATTCCATGACTTTTCCAGGTCTTCCAGGTTTTGTAGCAACCCTGATATTTTAGAAATTTATATATTTACCTGAAACACATCGCTTGACGCGCAAAGAATAAGTCTGTGCGCTGGATATTCGATACCGTCTACTACGAGACAGATATCGTTCATAAGACGCTCAGCGTATAAAGTTGCTATCTTCAACAAAACAGTCCGCGAATTGTCCACCTGAAGAAAGTAATACAAATTTCAAATTCAAACAGTACTGAATGTTTTTTAATTATAATATTATAAATCACCAACTGCTAAATCAAGATTTAATTACCAGTTTCTAATCTTATTTTATAATCTTTCGATATTCGTATATTATAATTATAATGTAACTACAAACTTTTTGGAAATTAAAAGAAAAAATCAAGAATCCAACGATTAAATTTGGACAACACACTCTTAAATATCTCACTAAAAATATTTTTAAAAATAAAGGCAGATGATGGAAAAAGAAAGCTATCTCCAAATCCCCTTTCTTCTTTTTTCTCTCGTATTTCATTTTTTATTTTTTTTTTAATCACAATAAAAAAACATTTACACTGTTGATTCAATCACGTCAAATTTTCATTTTTCTATTTTTTGATTGGAAGAACGAATTTATCGCTGGATTTCTTATATAAAATATTTTTCGAAAATTATAAATGTATTGAAAAATGTTTTTAAAAATAATTTTACAGTTCGTTGCACTTGTGTATTGTTGAGGGAAAAAAATTGTGGGTTCGTATCCGAAAAGAGTAAAAAAAATGAAATCCGTTAATATCTTCTGTTCTATTTTTTCATTTGAATATTCAAAATTTTTTGAAAATTAAAAAAAATTTCCTATTAGTTAAAAAATGATGGCGAATTTTTTATATATGCATCTACAGTTTCTGTTTTTTTTCAGTTTTCTTTTTAGTGAACAATAATAGAAGATTATAAATTAAAAAATATTTGTTTTGCCTAAGCTTCCGTTTCCGGTACCGATAGTGAGAGAACTCTTTCGTGTCAAAGTGATGTTTTTTTGGCTGGATGTAAAGGGTAAAAATAAGTTGTGTGACGTGGAAATTGGAGCTTGCGAATTTTTTAGGTTAGAAGTTTTCAGCAAGGTGAAAATAGTTCCTACGCAAGGGGAGCAAGAGGTAGGTGAGTAAGGAGCGGAAAACCTCTCTGCACGCTAGGTGAGGTAGGAGATGCCGACGGTACGAAGTCCATAATCTGTCGTCAGCGGGCGACAGGTACCGGATGAACGCACAGAACAGTTAGAGGGGGGGATTGGTCGGATTCGATATCGAAACAACTTGTTGTTTCTTTACCCCATCTGCAAAAATTTTTCCAAGCAATGGAATAAGAGGACATAACATCGAGAGTTATAGGCGTGAGCCCAAGGTATCCCAGGTGAAAACATCATATTAAGAGCTGCAAATCTGTCCCTATCTACTATCTAGCGAAACCACTGCCAAGGGA
>JAUMHM010000083.1:52179481-52191290 GCA_032362435.1 Melikaiella ostensackeni
AAAATAGTATTGGAATATTTTTATTTTTATTTTTGAGCCAAACGACGCGAGATAAGAAAAAAATAGTCAAAAAAGTATAATTTGTGCTTTTAAAAGGTCAAATAAAATTGCTGTTAAACATTTTATATTAGAAATACTACAGTACAGTATATGATGTCTTTGTTTGCGTCTTTAAGACGCATCGATTGATCTATTGAAGAAACTTTAAGAACCCTCCATGACCTACCAATATGGTTTTTCAATTAATAATCATTTTGAACAAGAGTATTTACCTTTGTTTATGTGAGGAAAACTATGTTGTTATTGGGATTACAATAGTACTGTATTTGATGTAATTGTTCGCGTTTTCGGGTCATTTCAAATGATCAAGTAATCTAAGCATCAACTTAGCAAACTTAAACTACTGTTATACTGCTCGATTCACTGTGTTCCAATTTTTTACTAATCGTTTCATGTTAATTGTATTCTTTATCTATTCAAAAACAAATATCATTTCAGTAACAACAATACTACCTATTCCGATATAAATACCAATTATTGTTGCATTTTAATATTCGAAAAAAATTGTACTATTTGATTTTAATTTATTCTTGCACTTACCCTACTCTTTTGAATCTTATTTTTATGGAATCTTTCACAATATATGTTCAAAGTTCACTTTTCCAATACACGAAATGCCAACGAAGCTAAGTGGAACTTATTGTAAATGATTAAATTATGAAAGCATTGTCTTATTAAAATAGTCAATTCATATATGGAAATGTTGTATACAATAATTCATTTCGTTAAATATTTATACACTATTTTCAATTTAAAAATAGTATATTGTGTACCTAGGAAGCAAACGTAGTCTTTTTACCCTAGTGTGAGTTTGCAATAACGAGACACAGACGAGCGTGAAGCGCGAATCGAAGCCGGGTGCACACGGTATTTTATGTAACAAAGGTATGATTTACAAGTTTATCACGTCTGACATTTGAGTTTAGATTGGCGCGGCCATAATCGTACACGGGCGACAGCAAACGCGGAGTACGATTAGGAGCCCATAATACTCCTTGGAGTATTGTGGACTAAACGGCTACTTTCAGAACTAGAAAGACGCTGATAAAGCGTGTAAATCATGCCTGCGTTATATAAAAACTTCCATTTCTTCCTGCATATGCTTAAAAGGTTACTATTTCTAATGCATAAGATACCGCGAGTAATCTAAACATCAAATTTCTCAATCCTAAGATGTTTTTCTTGTTATACAAAATACTGCATTGACAAAATTCAACATGTTGGAATTAATTGAATTATCAAATAAATATCTTATTAAAACAATTAATGTGTATGGAAATGTCATGTACAATAATATATGGTTGTTAAATTTAAAAAAAAACGTATCAATACCACTTATCAATCATTGTTTACAGAGCAATGAATCTTTATTCGAAAAAGCTGCCCTGCTCAGTCCTAGTTGCTTCAAAAATTTTAAATAGCATTATTCGCACATTTTTTTAATTAATTTAAGAAGTTTTTTTCATAATTTGAAATGAAATTTGTGCCTGCATAAGTTTTGGAAAGTTGTTGTTACATAATATTTTTAAATCTTTTTTTATAAAATTTATACATTCTATGCAGTATGTACATCCGCAAAGAAACTTAATTTGTATGTTATCAAACATTTTATTAGTAAGTCAGCATGCACATTGCACACCCCTAATGAAAATTAATTTTTATGAATAAGTTTTAAAAATTAATTTTTATACTTTTAAAAAAGCCAGTGTGCATATAAATTTCTTTAACTGAATATATTTGTTTCTGTGCGAACTGCACAAAGGGTCTCTTGCCCGGAGATATCGGATGTAATTCACCGGGCCGTCGACGTGCGACTGTCTTCGTAAATAGATATTGTATATGTTAGACTCTATAAGCGAATTCGGGCATTGTCCGAAAACTTCGCTCAGAACTAGTTTTGAGCACAAGAAAATGCCCAAACTCGAAATGTACGGTCAGAACGGATATTGCTCAATCAAAATTGAACAGTACTAGAATGGCATATTGACTTATGTACAAGACTAGTATGGAGCATCTGTGAGTCAGTCTGCAATATGTTATTCCGAGAATTTCGTTCGAGGATCAGGGGTGCAAGGTGTACAGAGAGCGGCACTCTAAAGCCAGCAAAGTCGTCCAGTACCGCACTAACAATGCGGGCGGTGCCACACAAGCGCATAATTTCGTCAGTTTGCACGGTCTGCAAAACAAACAAACATTAAAAGAAATTTAATAAATTTTTTTCACTGCGAACAAAAATCACATAGAAATGGTTCATACGGACCTGATTGTTGCCATTCGAGTCGGTCCGCTATATGTCCAAGGCCATTTTAGGCAAGAACCGAAGTCGGACTTATATGGGACTTCCAGTGTAATTATTTTTGAAATATGATATTCCATTGTACGAATGATACAGCAATAAATTTAATTATAAATTATTCAATTTTTAATTTGGTTTTGTTTTTGTATTGAAATAGTATCTGTAATTATGGCACTTTGGTTCAAAATTATTTTCAAACATTGCACAAATAAAATAACGATGAAACTTATTATCTGAATGAACAGATATTATTTCGTTTATTCAGTTATTAACTAGAATGATGGCACTTTGATTTATATAACTATTGAAAAAATAAATAAAAACTCGATTGCACGAATGACACAGCGACGAAACTTCTCATCTGATGAAGCCACTTATTTCATTCATTCAAACAAGAATTAGACCATACCTCAACCTAGGCAAAATATACCTCTCAATTATATTTGACCCCATTTCAAGTATTTAAAAAAAAAGCCACTCGTTTATAGTTGGCTGTGGCCCAACTCAAAAAAATCTACCTTTCAATTATATTTAAACCCATTTCAAGTATTTTAAAAAATTACCCTTTTATAGTTGACTATAGTCCAACTCGGCAAAATATAATTATATTTGAGCCCATTTCCAGTATTTCAAAAAACCACCCATTTCTAGTTGGCCATACCACTACTATAATAATACTAATAATACTATAATATTGGCATAAATAAGGTACTGATACTCCTGACACTTACTCACATTCAATGCACTCAACACTGCACATGTGAATCTAACCTCAATGTACCTTAAATTACGTCTCGTCGGGTGTTGAGCAGTGTTATAGATGCTCCATACTAGTTTCACACATAGGTCAATATACCATTCTAGTACTATTTAATTATGATTGAGCAATATTCGTTCTGACAGTACACTTCGGGATTGGGCATTTTCTGGTGCGCAAAACTAATTCTGAGCAAAGTTTTCGGACAGTGCCCGAATTTGCTTATGGAGTGTAACATATACACGGCCTCACATGTTGGTGGATGTACCGGCGCAATCCTGGAAAGTTTTAATGATGTTCCATCTTCTTTACAGTTCTTTCCACACCAAAGTGTCCTCCCACATCGTGAAAGCATATAGTTAAGGTCTTGCGTAGTGAACGTGGTACGACATATCCTAAATTCTGACCCACTCGTTTATAGAGGATACCTTCATGTACTTCATAATTCAAAGATTCTCTTTTCTCGCGTTTAGTTCTTTGATCTTCTTTCTTCGTCAGCATTTCATTTTTCTTACGTAGATCGGCGTCAGCATATTGAAAAATCACAATTTCATCTTCCATGGAAATCGCGGTGCAAATCGACAATTGGTCCTCAATTGGTTCTTCTTCGGCTTCCTGAACAGGAGCTCGACTCAGTGCGTCCACTTGTGTTTACTTTTCTCCAGGGCGATGGACGATGTCGAACTCGAATTCATTCAGCAGATTACTACAAGTAGCTACTTGCGAGTCCTTTGTTTTGTGAGTACTGAGGTAGACTAACGCTTGGGAATCCATGATGATTGTAAATTTTATGTTGATGAACATCGGACGTAAGCGATTTACCGCCCAGATTATGGTTTCAGTTCCAACTTGCTTGGTAGTAAGATTTCTCAGAATCATTGATTCGTCGACTCACTGCGTAAACCAGGTGCAACTTTGAGTCATCTCCACGTTGCAGTAGCATTCTTGCTTTTTCAGCCTCTCGAGCTTACATCCATATGAAGCTCCGTCCATCTCTGAGGGTCAAACATCTGAACAATAGGCTTTTGTGCCAGGACTCGCTAAGGATCTTTAAAGAATTTCTTGTCTTCTGTTTCCCATCAGAATTTGACATTCGGTTTAAGTAGACTGAACCGAAGGTCCGGCTCTCTCCGCAAACTTCAGTACATATCGACGAAAGAATCCGATCATTCCCAAAAATCTTCTTACTCCAGTTGTTTTCTAATGAGGAAACTTCCATAATCGCTCGTAACTTTTGTTAGCCAAGTTCGATCCCATCCGCCGAAATCTCGAATCCTAAGTAGGTTACCCTCTTCATAAAAAATTGACACTTCGATAAGTTTATGGTCAGGCCGGCTTTCTACAGGGCTTCTAATGGCATAATAAGTCTTTTCTTTCAAGCCTTCCCAACTTTTTCCAGGAATCAAGATATCGTTCAAGCAAAAGAAAATTAGGTTATTTTGAAGCGGTCCAAAGTACCTTCTGCATGAGCATAGAGAAATATAATGGGGCGTTAGTTAGCCTAAACGTCATCCTTGTGAACTCAGGAGTATTTGTTGGCGTAACCATTGCCGTCTTATGGCGGTTCTCTTCGCCCAGAGATATTTGCATATGTCCATGCGCTAAATCGAGGGTGATAAATAAGGTACAATCACTCAGTCATGACAGGTGATCATCGATATTTGGTAAGGGGAAGTTCATTCGTTCCGTTTGCGCGTTCAACTTACGAAAGTCAATAACCAATCGCGGGTCAGCATTATCCTTTTGCACCAGCAGGACATGACTACCGTATGGTGAATTGGTTTCGACAATCAATCCCGTCTTCTTGTATGTGTTTAAGATTTTATCAATCTCCTTACGCTACTTGTCACTGGCTCGATGAGGACGATAATAAATCGGTTCACTTCCAGGTTTCTCGGTAATTTTCATTCAAATTTAATCTGCACATCCTGAATCAAACAAATTGCGGCAGACTGTTATTCGATAATCGTTTAAAATAGACACCAAATCCTCAACTTCGTCTTTGGGGCGATTATTTCCTATGTGAATTTCGGATAGTTTCACGGCTGGTCTATCATGCGTCAACTCTGAACCGTGACTCAATGCAGCAGGTGCCTCACTGAAGAAAATATCTTGACGTTCCTTAAGGTCAAGACATGCTCGAACGCAAAATTGAATGAGCGCCGGCGTTGGCGTTTGCGTTGAGATAGGAACTGTGTCCAACAGTGCTTTGGTTCACACTGGACAAACGAATCGCCGCCGCGCTGCCGAAAATGCACGATTTTCCTAAATGAACGCTGCTAACAACTCCATTTCGCTCCTTCGCCGCGGTTGCTCTGAGAGGGAGCGAGACAGAATTTTGCTGGTGCGCCATACTCCAGCCTGCTCCAGCAAAATCCAAAACTGCGTAGAAAAGTGCGTCGCGTGAACTTGCGTGAGCGTCAGCGTCTGCGTTAAAGCATGCCTAGACCTTCAAAGCTGAGATCGTTTCCTCTTTTGGCATACTCCACAGAAGGAAGCTCTGAGTAACTCCATCCTATCAAAATTGAAAGAGCTCGATAATCGTCTAGTACTATGCGTACAGGTGCCTTTTCAGCTTTCACTTGATTCACAGAAACTTGAGCTTTTATAAATCCAGGGGACGTCACACGAAAATGAGCTTGTCCGAAACTTTTAAGTTCCACTGGCTCTCGAATTATTTCATACCCTCCAGTTAATGTCACTTTTGCCTTTGGCATCAATAAGTTTATTCCATGGAATTCAATCGATCTCTACCTCATTAATATACTTTATTATCGAACTGTTCACTTGATCGTCGACCCTTGGCTGGTTCTCTTCCCCGTCGCTTTCGGACCATGCCTCTGAGTATGCCCAGCTTGTTGACAGATGCGACCTATTAATTCATTCGGCTGATCCGGACAATCACGGAAAAGATGTCCATATTTTTCACATTTATAACACTTAGGTTCGCCAGCGTCACTGAGAACTGATGGAGATCGATCAGGGTTTGGCAGAGATGTTGACTTCTGGTCCACATTCGAGGCCTCCCTTTCCTTTTTGTTCCATCTGCTCCGTTCGTCCAGTGTTTGCTGTTTCTGTTGTTTTTGCCTTCCACGTATTACTGGAATTTCGAATTCTTTCTCTTCCTTGTAGACTCAATTGTTCCTGTTCTTGAATATCGAGGATTAATTCATCCGAGTCTTCATGGTTTTTCGTTGCTAAAATCGATTCTTGGTCTCTTGACCGCAGTAATTTTTTGCGACTTCGTTGGAAGTCCTTCCGGTGTGATGAACATTCTCTCAAACGCTGTTTGGAATCGTTTCCAATCCTTAATTTCCTTGGAGCACATTCTAAACCAGTCCAGGCCTGCTCCTCGAATATGAGCCCGAATCTCCAACCTGAAACTCTCCGGATATTCGTGTAACTTCACCATTCGATTAACGTTATCGATCCACTCCCGTGCTCTTGTGCCATGTTTCTTTTCATCGAAGACTTCAATAGCTTGAGTCAAATCTGATATAATATGGAAGGAATCTTCACGTGTATTCGTATTTTAAGAGCTCGTTGCTGGAGTGAATTCGCGCGATCCCAAACTACCTATGACACGTTAAAACGCCTCATCACAACGATTTTCTTGAAAAAATTGTATCCAACATCACAGCAAGAGTTTCTGCTCCAAACCCCCCTTGAGCAATTCCTCTAGAGTTGGCGGCACTTTCGCTTCGAATGTCTTTATCATAATTTGGTTCACGATCAGTATCTCGATAACCGTATCTATTGTCTCATGAACAGGACGGTGTCTGCCTGCCAGCTCGACTTGTCTGGAATCTGCCACGATCACATGGCGGTCACGAAAACGATTGTCCGCACTATACATCGAACTGCCCTCCCATCTGTCACCAGTTTCAACCAAGTATTGCCGTTGTTGAACGAATGCTTTGAAATGTTCGTTCACAATTGGAGGCTGGTCGCTCATGATTAATTTCCGCACTTGGACAAAAACAAACACTTAAATTCTATGTTACCTCGGCTAACGCTGACAATTCTGGTTCGTTTTTGCTCGTTTCACCTGTCCATTCCGATCCCAATCCGAGTTCAGCCGAACTCACACGAACACCTTCAAGCAACGAAATGAGAATATGTACTCCTAATTTGATCGATTTTAGGCTTGATCAACAGATTAACCACACACATGCCCTTCAATATGAAGCTCAATGCTTCCACAATACTGCAATCCAAGAATCCTCGCAAATTCCAGTCAAAAGTTGAATTTCTCTTCCGAACTGTGTCGGATATTCACCGCATTCACGCACTTCGTTCTCGTTCGTTGTAAGGCACGCCACGCCAAACAAAATTCGTTTTTCACTCGTGAGTCTTACTCCATCTCACTTCTGAAATATTATAACTTCAATATTTGCAACCTCGGGAATACAATAAAAACACTGATTTAGACAGAAAGAGGTAAATTCAATGGAAATAACCAGACTTTACAGACCGCTCTTTTCGTATACGTTCTCGGTCAATCGCTTAGACAAGAACACCCCTTCGATCTCACAAAGTTATTTTTTAATTGTATGTAGAATCAATCTAAAAAATACATGAAAATCAGTTGAGAATTGTACCCTCTAGCTTACTTTGTCCGTGAAAATCCGATTAGGCCCCACTGTGCACTAGCGCAACGAACTGAAATCGGTGGCAGCGTCACCGTCGCTGCGGCGTCGATGGCATGGCGCAGACCTCTAGTTATATTAAAAATTTCAAAATTAGGACTATAGCATGTTAGATACTTTTTGCCATTATTTTTAAATATTTCAAATTCAGATTGTTGAGTTTTCTGAATCTTGAAAATTATGAAATGTTCCTGACTTTTTTAGAATATTCTGAAACGTTGTAGAATGACATGAAATTACCTAGAATACCTACACTAGACTGTCTAGTGTGTTGTAGAGTTTTTCTTGAAGAATTTTATTGTTTCTAAAAAAATATGCTGAAAATTCTGGAATGTCATTAATTTACTTAAATATTCTGGATGTTCTGTATCTACAAAAAAGTTTTACGTTGTGGAATTGGGATGCATTCAAGCGATATACTTAAACACATGTGTCATATTTTTAAATGATATATTTAAGGTTACATTTTCTTACTCTGTGGTCATAAAAGATACAAATTTTTATATTAGCAAGTAAATTTATATAATAAACATGTACCTATATCGTATAGTTTTAAACAGTCTTCTTCAACAAACGAGTCTTTAATACAATGTCTGATTCCAGATTGTCTATAGAAATATATTCCTTATTCGCACAACCAACAACCGGACATCTGTAAAGAAGTGCATTTTTATTTACAACGCCTGAACTTAATATCGACTTTAAGGAGACTATATGTACCATCGATAACAGATGTAATAAAATTACCTGGTTCTAGGGTTGACTTTCAACATAGCATTGACACTTTCACGATCATAGACATGACCACATTTTTTATTTTTCATTGGATCAGACATTCGTTGTTTTGTGAAGGGATCAATCACATTTACTGTATCTTGTGTGAATTGTAAGTCATCGTCATCGTCTCCAACAGGCTCAGCGTCACGTGCATTCTCTGTATCTATATTTTTAAAATTGTATATATGTTAAAATTTTGAGCGTTTTCAGATGTACACAACTAGGTCTGGCGAAAATAAAAGACCCAGAATCCGTTTTGGCATCATTGTCTAATTTTTGCACAACCAAATACTTTGGAGAAAGTAAATCAGGGTACCACATCATACCTGGCGGTCTAGCCGACCTTTTCTATTGCCTTGCGCTAGGCCTACCATAAACTCAAGCTCGATGTTCGTCGAGGCGATGTGGTGCTCAAATGGATGCTACTGTATTACGTACTCTACAAATGAATTGATAACTTCCAATAGGCTAATTCTTATCTCGACTCCAACTCTGAAAGTTATGTTTTGAAATATAACTCAGGTTAATTAGCGTGGCAATTCCCAATATATACGTAGAGTCCACTTGGCAATTAAACATGCGTAAAAAAAATTAAAGGAATGTATGAAATGAAACATGCATTTTTTTATTAAAGGAATTATAGCCATTTCCCAAAAAACAGTTTATTCAGCGTAGTAATTTCCAATATATGCGTAGAGTCCACTTGTCAGTTAAATATGCAAAATTCATCTGACATGCATTTAGCGTGGGTAAAATTAGAAAAGTGCCGCCTGTTTAGTCTATTTAGTTGAAAATATTCTGTAGGTTAGTAAGTTTGAGAAGCTACTTTGATATATATTAGATGGCAAAGAATTTTTTTTCTTGAAAAAAGTATGATATGAAAGCATGTTTCATTGACAAGTGGACTAAGTCTACTGGGGATAACCACGTAAAAAAAAGCACCTACAACTCGACCTTCATGGTGGTGTGAGACAGAGTTCATTAGGAATTCAATTTGAAGGTGCGGAGAGGAGAAATTTCCTCAAAAGCCACATGTTACACTAAAAAAAGTGTGCGGTGTAAAGTGTACCTCAAAGAAAACACAAATTTTTACTCAGATCCTGCCCTAAAAAATTTAAACTTTTTATCACAGGAATATGATTATATTAATAATTGAATTAATTTGAAAATATGAACTAACTAGCTACTCACTAACTCTAACTACAATTGAAAAAGTCTTATCTAAGCGCAGAGAACGCAGTTTACGTGGAATACATTACTTCATTCTTAATGCATTTTTGATGGCAGACAACTCAGCGAAATGTTTAACTTTAACGAGTTTATTGTAATAGAGAATTTGCAGGCCTTCTTTAAAATTTAAATACTTAATGCCCTGAAATACAAAATTTAAAAAAAAAGGGAATCAAATTCTCTACAGTCTATTGCAATAAACCCATAATAAATTTATGAGCTCGTGTCAATATTCCACATCAATGATTTCGACATTTTCATGAAATATCGACTTATAAAGAAATTGTCAAAATTATTCTAACTGAGGATCATTCAACACACCTATTAAAAGATACGGCGCATGTATATTTCCTTCATTTATCACTGTAAAGTATAATATAATAATATAATTAACATACATATTTTCAAATTAACTTAATTGTTAATAAAATCATATTTCTGTAATATAAAAGTTTAATTTTTTAGGGCAGGATGTGAGTAAAAATTTGTGTTTCATTTGAGGTACATTTTATAACATTAAAATCATAAAATTAAATTTTAACTTAGTCGCCCCAAACTTCCTACTTCGAAATGTCTCTGCGGTACTGAATCCCCGAATCTACATCGCGAGAGCACGCGACACTTAACACCACCACGACTCTCTAGTAGTGAGCACAGGCCAGTGGAGGTGAAAAAATCACATCTGGAAATTGAGCAGTTTCGAGGAAAATTCCTGGAATTTCTTCTCTCTGGACAGATCTGCCTTAGCGCAAGACAATATAAAAGGTCTAGTAAGCCACCAGATATGACGTGATACCCTGACATCGCCTCAAGCCAAAAACACTACAAACAGTTGATAACTACATTGTCAATTAACCATTTTCCCGACGATTTTGTGTAAGTTATAAGACGAATAAATTATGATTATATAGGGTTTGTACTTCTCGACAACAGGCAAATTTATTATAGACATCATGAAACATGTAAATGAAGAGTATGCTGAGTCAAAAATATTAATTTTCTAGAAATAATGTAATATAAAATATAAATTTGTACAAGAACGACCACTATTTAGTAGCAGTAGGCTGGAGCGAAAAAAAGTACTTTTGTACTACGAAATTCTTATAGTGCGGAAACATTGTCTTTGAAACCACTGAAAAAAATGTTTGTTTAGATTATCTTTTTTTTATGACTGAAACAAAACATTTTGTTATGTTGAATCCGTGTACAGTTATTCTTATTTTAAAAAATTGTGTTGGCTATTCCCGAGTTTCTTCAATAGACACTAAAGGAGCAATCCAAAATCTCAATGCCTTTTCAGCGTCCATTAGGGAAATTAGGGAATGAAAAATAACAATTTATATGTTAAATAAGTGAACAAGAATCTAAAGTAACAAAATTTTTGTTTCGAGTCATATTCAATGAATGATAATTTGAACAAAAATTACTTTTTCATATATTGAATTTAATATTCTTGTTCACAGCCAAAAAGAGTACACAAAAAAAATTCACCATCATTTTTGCACTCATACAAAAAATTTGGAAAAATTCTCATACAAAGGTAACGTTTCTGCATTATTAGAAAGGCAAAACCAATATGGCGAACGAAATTAATAAATTTGGAATGTTTAACATGAATTTGAAAGTCAACGAGCTCAGAAACACCCAGGTGGCTGCTTTCATTCAAATCAACAGATGAAATTCATTTATTTTCTTCGCCATATTAGGACTGCCATGTTTAATTTAGAATTTTTGACATTGAATTCAGAATTGGTGATCTCAAAAACCCTCAGGTACCAGTTTTTTTTATTGAAAAAATTTATAACCCAAAAACAGGAGAGGCCTAGTGATTGGATTTATACTTTTACTATCTTATTCCAAATTTGCTTTGCTTCGCTTATTTTTTAAATTATCTTCGCTTCGCTTAAGCTTCTAATTTCGTAGATAATATGTAGTTATACATGTAAGTTATAGGTTATGTGGATGGTACAAAATGCGGTTCGACCTGCTTTGCAACTTTTTTTCCTACAGGATTTCACTTTCTCAAATTTTTTAAGGTAA
>JAUMHM010000083.1:52224310-52242364 GCA_032362435.1 Melikaiella ostensackeni
GGGGGGGGGGGCACCCATTAGAGAAAAAACAAATACGAGTATATTATGAATAGTCAAAAAAACCTCAGGGATTTTTTCTATTTTTCATTTGACGAAAAGTGGAGTTCACTTTATTCTTCAGACACAAATATATTATCTTCACAATCACTATCACTCGTTTCATTTTCCGAACTCATTTCAGCTTTACTGTTCAACATTTATTCGTTACAAGCACGTGGTAACATTGAAGAAGCTGAAAATATTTGACAAGTGAATATCTAATCTAACATTTGTGCATTCAAAAATAGAGTCGTCTATCGTGATACATGCGAACGTGCATGAATGCCATCAGCTGTGGCTGAATATGAATGCTGTTTTTTGATTGGCTATTAGCCGTGTGCGAAGAAGTGGCCGATTTACTTCGCACACGGTTCATGCGTGCGCGAACTTCTCCCACAAAGCGTGCGAATACGGCGCTTCGCATCTGCTACGCAGGCACGAGAAATCGAACTTTGCACGCATCTATTTAGAAAAATATATTTTATCGTCCCTCGTAGCCCACCACTAACGTTCTCAAGTCAAGAACGTTATCGGTGGGTTAAGAGAGCCGTTAAAAGATTTTTTTCTTACAATCCACATTAATTCCATATGAATTGCTTTCACATTTCAATATCATTTTTCTCGAAACTGGCTAAAATGCGCATCTTACCGCTTAGGCAAATAAGTCTCCCAGTAATAACCTTTCATTACAAAAACTACGAATAAAAAAAAAAAGAACATGCCTGGCCCTCCCTTTGTAAGGTGTTTTGGGTTGCTGATAACGAATCTGAAGTCGGATTTTCAAAATTGAAAATGGCTGATCCAATATCGTAGTTGCTGAGTTCCATAAGCATTGAAACATTTTTTTAAAGAAATGGTCCGCCATATTGGATCAGCCATTTTGAATTTTGTAAATCTAACTTCAGTTTCCTCATCAGCGACCAAAAAAACTGTAGAGTAAGTAATTTTGAGTTATTAAAGAGGCATAATAATTATGCTCTGAAGCATAGAGTGAAGTGAATCATTCAACAATCTTAATCTATTCGACATTGAATGTTATTAAAAGGCTTTAACTTTTAAATAACATAATTTTCAGTGATTTTAATTTGATCCGAACAGTTTAAAGTTTTCCATTCTAAAAAGTATTATAATTTGATTCAATTCAAAACTATTATTAATTTTTAGCGTTTTTAATTTTTAAAAAAATTATTAAACTATCGAAGATTCCATTTGAATGCTGTATAATTTTTAACGTTTAAATTCACATTTGTTAAATTTCAGCCAAATTCAAAAATGTCCAATTTTCAAAGGTTTTCGATTTGAAATAATTTTGCAGAATATTAAAGGATTCAATTTCAAATCTTGAAAGTTCAATTTTTTCAAAACTGAAGGCGCCAAACGTAAAATTGTTGAAATATTCAGGTTATTTCAATTTCAAACTCTCTAATATTTGATATTTGAATTTGAAATTATTGAATTTACTCAGGTTTCAACTAATGAGGGCTTCAATTTGAAAAAAATATGTAAAATCTCGAAGCGCTTAATTCACAACTGTAAAATTTTAAATGCTATTAATTTGAAATTATCTGATTTATCAAGTTTCGACCTAAAATTATTGAGTTTTGAACGTTATTAATTAAAAAATTCTTCAAATATTAAGGTCTTTAATTCTGAATTCTGCTGTCAAACGGAAAAACTTAGTAAGTGACTTTTACTACAGAGGTTATTTCCCCGTGCACGTATGCTGGAAAATAGTCTCTACGCCTAATGTCACAGATAGTAAGAGACATGATATTGCGTTTGACGCTGAACGCAGCTAAAAACACGTTCATGTAGATACGGGGATATCACCCAGACGAACGCGCGCACAGCAAAAACCTATTATCGCTCAAGATTGGCGACAGAAACACTTTTTTCAATATAATCATCTTAAAGCTTAAGGTTTCAGCATTAGTCTGAGCCCTATTAGAAGTCTCTAGACCATCAGGTTCGCATCCTACGTTGTTTCAAACAATCAGTACGTGAAGCGGGCGGCAAGCTCCCCCATCAAGAAGGCTTTCGTAGGTAAATGAATATCTGGTATATATAATGATGATAAGTTTGCATAGTAATTAACCACTGATAACAAAAAAAATATAAGGACACAAAAAATTCTATTTTTTTATCCAGCATAGTGCTGTAAAAAATCAAATTTGCTTTTTTTTTCAGCCCCTGTTTTCAAAAAGCGAAAAATTTAAAATAGCAAATTTTATTCTTCATTGCATATTTGCATGCCAAGTGCTTCAATTTGAGCCATCCTCGAAGAAAATCAGACTAAAAAAAAAGCTTCCAGCATAGTGGTCTAAAATACAAAATTTCCAAATTTCCTCATTTTTCTTAGTTTTTAACCACTGATAACAAAAAACCAATACTATAACATAGCAAAAGTCTTTTATCTCTGCTTAAAATCGGTCAAATGCGGGTAGATTCGCTTTGCTGTACCACTCTCCAATTGTTCAAGCTTATACAATTTCAAATTGAAAGTCATAGTAGTTGAACAATTTTCAGGGTTGAAAATAAAAAAACTTTCAATGTTGAATGTGTACCTAGCTAACACACTTACTAGCCTGAGTAGTAACATACAGGTAACGACACTCCCAACGATACAAATTCACTGGAAATTCTCTAAATATTCTCAGGCTCAGTCACGTTTCTGAGATTTTATCTACAAGTACACAGGTAGCACTTTTTGAAGATACAAGTAGCCCCCATAAATTTTCTGAAGGCTCCTAAACTTGTTTTCATCAATATAATCGAAACTTTCACGAATAGCAAGGAACTACAGAGGCTGCCTTGCAAGAGGAGACCCCACTCGGCATCCAGATATAAACGATTCTTTTATAGTAAAGTTGCAATGCGCTGGCCAGATGTAAGAACTTCAAAACTAATTTTTTTTTCTTCAATTTGCCAATTAGAGATCCAAAAGTTAAAAAATCAGAATTTACGGATTTTTATAGTTGCAAATATCTCAAATTTGCTTTGAAAAATTGAAAATGTATCATATTTTGTAGGTATCTCGTAAACTGTACGTGATACGTAAAAACAGATAGCATTTCTAGATTTACCATCAAAGGAATACTGTACATAAATATAAATATATAGGTGATCACATATAAATATATGCACGTCGTACTTCAGTATCCTCAAGGTTCGACTGCCATAAATTAAGTCGTACAAAAGGACCCAAATCTCTCAAGCGATCTGTAGAGACGAAATCATTCAAATCGAGCCTGCAAATAGCCTGAAACAGGCCTGACTTTTTCCCAGAAAATACTCAAGAGATTTCCTTTTGGCAGGGCTCCGAAAATGTATCACGTGTGACTTCTCTGGTGGTCACCTAGTGACAATATACACTGAAAGTCCCATAAGAGTCAGACTTTGGTTATGGTCTAAAACGGCCTTGGATACATGGCGGACCGACTCCAATGTCAACAATCAGGGCCGTATAAACCACTTCTATGTGATTTTCATTTGCAGTAAGAAATAATTATTGCATTTCTTGAAATGTTTGTTTGTTTTGAAGGATAAACGCTGCTTCTTGTTTTCCTTGACATTTTTATAACATATAACTCAAACACTGAAAGCGAATAAAGCGAAGTGCGGACCGTGCGAACTGACGAAATTATGCGCTGGGGATACTGCCCGTTTTGTTAGTACGGTACTGGACTGACTCATTAGGGACTTTCAGTGTATTTCCCACTCAAAGCAGTCACATGTCACATGCAAGATCTGGCTGCAGCCATCATAACTACGGGCCAGCTCCGACCATTGTTACTGTAATGTGACTATTCTCAGGTTGTAAATGTTACAAGCCACTCTTGTAACACTCACTCTATCCGTAATTATCTTCTGGAAAAGTAACATACCAGTAAATATCTCACTCGTAACATTTGTTCACTGAGGAAGCATGCAGGACAGTAACAAGTTAGCTGGGTAGTACGAAGAATTTTGATACATGAAGGCCTCGAAATGAAAATCATGCAATTTTCAATTATTTTCATTTGAAAATTATTTAATTTTGAAAGTATCGAATTTGAATTTATTCAAAGTTTATTTCCACTGATTTTAAGGATATACAATAAAAACCTTCCAAATCTTAAATCTCCACCCACATTCAGGGCCGTGAAATAGAAACATTTTGTGGAGGGTTTACATTTGATCCTAGTTATTGGTGCGCGCCTACGTACGTATCATAGAATAATTATATGTGTATACGTAAATAAATTGTGAATTTACTGGAAAGTTTTTTTGCAAGAAAACATTTGCTGAATAAACCATTTAAAGGTTTTTTCTAACTTAAAATTCAAAATAATAACATAAACTCGTTATAAAAATACATACAGCGGATTTCTCTGCTAAGCTTCGATCCGCTGCACCATTTGCGAGCTTTTCAATGATTGCAAGCTTTTCTCGGATTTTCAGCTTCTTGTATATTTTTTTCAAATAGTCATATTTGTTGCACAAAAACAGTGATAAAAAGAAATAAATGTTTGTTTAGATAAACAGGCTTGTAATCTTAAACTGAAATTTTTGGCTGTGAAACAAAAACAAAATTTTTGCGCTTGCCTGCACAGAAAAAAAAACTTTAAGGGAGACCCGTAAAACAGTCACGGTACTGATGAAATACTACGTGATAGGGTAACTATTAGAGGTTCCCAAATATTAAAAGTAGCCCTTTTGTTTTTGATTTGGGAGGTTCAGCCTTCGGGTTTCACTGTATTTGAAATACTATTTAATTTTGAAGGTTTTTATATTATATTTATTCAACTTAAAAGACTTTCAGTAATTGTACAAAATTGAAGGTTAGAGTTTAAGAATGCTTAAATTTGAATAATTTAAACATTTAAACGTTTAAAATTTAAAATTATTCCCCTTGACGGTTTGGATTTAAAAACTTGAACAATCCGAAATAACTCGTTATAAATCTTAAAAATTGATATCTATTTTTAATTCAAACACATTTATTTATGGAATATACAGTGCAAACCCGCTAATAGCCGAATTCGCTGCTAGTCGAAACCGCTAGAAGCTGAACCCACTCCCTTCATACTAACCAACTAATAGCTGAACTGCGTGAGTTAAGTACGCAACGAGAAACAGTGCCATAATATGACAAACGTTTTACACATTTGTAGAGTCGAATATTTCCTCGTTTCAAAGACATTTTGTGATATACTATTACATGAAATAACTTTGTCAGAGGTTATGTTTTTTACAAAATGTTTCTCTCAAAGTTTTACACATGTTTCTGGCGTTATTTTTTTTGAGAAGATGAATTAATTATTCTTGTTCGTTTTACGTCCATATATTAAAAATTGTGCACGTGAGAGATTTATTTAAGCGAAATTTTGTATCAAATCACATTCATTTACAATAAAAACATAAGTAAAGTTAAAAAATACTTTATTTAAATCACTATCCGGAAAAATTTATAACTAAACATGTTGAAAGTAGAACCATTAAAATGAATATTAAAAAAAAAATAAGAAACTTGAAACTTGAAATAATGAGGATGACAATAATAATAATAAAAACAGTTTCAATTCTCGAAACTCCTTTTTCATTCCTTTTGTAGGACAAATATAAAAAAATCCAAATTTATTAAAGAAACTTAAATTTAATAACATATATAGAGTTCCGTTTGAATTAAATAACTCCATAAAGGCAGGGAAAGACAAACTAGATAAATTAGAGAACAACAATGTTATTTACAAACTAAAATATAAACATTGTGGAAAGACATATGTATAACAAAGGAAAAGGCTATATAGAGAACCAGATTTTTAAAATAACATAGAAAATTGTAAATTACACTTTTTTATCGTAACGTAATCACAAAGCACAGATTGGAATTCCCAGACTATGGTTTCGATTGGGAAAACATTCAAATTTTACATAAAGAATATAATAAAACCAAACGAGAACTCATGGAAATGATTTACATAAAAAAAGAAGAAGATAACTCAACTAGTTCACAGAAAGATCTTAATAATTTACATTGTTCATTAAAAGACTTAGGCCAACGTACATAACTCTGACAGTTTTTTGAACAAACCGATATTTTATTAGCATTATCAAACTTTTATGCAGCTTGAGATAAGGTGAAAGTAACTCAATGTCTTTTTTAGTAGGTTATGATCTTGTATCTTTAAGTAGGTTCGAAAATAATTATTCTTCCTTTTTATGTATTATTATAACATGCAATAATCTTGTAACCCTGATGAGGGTACCAGCGCTGATATCTAAACGTTCGAAAGATTTATAAATTTTCTCTTAAATAAATCTTACGAAGTCCAAACGAGGTCGTCGCTCTCACCTACACTAGAATTAATTAAATTAGTCAAAAGTTGAAGTTTTTTGATATACGAGTCTTATTTTTAGAAAAACTAAAAAAAGTCAACTTCGGCCCAAGTTCGGACCGCGAGCTTTGTCTTTTCATGAGTCAGCACGTTAACCAATTACGCCACCCAAATCTGGATAGGCACTTCCTCGTTTCTCAGTCGAGCGCTTCGAACGATGATGCAGACAACATCAATTTAACAACCTGCGTAGATACTTTTAATCAAGAGATACAATATTTTCGATGTTCGTTTTTTAACCAGGTAAATTAATTATATGTTAAATTTTTCGATATACTGACCTTTTTTTTTTTAGGGAAATGAAAAAAGTCTACCTCGGCCCGGGATTGAACCGGGAACTCTGTTCTTATATATGTGGGGTAGAACATGTGCAGTATTCCCACCTGAAATTTTTCTGTTTGATCGAGTTGAAACTTGGCTGAATTATAGTCTTAATAGACCTATATAGCACACTAAAGCATAGGCCCATATATAGTAGCAACCGTTTGTCAACATACAAGGACCTAAAGTTTTGACTTCTACAGGTGCACCACTACCTTCACGTTAGTGTAACTTTTCTTAGGCGAATCCGATTGTACTTGTATTATGGTGCTTTGGAAAGTTTTTTTCACGTAACTTAAGACAATGATATTGACTTTAAAAAATTTTGAAAAACAATTTTTTTGAAAACCAAAATTAAAATTGTTTTCTTTTTTAAATGCCATTTTTAATAATTTTTTTTTTATTTCAAAACACAGTTTTTTAAAATCCTTTTTGAAATCGTATATAAGAAAAAGTGGGATGGAAACATAAAAAACCTATTTTTTCAAATATAAAAAAGTTGTTTTTCTAAATTAAAAAAAAATCAATACAGTAGGATTAATGTACATGAAAAGAACTTTGGGAAGCAGTATAATAAAAAACCAATCGGTTTCGGCTAAGAAGTTACGTGTGAAGGAAGTGGTGCACCCTTAAAAGCGTAAAAGTAAAGACATCAGGAAATCAAAATTAGAATTGGTTTATTGGAAAAATGTTATTTTTGAATTTGTTCGTCCTATTTCAAAAAATAAGGGTTTCTTATCCTCTTTGAAATCATATAAAAGAGAAAGTGGGATGGAAAGTTTTTTTTGTCAAATTGGGACTTTTACGTACTCCTGAGAGTAAATGTCCCAATTTGACCAAAAAATGTTTCCATGAAACATGAAAGGAACTTTCCAAATACTATATTAAAAGTACAATCGGATTCGTCCAAGACAAGGAACAATAACGTGAAGGTAGTGGTGTACCTGTAAAAGTCAAAACTTTATTCCCCTGCATGTTGACAACCGATCGATATACGAGCCTATGCATGTTTAGAGTGCTGACATAGGTATACTAGGACTATGATTCAGCCAAATTTCAACAAGATAAGAAGAATGTTCTGCCCCATGCATATGTTTTACATACGCATACGAATTCACTCCACCACTACATACGCCAGATACATCCTTGATATCTTGGGCTCCAAGCCGGAATCGCGTCGTTTGAGAAATTTGGATCATAGCGGGTTTTCCGGTTTCACAGATTCAGCTACTAGTGGGCTTGCACTATATATTATGAACAGTCAATTTATATTATTCAATTTTCAAACTGAAAGAATAAAACGTTATACTAGTTTTAGACTATAGCGTGCCATTTCATGGCTACGGGGAGAAGTTGAATTGCCTATTTTCAAACATGATTTTAATAAGTTTAAAATATGCGTACCGTACACAACACCAATTTGAGGTTAGAGATGACACTTGAAACAAAATATCAGGTATTTTAAGTTCCACTAATTGGACCTGGCCGTCAAATCATAGCTTGGGTTCCATTAACGAAGCTTATAATACAGCCGTGCAAATGAAATAAGCCGTATCTGCAGAATAGGCAACTTTAAGCTGGCGACAAAAATTAATTTTGCACATACCACACTCATATTTTTGACAACTTTGGAAAATGAATAGTGCTTTTCTACATAAAAAAAACATTACAAATTTAAGTTTAGAGGCAAAAAAACGAATTTTTATTATTTTTCGTATTAATTAATTTACAGTTACGCTTTGTGTGCTGTAAGTCAGAAAACCGTATCTACTGAAAAAATTACAAGAAATGTTGAGGAAACACAAAAATAAAATGCAAATGATTAGAAATTACGTGGAAAAGGTTTCACTTTGTGTGTAATACGATGCATGTCTTAAAAAATCTAAAAAAAATAGTAAATGTAACATTTAACTGAAATGCACAAAAAATCTAAACTTATTCATTACCACAGTCGGTAAAACAAAATGCCAAATATTTCTGAACTGAAAAAACGATCATTTTTAATTTTTGCAAACCATTTTTAATTTTTGCAAACCATTTACCTCATTTATTTTTGAGTAAGCAAAGTAGAATCATTTTTCGCTTATTTCCTATTAATTTATAGACAATTTATTTTAATAAATATAGGTGCGAGTTTGGCATGTACAACTGCCATTTCGCGGATACGCTAATGTTCATTTGCATTCACGTGATTTTTGCAGAAGACAGGTAAATTGTTTCCTAAAGATGAATCTAATCAAAGCAATATATATGCAGGATACAAAAGAAGTGACATTAATTGAAGAATTAGATTAACATGCAACAAAGAGTGAGGTTACCTTCAAATTTTCTGCCTTCGCGATTTCTGCTCGAATTCTTTAAATAATGTCACTTCTTTTGTATCATGCACATATATATCTTTGATAAGATTCACCTAGTATATAGTTTTCATCATTACAATAAGGAAAAATATAAACATTGTGTTTGTTTTCACCTCAGCATACGCGAATCGTAGACATGTTTTTGACACGAGCAGTGGAACTGAAAATACCTAATTTTAAAATAAATTTGAGTAAAGTGAAACGATTCTTTCAGCGGTGGCCTTCCTATTTCTGATAACTAATTAGCATTTGTTTAAATGGTCTGTGCACTGAAAAATCGGTCAATGAGGTTACAAGAGATAGTCGGGACTGCGAGGACGGCAAGAAAGAGTGTTAAAGATTCCAAAGGTATTGCGTCTATTTTCAGATCGACGTGCAATCCCTCGTAATCGCTCGCACTCGGGGATACTCGGCCGCATTCGGCCATGGATAGTAAAATAAAATTTGCAAACGTTGGAAACATTATTTAATCAGCCATATTCTAACATAAAATATTTTGAGACATATATTTGATATCAAAATTTACAAATTGAAAAAAAAGTTCCATGTACCCATCTTCAATCTCTTACATTCTACATTTTTAGGCACTTGCATTGATATTTGAGATTGAATTTGGGGTTAGATTATATGATTTGAGTTTTGTCTACGATTTAAAATTGCAATTTGCGTAAACAATATTATATTACATATTCTCTAAGTATTGAAAAACGCACAACTGATTTCAAGACGGATGTCAATTAGAACCAATAAGAAATGTTAGAATTTTATAATGTAATAATAAACAATCCCTTAGGAGTTGTACAGTAAATTTCATTCAAACACTTTATAAATTCACGTAACATGTACCTGCATGTAATTATGATTTCAAGTACAATATTTTTTAAGCAATCTATAAAAAAAAACAACCAAACAATAACCTTGAAACTCAAGTTTGCGACGACAGTTGGTACAGTCTGCTCATCTCTTGCATTGAACGCATGTGCGAAACCAAATTCTCATCCGAGTCGACAAGGAGGCAAGAGATTTCGAGCTCGACGGCGAGAGATTGCCAGGGACTGCGCGAAACGCGGTGACAGATTCTAAGAAAAGGTAATAGGGATTGCTTTGTCTCGCAGTAACATAAAATCTCAGTGCATAACCCCTCGATTTGTTTAGAACATGAAATTAAATAAATTGTCTTTTCAACCTTATTATAATCAAGTTCATTCTAACATATATTTTGCATTATTAAACGTCGTTACTAGTCCAAATAACAAAAAAAAAGACAGATTAAAATAAATTTGATTCAGGTGGCCATCTTAGACCCACGTGTGTCTAAAACCATCAGCATGCAGATCTTTCCATTTCGCATTTTTAAATTATTTAAATGTTTCCTGTTTGGAATGTTTTGAATGCACATTAAAGTAGCATATAGCAAACGTACTCTCAGTCTTTTAATATACAAAAGCAATCATATTACTTGTACAAAGCTGGCCATTTTAGACCGAAATCCCCTAAATATTATTTCTAAATTAAAAGTGGTAATTCTGCCAAACAGATATACCAAACACACTGAAAATTCCTCCCAATTTCGAATTGGCGCAAATTGAAAAAAAAGTTAGTTGCGTTTCATCTCTTTCAGAAATGTAATTTTACCTGATAATGAGAAATTTTTTTCTGTCAAAACGGTGAGCAATACAAAGAAATTGGTGCAGGACAGGTGACACCCAGACTCTAACTCTATGTACAAATTCCTTTAAATAAAACGACGAGAAACTCCATATTAGGTAGAATTGCTAATAGGTGGTGGGATACATCAGATATCGTTCGATCTCACAAAATTTATATTGGTGTAGGGTTGGCTGTGATGGTGTGGTCTATGCAGGGTATTGCTTATGGTAAGAGGACCTACCATGTGACCAGGTCTCGCCCAAGTATACACGTATCCATCTTGACACGCCGTAACGAAACAATCTTCCCTAAACACTAATTCAGTCAGTCTTTCATGTGCCAGCTTTTTGCAAACCAGCGGCTCCAACACTGGACACTCGTCGAATCTAGGGCACCAGGCAGTTCCTATTAATCTCATTGGATCGTCCATAACAGACCCAGGCTTTTTATTTGTGCCTAAACTCCCACCGACACTATGCATATTGCTCCCGTTCGAGTTACTACCCGATTTGTCACCCCCACTGCCCTGTACCACCGAGTTGTTGCTCGCCATGCTGCCCTTTATGGTGAGGCTGAAATTCCTCTTGTGATTGTCGCTCTTCCGCTCGCCGAAACCAAGCCCGGCTAATCTTTGCGTCAGCGAATTGACCGTTGACACAGCCGCATTTGCACTAGCATTGTTGCCACCCTCGTTGCCACTTGCGTTCTCCTTTAAGTTAAGGTTGTTGTATTTGTGATTCGAGAAGTTATTTGAAGTGGCTCCATTACCACTGGCAGTATTACCTGCAGTGGAGAAGGATCCTACGATAGACGGCCTCTGTTTTGAGCAAACAGGTTGTCGCAACACGTCCTCCGTAATGTCCCATAGACAGAGCTGCGTGTCTTGCGAAACGCTCCCAAGTCTATAGCAGGTACCACCGGAAACTCGGAGCTCGGAGCCGCAAGAATTACGATTTGACTGACCGCCTTGAGACGTGGTGGAGAGCCTATGAGGCCTTTCGCGAACATGATTGTAGTTGTGCTGCGGAATGATTTCATCATCCGAGCCACTAAAATCCGGGTCGTGTTCTGCGTAAGATGTAGTGTAAGGATCGAAGGCAACGACACTCACCCAGCTATGGTGACCCTGCCCTCGAGCAACGACACGTTTCTCGTGAAAACTCCAAATGGTCACGAGATCGTCTTCACCGCCCACAACGACATACCTACCGTCCGGTGACCAACAGACGCAAAGGAAGCCTCCGAAGTAACTCCTCGCAGAGCCCACGAGTTCCATTGTGTCATAATGGAATACCCTAAGAAAACCGTCCTGGGATACGACTGCTAGGTTAGTCCCACAGGGACTGAAGGCAAACTCGTTTATACAACAGCCGTCAGCTCCGATAACCCATCGATAAAGTGGATTCCGCGTCGATTTTGTTTTACAAGTGTGAATGGCGTACCCGACTCCAGACTTAAATGGCTGATAATGCGGCGGAGTCGTGCCACATAAGAGCTCTTTGTTGTATAGGTACAGCTGGCCCGAACTATGCGAGACGAGGAACTGGTTACCAGATTCAGGAATCCACTTTATACAAGTTACTTTTGTTTTGTCTATTAGCCGCTGAAAATTGAAAAAGTAGTCTTTAGTTTCAGCGATAAAATCCACACACGAAAGCAAACAACTTTAATCCATTCATGTTTTTAATGAATGTCTACGAAGCTGCTTTAAGGACTTGACACAACAAATTATTTCTGCTAAGAGAATAAACTCATTTGCTAATTATTAAGGAGGATCGTGCGTGGCTAGCTATTAGAAGACATTATTATTTTTATTAACGTCAAAATCCAACTATGAGAATTAAAAAACTAAAGTACTTACTGATTTAAATGTTCTCTTCAATTATGTAAGGTTTAAATTGAGCTACCGGCATGAATAAGGAAAACATTTCAATAAAGAGTTGTTGAAAATAACACTAACAAAAGCCATTTTCTCCGATTCGTTTGATGATGTTCGATGACAACAAATTCAGGAACGTTGCATTTTGAACGTATAGAGCCCTCGTGACCCTCAAACCATAATCGATAAACAATTTGACAACTTTTTTCATTTTTTAAATAATAATACCACCCGAGAAATACAAAGTACAAAGTAAAAAGATACATAAGTGACATTTTTAGGAAAAGTGAGTTTTTGGTATCAATGGATTCGTTAGAAAAAGCTGCATCTACTACTGCAGATTATTTTTAGCCAATAAGTGTATCTAGATTAGACAACATTTTACTTGATATTATAGTTCTTCGGGCAAACAGTTTTTCTTCATTTTCTCAAATACACTGAGATTGCATTTATGTACCTTTTTAGTTTGGACAGCAGTCTTGATCAAAGGTGCCACGCTCGACCCTCATTAAATCGAAACACTAATTATTATTCTTAGGAGTTCGTAGGCAAAATCCTTATACTGAGGAAATGGCAATAAAGAATCAGTTTCTTAGCACAACTAAAAGAAACTGTATGATAGGGTGTCCCTTATTTTTAAAATTCAACATTTTTTTGCTCCCATTTACGGATTTTATTCAAATAGCAAAAACATATACTACATTCCAAATTTCAGCCAAATGGGTTAGTATTACCCATCCCGCCTATACTTGAAGTTTTTCATAAGGGGAAAACTGTGCAAAATTGAAAAATCCGCATAACTTTCTAAGTTGTTGTCAAAATATTTTATTCATACAGGACCGCAACTTTCTTTTAAAGACAAAGAAGTAGTAATGAGGGTTCTAGTTTTTCGTTCTTATGATCATGTAAAGAAAAAATTAATTTTCTATCAAGTTACTATTTATTTGATACTTTGGTACGAGAAGAAACTATGTTTCGACACCTCCTATGGGCCTTCCTCGGTTTCAAGTTATCACTACTTATAGAAACAGATATAATTAATCTATACATAACATCACTATCACAATGATAATAATTATGATGTAGTAAAAAAGTTTCTTCCATATATATAATAATTGTCAAATTAAAGTAACGTACTCTGTCCCAACCTCAATTTTTAAATCAATAAAGTTATTTTCTCCGTTCTTTTGAGCAATATTTAAAAAATGCTTATTGTATCATATATTTGACCTTTAAAGGAGCAAAACTATAAATTGTGCCTATTTTTTAATTCAAGCAAATTGAAGTATAAATAGAGAAACATTAAGCATATCGTTTATTACAAGATTCTATCAAATTAAATTTATAATGTTGACTGTTTTTTTTTAGAATTCGATATTGAAACTGAAAAATGCATTTTGACAAAAAGAAATACATTACCGTGCGTATGTTGAAAAACCAATTGCGGATGGGAAAAAAATTATAAGAACTATTACATTACCATCTCGGCCAAGTCCAATTTTATAAGCAGGCAATTTTTTATAATTGCAATGTGTTTATTTTTTGCAATATTAAAAAAGGATTCATTTAACCATCAGTCATAAAGTATCCTCGAAATGTCCAGTTTGCGACTTCAGGATGATCTGTTTTCTCGAAGCTGTCAATCGTCTTCCTTACTTCTGGGTTGGAGAGCTGTTCCTCTATTTGATCCTTGATATTTGCCCTTGGTAGTTCAACCATGCAGGTGCGGATTCCACATTATGCTATGTTTTCTTCTGCGCAAAAACGTCGAGAAAGAGTGTCGGCGATTACACTTTCTTTTCCTGTTTGATATATGATCTTCAGACCATATCTTTGTAGAGTAAGTGCCCATCGAGCTAGTCGACCGGGTGGTGATCTTAAATTCATCAACCATCGCAGTGCCTGATGATCTGATCCCACGATGACATTGGCTGCATCTACATATCCTTGAAACTTTTCCACGGACCATTCAACCGCTGGGACTTCTTGTTCGATGATTTTGTAGTTTCCTTCGGCAGGTGTAAGTATTCGGCTCGCGTACTCTTTAGGTCTGTCGTCCTTTTCTTAACCTTGCATGAGTACTGCTCTAAGTGCATAGTTGCTTGCATCTGTCCTTAGAATGTAGGGAAGCGTTTCATCATCTTGAAGTAAAATCGGAGCGGAGGTGGCAAATTTCTTAAGTGTTTCGAATGCTAGATTCTGTTCGCTGGACCATACCCACACAGCCCTACTTTTTGTCAAATCGGTAAGTGGTTTTGCTATCTCAGAAGAATTCGGTATAAACCTTTCTCCGACAGCGAATCCCACCTTCACTGATACTTTCTTAAACTTTTGCCCTCTTTTGATAAGTGGTTGGTACAGGCTATATCCTGCTACAATATTTCCAGCACAAAAATCGAGAAATCCGGTTCCATGCATTCCTAGAATTTCAAAACCTTGGGACTAACATGTAGTATTGTTTCATATTCCATGCAATCGAGAGTACAAAATTCCAAATTTGTAGAGGCCGTTTTAATTTCTGTGTTCTTATTACACTTTGAACAATTTCTTTGAACATACCCTGGTGTATCACACCTGAAACCCTTAATCGTTGGATTTATTGAAGGTTGGGTCGTTGATGGAGTATTCTCCGCTGATTTCGCGTTCGATGTATTTTCAATTTTTGCTGATTACTCTCCTTGTCGAGTTTCTTCTTTCAACGTCCGCAATCCTCCATAGCATGGCCAAATACTTTGCAAAATTTGAACTTTTTTGAGTTTGGCTTTCAAGAACTAGAATCCGACGTAATAAGTTTCTTCTCGCATCGAGCAAAATGAAATAAAGTAGGAAAAGCGCGAGTGAACGCGTGAACGTACGTCGCGTACTACACGTAGTTTTCTTTCACATTTCGGGAAAGTTCAACTACTTCTTTAAAACAATTTACCTTTTCCTGAGGTACTTCTCTTCGAATACGATGTAAAAGTAAACCCTAAACCATATCGACTTGAATTGCCTCAGTTAAAATAATTTCTGGTTAATGAGCTAACAACGCGCTAGCGTTGCAAATAAATAAATCGGTTGTAGTATGTTCGCCTTGCTCCCGGGCAGAAAGTTCACGATACACGCGATAAGTGGGTTATTTTACACCCAAAGTAGTTTGCAACTGAGTTCTTACTTCTTCCCACGTATTTACCGATTTTTTTACGCCTTGCCACCAAGTAGTCGCGAATCCCTTTAGAAGCATCAGTATATCATTTGAAGCATTTTCATCTGATAAGCTTACTGTACATTTGTATCGCGTCGGTGTGTTTATTGCCGTCGAATTGTGATAAGCACTTGGAGAAATTCCGCTGATGAGGCGTAGCATCGGCAGGCTGCGCTGCTGGTTGTGCACCTTCCACTCCAAGGGACTACTTCATATTCAGGAGAAATCCCAGAAATTGCTCGGGCGTGAATGTTATTGTCATATTGGTTTTTTTAGGTTCTCCTTGGACTGAGATTGAGTCGTTGGTCACGATGGAATTGTTTCTGGTTGGTCAGACGTCGTATTGATTTCGAAGGATTTCCTGCACTGTACAGAACAAAATTGTTGCAATGTGCCACACCACAATTTTCACAATACGGCAACACTGCGGGTCTCTATGGAACTTCTTGAAATTTTCGTACAATCACCATTTGTTTTACACTGAGTCACTTTTCATGAAAACTCGCGACGTACGTTCATGCGATCAATCACGCTTTTCCGACTTGATTTTCTTTTGCTCGGCCCAAATTGCGCGCCATTGTAAGAATTTTTTTCCGCAATTTGATAGAAAAGCTAAAAAATTAGTCCCGAGTAAGATAAATCAACTTCGAACTTTATTTTAAACACTGGAAATGAGCCGTGAACTATATGAGCGAAGTTTTGGTGACTTGATTACAATAGGTAATTGATAAAAGTGAATAGAAGAATCGGGGTACAAAAATCATACGTATCGGTCGACCACATCCGTCACAGGATTTTCGTTGTACCTGATCATATGCACAAAGGACCAACATGTTTCCCTTTCACAGGACCGTACTACCTTTTTGTCTGCGCCTATTCCTTGAATTACAATGTTATTTTTACGTTTCAGGTACCCGGCGTACTTTAAAAACATGTATCATTCCCCATGTCTAGTCGTGGTTTAAAGGTTTCAAGTACACGGAAACAAACCCATGAATTACTGCATATATATCCACGTAGAATACCAGGTGGCAATCCACGTAGTGCTCCGAAATCTTGTTCATTGTTTCAAAATGCGTCTCAAATTTCACGTGGATTTCCTCGATTTCAACGTGCATTTTCACGTGGAGTGCGTATATTTCCACGCGACATACAGGACATTGGGTTCTTGTAGTCTATTTTCCATGGTGTTCGGTGTCGTCAGGTGAGTTGCTATTATGCCTAGTCATGTTTTTTCCTTTTTTTAAATCAGGTAAGTCTACGGATAGTTTCCAGACTCGCTTCTCTTCCCCTTCGCCGAGCGCTTCTTACACGCTCGTGCGCTTTACCAAGGGCAGTAAGAAAGGGGATTGACGAGTGACAAATTTCTACTTTTTGCTGTTTCAGTGGACATGTCTCTTTTTAATCTATGCATAGTGAAATGAATACTTGAAAATGGCATTAAATAGAATACGTTAGGTTGGAGCATGAAAAAAGTTACGAGAAAGGGTTCGGCAAAGCGTTGATTTGTGCATATACCGGGTCAAAATTTCAGTTTGCTCAGAAATGTTTGACAAATTGGGCCTCCTACCCGCCAGCAAAAAAAACCCTTAGTCTCTTTTTGACACGTAGCATCCAAACTTTTTGAGATGGAGGTTATGTGTTAAATTTTCGTAAAGAATTTCGAATTCAACCTAGTAATCAACTTACCAATGAGGCATATCTTAAAAATCTTTCAAAAATACAGTATGAAAATAAGAAGAAATTTTTTATGTTCTGAAGTATGTATGACATTGTTATGTTGACGCTGAATTTAAAAAATTTGAAATCTGGAAAAATTAAAAGAAATTTGTCTATTGAAAACAATATCTGCATTGTAATATCATACATACATATCTGTATTGTAACAATTCAACAAAAAGGGTTCATTAAAATTTAAGCTTAGTTGATTAAGGTTTAAGGTTAGTTTAACCTATTCGAATTTACCTGTATAAGTATGTGAGAAGGGTTCCTAATCATGTTAAACATCGTTATACATAGGATGTCCCAGACTCAAGTGTTCGGAGAATATGGCTGCAGAAAATCTCTACAGTCCAATTCCGGCATCCCCACCATGGCGCTTGCTAGCATGCTAGACACAGCACGACGAGGAAAGACAGTGTGTCATTGCGAACTTCCAGTACACTGGAAGTCCCATAAAAGTCCGACTTTGGTTCTTGCCTAAAATGGCCTTGGACATATGGCGGAGCGACTCCAATGTCAACA
>JAUMHM010000083.1:52247445-52264671 GCA_032362435.1 Melikaiella ostensackeni
TTTTACCCTCCGGACCATACCTTCTCCCCGCCTAAGCGCACCATTACCTCCTTCATGGATGAGAAATACAAGAAAAGCCGAACGGAAATTATTTTGACCTTAATCCTGATTCGATCCGGATGGAAAAGTGGTACCGTCAAGTCCGAATTGAAAATAATTTTCTATTCCGACTCTGTAGGTCTTCAGCTCCATGAGTTTACGTACAGGCATAGGCTCCGTTGCTCATGTCGAAGAATAGGCGCACCACTATCTCTTTCACTAATGACCTCGTAAATGAAAAGAGGTTCCAGGTTAAGGTTATTCAATTTCGGCCCGGATTTTCCGAAGTTTCCCATTTTGTGATTCAGAACCAGAGAGCCCCAGTTGTCAGTCCTCCTCGCTCATTGATTATCGCGAGGATTGTGATTGAAATCCTGAGTATTTGACGGAGTACTCCATAAGTCCTCCAGAAAGGGCGGACTCCTCACCACCACCTCACAAGAGAGGGAGGAGGGCTAGGGGAAAAAGTCAGTACGCTGCTGAATCTCGCAGGCCGATTATTAACCGTAATCTTGTCTTCCCAGAAAGAAAAGTGGTTCCCATATGCTTTGCTCGGAGATAGGAGAAGTCCTTAAGGTTATCTGATAACTGACGTTCCTCGAAATCGCATCCATGCCCCTTTTGTAACTGAATTTGCATCTTCAGCTGGAAGGCGACTGCCCACTTCGGTCGAGCTGCACGCTGACGGTTTCTAAGAAGGTTTCATAGAATAAGCTTTCGACTTGAACACGAATAACAATTTTATAGACAGAGGTAGCCTCAACGCTCTCTATAGAACTATCCCCGAATACAAGGTTGCCCTGAATTCATTAAGATCATCCTTAGCAAGCTCAAGGGGATCGCTCGCGACAGCGTCAGGGACGATTTTTTCAATAAGGTGAACGATTTAGTCGCCCATCTAAAGAAACGATTTGCCCCCACAAAAAAATACCAATGGTATTTTGGAAACATCGTAAATCTTCGCATGTTTCAGAACGAGACGGTTAGGGATTACTACGACCGAGTCCAAGGTCTGCTGAGTGGTGCTAGACATGCGGTTAAGGAAAAATACACGCAGATCTACAACGTGGGACTCGATGACGAGGCGAAGGAAAGTAGCATTATAATGGGACCAGTAACAGATGTCGCGCCCGACGCATTCATCAAGTGCCTCCCAGATGAAATGTCTTCCTTTGTAGACACCACGGACCCCAGGGATCTTGATGAAGCTCTCGATCACGCTCTCTATATTGAGTAGAGACAGAAACAACTGAAGGGAGCCAAGAATCATCTTTCCGCCTACCCCATTTTTCGGCGAAAGAAAGATGTCAATGAACGACCGCGTTCGCCTAGCCCTTATTCAGGGCAGATGGGAAGAAGAGATGAAAAGAAGGCGCAGGATTTGGAGAGAACTAGCTCAAGCCCGAGCAAGGGTCTGTCAAGTTACCCTTCTCCAGTCCCTGCTAAATATCCAGCTCCTAAGTCCCTCACCCCTCCCCATATCATTATCCCTATCCCCCAAAATACCCTCCAAATAGCCCTTACCCATATCATTATTCTCCACCTTTTTCGGTACCTCCATTCCATCAAGGGCACCCAACAAATAGCGGCGCCGGGACCAATACTCCATGGTAAGGGTACGGAAAATCAGCCGGAAGTACAACGCCTCCAAGGTCCATTATCGGGTCCTACGAGCAGGAACCGAAATAGGAGGCTCTCCCGTAGTCGCCTCAACAGCAACAGAGCTCAAATATCCAAAAACAAGCTTTCTAGTTGATCCGGGATCGGACGCTAATTTGATCAAAACAGAGCCCAGAAAGGTAGTAATCGACGTTCGCGCCCTCAGCGAAAGGGTAATCGGGAACGGATACCCCTTTCCTAACATCACGGACATCCTCGATTATTCAGGAGAGGCCCAGTACTTCTCTGTGCTTGATCTGGCTAGTGGGTTTCACCAAGTGGAAACCCTCCCTGACGATAGGATCAAAATGGCATTCTCCACGCCTCGAGGACACTTTGAATGCTTGCGCATGCTTATGGGGATCAAAAACGCCCCAGCCACGTTCCAGCCACTCATGGACACTGTACTAAAAGAGATCCACGGTGCCGAAGTCTTTGTATATTTAGACGACATCGTGGTTCACTCCAAGAATTTGGAAGAAGACGACCTAAAGATTAGAAGGCTGCTTTATCGACTCCGAGCAGCCAACCTTAAGTTTCAACCCGATAAATGCGAATTCCTACAAAGGGAGGTGGCGTGTCTTGGTCACATTATCAGACATGAGGGTTTGAAACCAAACCCGACATAATATATAATATATAATAATGAACCGACGGTTCATTCAGGACTACGCCAAAATTGCCAAACCTTTAACCGACCTCCTCAAGAAGGATATGAAATGGAAATGGGGCGCAGAACAGGACGAAAGCTTCTATAAGCTCTGTGACTCTATTTGCAGTAAAACCCATTCTACGATACTCGAAGAGGAAGAGAGTCTAGATATGCCTGTGGCATATTTCTCTAAGGCTATGAACAGCTGTCAAGAGAGATAATCTAAGGAAGAACAGGAATGCTTAGCCATCGTCCAGTCCCTTGAACACTTTCGACAATTCAGGATGCAGACTGCTGCTTTGGCGACATAAATTCTGAAGGTAGCAGTACAAATTCGAGTATAAACAGGGAAAACTAAACAGGGGGATGGAGGTATTATCGAGAAATCCTCACGACAATCCCTCTGAGGATTCAAAAGAACCCAAGGGTATCAAGGATCCAAACGCTGCTTCAGGATTTTTACCCCCTTCTGAGACAATGGAACAAGCTGAAATTTCCACCGAAGTGGATACAAGAGGAGACCCCTCATAGGTGATAGTTTTAACCCGAGCGTGAGTCTCCTAGGGTGGCGCTGAGAGAAAAAACCTACCCCAGGAACTTCTGCCAGCACAATCCGTGCTTCGGCTACGAAAAAGACATCCACAATACCAGGGTAACCGAAACCAGCAGTACTCAGAGCAGCAGCCGTCAAGTCTACAAGGACAAGGCCACTCGCCCCTCCACCGCCAATTGACGTTCTCGGACCAATGCCTAGGAAACGAGAGAGACCAAGGAAAATACCGGTTCAAGAAAGCGAATCTGATGTAGCCAATGTGCCCGCCGAGGAAGACTCAACAGTCGAGTTAGAAGAAAGCTCCATACGCAAACGACTGACAAGGAGAAGGGAAGCGAACAAACTACCGATCGCTGAAAGTGAACCCTCGACCGAGTCCTCTGCGGATGATGAGGATTCTGATCTTTCGGACGCGCCCGTGTTCCGAAAATCCCATAGCGTACTGCCCGACTAAAAACCTTCACTCATTGTCAAGAAGGATGATTCTGTCCCCAAAAGTGCTCCCCCTGGGGTCAAGAACCTGAATCCATGGTTCCCGCCTCTACAAGATACTTTTGTAGATGTATACGTCGATGGCGCGTGCAGTTACTACGGAAACGGGGAACCAAAGGCTGGGATAGGTGTCTGGTTCGGCCCAAATAGCCGCCTGAACGTTTCACAGCGCAGTCAGGGTCGCCACACCAATAATGCGGCCGAAATCGAATCAGCGACTGTAGCTGCCCAAAAGGCCCACGAAGCTAGTATAAAGAAACTCCGGATAAAATTTGGGAGCATATCCCGGGACATAAAGGGATCCTCGGCAATAAAATGGCAGACAAATTGGCCAGAAAATCCATTGAAAGCAATGTGGCTGACGAGAGGGCTGAGTCCATCCTCCCCTCGGAATCAATAGTGATTCAAGTGCACCCAACAACTTTGAGTAGCGAGGATGATGACGACGTTAACGAAGCATCAGATCTTCCGCTACAATCCCTCAAACCAAGCTTTAAGGAAGATCTTCAAAAATCCTTCGCACAATTTGACGCTCAGGCATCCCTGAGCTGGGACCACGAAGGACTAGGAGAAAGCAATCGAGTTCCATGTACGTATGTCTCGGAGGAAAAGCAGGACGAAGAACTACTCAAGTAATTAAAACTCCTCGACCCCTGCGGCGAGTACGACGATCACGTTTTTGCAGAAAGGATGAGAAGCTTTCTAGGAGGGTACGGAAAGCAAGTTACCTAAAAAGCCGACAAGGAATCAAGCACCAAGTCAACACAAGGTATCCCCCACTCAGCAATAGAATCCCTAGAGACGAAACAACCCGGCCCCACCGAGCAGTGCCCACAGTCACCTTCCTCTCCCACAAAAAATTCCGGCGTGGTGAGAAGAAGCACCGTTTGATTCAAGGATCCTCCCAAAGAGGTTGAATTCACCCCATGATCCCCAATCGTCGGACGAAACCAACGAACGGAAACTCTTCTTCATTCCAGCCCCTGTAATGGCGTCAGGTGCTAGATCTACCCCGTTCATAACTACCCATATGAAGCCTACCTCTAAGGAAGAGAAAGGCTCATCCAAGAGAAAGCCCGAATTAAATCCACGGCGACTGGGGTCCGACGGGATATCGGAAGGACCTACGATGAGCCCATTCCCTTTCTGCACCTCCTTAATTAACGTCGATCTACCTTACATCGACGACTCTCCAACTACCGAGGCATTCTTCCAAAACCCCATTGAAGTAAAACCAAAATCGGTTGACGAAAATGAAAACGGACCTAACATTCTGCATCAATGGACCGAATCTCTGACCTACAGGCGAGACAATTACGCCCACTTCATATCAGAGGATTGCGAACTAACGAACCCTGTTGCAAAGCTCCTCATCGCTACTGAGCGTCTCGATATTTAAGACCTATGGGAATGCAGGTCCAAGAAGGGACAGGTTCTGGTCACTCCTCATGGTCGACACCATATCTACTCTGTCACCATAAAAAGGCGACACGTAGACCATATCGACTGGAAGGACGTGATCATAGGACTAACCAACCTTCGCACCGCCCTAGAGCGGGACAAGCGAACGTCCTGTCGAATGGCCAATTCCGGAGATGTGCTAGGATCGTTATCCCAGAACAGAATGTCGGAACTATTAACGACCGTTTTCCGAGATAGCAATATCGTTATTATTCTCTGTCATGAGAAGGTTGAGGTACCTCCTCCTGAATTAAGACCAAAAATAATAACCGAATATCACGGTAGCCTAATCGGTGGACATAAGAGCGTAACTTAAACGTACCGTCGTATCAGGGAAAGGTACTCCTGGCCTGGGTTGCGAGACCATATCAGTGACTTCATTCGTAATTGCCGGAGCTGCCTAGAGCAGAAGTTAGTGCGAGCGAGGATTCGAAAACTCATGCTCATAACCGACACTCCAGCTGAACCCTTTGAAAAGCTGTCCCTTGATTCCCCCAAGGCGCCGAGCTCGAAACATATGGCTCAGATTTGCGCGACCTTATAGTCCGGATTTCGGAAATCCAAAAGATCGCTGCTAAAAACCTGATTAGGGCAAAAACTCGCTCGAAGGAACTTGAATGAATTTGATAGTCGAGCCACAGGACCTTACACGATAGTCGGTTTCACGGAAAATAATAATGCGATCCTCGAAATCGAAACTGGGGAACGATTTGCAAGGCACAAAGACAAACTGTCCATTGTTCGCTGCTGAGCCCCCGTGAACGAAAAGGAAGAATCCCAAGACACAATATATTTCCTGAAAGTATAAAATAAAACAAAAAGGGGGAATTCCGTCCCACTTAACCCTATTTGGCCGTCACAGAGATCTCATCCTGTCTAGGACTTCCTTTCAGTCTTACCATGGTAAACTCACGTCAACTCTTTTCAGGTGAAGATGATGTTTCCATGGGTGTTGCTTGTCTTGTTCCCGCGCACGACACCTGAGGATGCTCCTGGAGTGACATGCAGGGTCACTCCATTAAGGACCAGCACCGGAATTTACTATGAGCACATGGGCTCTATAAGGCGCACCATCGGAACCTGGAGGATCACCATCTATCTGGACATCCGGAAGACCCAAGCTTGCATGGACACGTACGATCAACGATTTCGTCGACTGTCGGATCTGTCAGCCCGGCTTCGGACCACACTGGAGATATTGCCTCCAAAACGTTACCGATTATGGTCTGGATGCTAAATTCACCGTTGCCAAAAATCTAAAAAAGGAATTCTCCAGGCATGCATCTGAAATGGCAAAACATCCAGAGAAGACGTCCCTCCCAAAGTTACCTACCGGAATGAGGAGACGCCGAGCTATCCCACTGCTAGGGATACTTGGAGAAATCATCGGACCTATTGTCGGACTGCTGACATACGATGATGATCAAGCAATCGAAGAAAAAATCTCAGACCTGAATGAAGCCTGAGCTAACATATCCTACTCGGTAGGCAAACAAACCCACGTTATTCGGGCACAACTGGAAGAGATACATACCCTCTCCCAGAGTAATTCAGAGAGGTTAACGCGCCACGAGAATCAACTTGCTAAAAATAGTCTAAATATGGATAGTCTCACCGAAGAGATGTCCGAAATTAAGCACACCGAGACCTTAAATCGGGTGCTGAGAGCGGTAGAGGCTACTCTCAGAGCCGGATGAAGGTGTGTGGGGGCCCGGGGCAAGAAAAAAGTGGAGGCCTTTCAATTTATAAATATTTATTGATAATTTCATCTTTACGTTTGAAAAACAAATTTACACTATTAAAATACATATTTTTTTGTCATTTTTCGAAAACATTTATTGCAATTGACAGTTTAGTACATTTAAGTGAATGACACTTCACGTGCTTTCTTAGAGGCAAAATCATAATTGATTTCTCCGAAGTACATTTCTCGAAGTAAATCACTCTCTATACTGAGCAATGACAAATGTACAAGACGTTTTTGTGTCATCGTCGTACGTAGCCTATTTTTAATCATTTTTATTTTGGAAAATGAACGTTCTCCGCTGCAATTAGCCAATTTCAATACCAAGAACATTCTCAATGTAATCTCAATGTTAGGAAATGCAGCGCTCAAGTTGTTATCCATCAGAATCCTGTAGAAGAACATTTCTTTTGGTTCACTGTCGAGACATTGTAGTCCTTCTTGAAAGAATCTATTAATGCTACAAATTGGACCAACTCATTCCCAAGACTGATCTCCAGATCGCCGTTGTACAGCTTCACTAAGTTATCGGCAGCCTTGTGTAGCTCCGATATACTCAAATCCTCTAAATGATTTAAAAAGCCAAATCGATCGCAGATAACGTCATAGGCTCGAATCCTATCGCTCAGAGATGCTGAAAGCTGATCAACCACAGGAATAAAACTTCCTACTCGAAATTGTTCTTTCGGTGACAACTGGGCTTCTGAAGATTTCGCATAATCTAATGGATTGAGCCTAACCTTTCTGACCCGGGCGTGTTTCCATATATTCATCTGTACCTGATGTTTTTCGCGCTGCATCTTCGTACTTGTCAAATATTTCTCTTTTGGACACTACAAATGATTTGAGCGATTTCAGCGCTTCACCTGCAGAAGAATGAACCATTTGTGGATCTTGCAACACCTTGTTAGTAGCATTGAATCGCTCTAAGATGTCGTTTCAAAATTCAGCGTACAGTGCGATTTCGAGACTTCCCATCTTGTTTAAAAGTCTGGTGGCTTCGATTTTGCCGACGTCTTTCTGTTCTTTATCATGAGATATGTCAGCAAGGGCTTCTTTAATTTTCTCGTAACCATGCACAATAGCTTTTGCTGCATTAGCACGACAAGACCAACGAGTTTGACGCAGTGTTTTGGGAACGTGAAATTTTGTATTATTCTCCGATAATTTCTTGACCAAAATTGCGAATCGCTCGGTAACTGCAGTGAAAAATACGTACAGGTTTTGGACGAAATCGGAAAAGTGAACAGCGCCAGCACAAGAATTAGCTGCCGCTTTGCCAACTATGTTCAAAGAATGGCCACAACAAAGTACAAACACGGACGAATAATTTTTCTCTAAAATAAGAGCTTGCATCCCTTTGTACTTTCCACTCATGTTTGCCGCGTTGTCATGCGATCGACCACGGCAATCGCCAATATCAATTTCATGAGTATTTAAAAATTCAATGAGCGTATTTGCCATTGCAGCGCCAGTGTGGCCACAATTTGAAATAAAAGTAAGGAATCTGTCCTTCGGAGCACATCCTTCCATATATCGTAACACCACTGTCAGTTGATCAATGTGTGCTTCCAGTCATTAAATCCATCTCCACTGAGTTGTATTCTCAGAGTTGCTACTAATTTACAAGCATAACAGTAAATTTTCCTCCTGGTTGGAGAAAAGCAAAGCCAAGAACGATTTAAGGTCTCATTATTCTTATTTTTTCGGAGAAACAGATGTTTCAAGTATTTTTGGGTGGAACCAGAATCAGTTTTTTTTTTGAAATTCTTCAAAAACTTGTTCATCATAATTCTGGAGACTACTGGAACCTTTATTGGCCCAAAAAGCTATCATGTCGTGCGTGGGCATATCTGGACAGAGACCAATATCATTGCCGAAACCATCAATTTTCGTTGATGTGGGAATTTCTTCAATTATCGATTCTGGTTCTACTACCGGTAACGCAACTTGAGTATTTGTCCTATTGTCATCTTCTTCGATAACTGGATTATTAGCGATATCTTGTTCTTCAAGGGGTTTCACCATAATAAAAAATGATGTGAGTTTTGGGGTTTTAGCGAGAAAATCTCTTCTTTCTTCTCCCGTTCTGCAGCTTTCTTTCTCTTTTGTGCACTGCTCGCGAAAACTCGATGAGTTTCGTGCCGATCGCTCGAGTTAGCCATCACCCTTGCAATCACTATGAAAAATAAAAAAGAAACATGCAGATTGAATCGAGCAGAAATGAAATAGAGAGACGTTCACCAATGAGAATCAACAAGCAATGAGAGAATATTTATTTAAATAATGTGTATATAGACTTCAAAAATACATTATCGTAATTAATAATACATAGGCAGAAAGCAATACTTACGAGAGTGCGTTTTGACATGAAAAAATAATTGAAGATGAAGATTCAACAACTTATTGGAAAAAATTTATCAAACACACGTTCTGTCAACAGTAACACACTTACACTGGACTTGTAACTTAAGTCTGTTGTGAATGAAGCGCTCCATAGAAATATTACAGATAGAGTAGACATGCTATAGGCGCGCTCATGATGTAATAAATACTTGGTCTAGCTACGCGCAAGTAAAAAAAACTGAGCGAATCAGAACCCAACGCTTAGTTTCTCCATCTTGGATAAGTAAGGCGGCAAATGTAAGTGATTTTAAAAAGTAAAATGTTGAAATTGAAATTTCTTGTAATTTTGAGGTATAGAAATATTTTAATTCCAATCAAATGTATTATAATGTTGAAGATGGGTAAAGAAAAATTTGGATTAACTATAGTTTTAGGTCATGTGTTCCATAACCTCTTCCTGTTGACAGAAAGTGGCATATGTGTGTCAAATAAAATAAAATTGAAGTCAAGTGGGAAAGTACTGAATAAATACAATTATACAATGCAGTGTCCTCGACATACAAAATGATAATTGTTATGTTTTATTTATTCAGAAATACTGTTCCTCAATTTTGTAGGGAAATGTGATCGAAAGATATTAAATATTTATTTATAATTATTGATACTCTCGTTCACTCTTGCTTTTAACAATTTGTATTACGTTCGTAATATAATTCATATATGACGGGTGGACCATTTTTTGAAAGTGAGGTTTTTTTGTTTGAAATTCCTCAAAATTCTAATACACTTTGAGTCAACAGGATTTCTTCCAACTTCGTCTACTGGCGCAACCAAAGAGAGAGATAGAAATACCAACGTGATTCTCTTTCTCTTTTTATTCGCAGTACGCCTCCCACCTATAGGCCTACTCTATCTGTAATATCTCTATGGTGAAAACTTGAATATAGATTTTAGATTCCATCACTGAATATAAGTTTTATATAGAATGAAAATATCCCTAGTTTGGATATATACTTCATTGATCGTTAATTTCTTAAAAATGTAAAATTTTATTGCTATAAAATTTTTAAATCCACGGTTTGTAGAGGACCTCATCATGTGGGGGCCCCGAGGCTTCGCCCCGGTTGCCCCGCCGTAAATCCGGCTCTGGCTACTCTGGATGATTATATCCGTGCTGCCGAACGAATCCTGTAAGTCATCCACGCATCCCGACCAGGACGCCTGCATTTCTCACTCCTGACGTCCGAATAGCTGGAGCCAATATATCGGGACGTGCAGGACCACCATCCCAGAGTCGATTTCCCGGTTCCAGAACCCCATGTGGACCTCGAGGAACGGATCAGTATCGCAAGAGTAACGACCATGTGTATGGTATAAAATATTGAAAATTGAGGATTGAGGAAAAATATTGAGGACTCCCTTCTTGTAGAAAAAGGGAATCCTCAATATTTTGGTCGATATTCCACTATTGGAGCCAGCTGACTACTAACTGTACCAATTACATCCGGTAGCAGTGCCCCAAACTATGCTAGGGAACGGGTTAGGAAGAGCATATGTTCGCCCAAGATTCTCGCACATAGCTGAGGGGGAATGCCAGCGAACTCATATTCTAATGAACCAGCAGGATATAGCGACATGCAGGGAACCTCCTTATTACTTAATCTGTCAAAGTTACTTACCTGTCAACGAAAGTGCTGAGTATAAGATTTGTGAAAGCGAGCTGCTGTTGGATCGTTCCATTACGACCCTCCGAAAGTGCGATGTGCAGATTACCTACAGAGAGCAGCCTGAGTGGACCACAATGACCACCCTCAACAGATGGCTCTACTCTCTAATGAGGGCCATCTATACCAGTCTAACCTGCCCCAACCGGACGATCATCCCCACGCCAGCCGTGCAGACGATGTTGAACCACCCTCAGCGAACTTTGGAGGAACCGAGGCCGAAGTACATTCAGCGATTCAAGCCCCATCGACAGGCATGAGTACCTCTGCTTGCGAGAAGACGCCTGCTGTGTCGCCTAGGATAGCGGCGCCAACAACGTCGCACACCAACTCAACGACGAGGAAACCAACGGTCCAACTCCCCACGCAAACGCTGCAGCCATTCTAAAGTGAGAGCTATGTATGCTGTGTGTGTGTGTGTATGTGCGCGCGCGCGCGTGTGTGTGTGTGTGTGTGTGTGAGATACGAATCGATAAAACAAGTCGCAATTTTTATTTTAAAAAGGGGAATGATTTTCTTTTTTTTATTTAGCAATACTTGACTGGTCATTTAAAATGAGCATTGTTGAATTTAAATATGTAAATAACAACTGAACAGTTGTTAAGTCGTAACGACCTAAAATTGAAATAGCTTAATCTCTACTTTAGAAGGTATTAGAAAAAAAATGTAATTCCTAGCTAATCTTAGCTTATGTTTAGTTTGAAAAATTCACTTTAAACTTGTTTGATTTCACGCACTACCAATTTGAAGTCTTCCAATTTATGAGGTATCAAATTGAAATTATTCAATTTTCAAAGTTTCCAATTTGAAATTATTATTACAATTAATCTACAATTTGAAAATTTGACACTATTCTGAAAATTCGCAAATAGGAGAATAGTACAATCTCCAACTAAAAGGAGTTGAAGCTCAATGAATTGGAGATGGAAACCAGATGGCATTAGCAGGTACCTCTTCTCCCCCACCTGGATCCAGAGCCGTTCGACATCCTGGGAACGTCGCTGGAAGAAAAAAAAGAGGGGAGGTGTTTTAAGATTTTTTTACCTTTTTTTTTTGTTTTGTTCTTCTCCTCTCTGCTTCAGCGACTGCTGTTAGCAGCCACGGAAATAAACTTATCAGAGTCCAATGACCGTTTATGAACGGCTTTCCGTCCCGGTCGAAGAAATGGTGTTAGACCAACACCAGCTGAAAACCCCTGCTTAGGGGTTGGAATCCCACCTTCGGGGGGAATGACGGGAGCTCACCAAAACGGCTGAAGAAAAAGAAAAAGGGAGGAGTTATATCAATATACAAATCCCACCGCCAACCCAATAACCCCTTATATGGCTGAATCAAAAAAAAAAAAATGAATAAGAGGGTTTTGAACTTACCAACTCGATATGGGCCACATGTTGGTCTTCTCTAGCTGCGACAGGCACTCCGTCGCCGGGTGGAGGTAATTCTCCTGAAAGAAAGTAAAGAAGGGATTGGGTGAATATCAGGTATCCCATAAGAAAAGAGGGGCTGAGCGGAGGAAAGAGAAGAAAAAAAACTCAGGATGGCCTAGTAGCCCCGGCACATGTAGCGGCGGCCCCGCTCGTTCCACGTATACTCCTGGAACTATTTCGCCCTCGAGTACGGGCGACTGGGGCCGCGCAGGGATGGATCAAAGGGCCACATGCCCAACGACCCATTAAAGGGCCACCTACATGTTGAAGGCTCCCGTGCTGACACCGAAACCCAAGCCGAGAGACTCACCAAGAAACTATAGAATACATGAATTTTTAGCTACAGAAGATCAATTTTCTACAATTTTCAATATTTTGATTCAAAAATCATCTCATTTTGACCACATTCACAATTGTTTATTCTCAAAGTTTTCTACAATCAATTATTTTCAAATTCGTATTATTATTGCTTAATTTTTTCTTCAAATCTTTAATTCATTTATATTTACAGTTAAGCGACTTGAAATGTTTTACTGCCAAAATTGTTGACCTTCAAACTCTTAAAATTTTTAATGAATCAAGCGCTTAAAACTGTATTTAAAAAAATGATTTAATTTCAATTGTTATTATAAGATGAAATAGTTAAATTTGGAATATGTTCCAGTGTTAAATTAGTAATTTTGAACTTTTCATTTCAATATGTTTAATTATGATATTTCGTCGCAAGTTTGAAACGCTATTCCAGTTTTGAAGATTTGAAATTGGGGTTTTCAATTTTGGAGATACCTAATCGTAAAATATTCATCTTTGAAGGTTTCCATTTTGTGTATACGATTTTTAATGTTTGATTTTCAATATGGCAAACTTTAATTGTTTGTAATATAAAACTTCTCATTTTGAAGAAGGAAAAAATAAAAAAAATTTGCGCCCTAAAAGCTATGAATTTCAAATCTTAAAGGTTTTGAATTTGATATTATACCATTTTTTCAGCACTTCAAATTCAAGATTTTACCATTAAAAAAACACTTTGATCCTCTACTGTTTAAAAATAATCCGAACGAATTGCTGTAGTGGGTTAATAAAACACGAAAATTATAAAATGGAATCAATATTATTAATAATAAATAAAGTAAGTGATGAAAACATTGAGAGAGTATTTAAAAAAAATTTAATTCAAAACACATTTCTTCATTTTGAATCTGTTTAATAACGACACACATCAAGTTAGATTTTTTTAAAAAATATTTTCAATAGTAAAATGACAAAAAAAATTCAATTTCAAAACTAAAACTTGAAAGTGAAAATGAATAAATATTAATTTTAGAAGAATAAAAATTATTAGGTTCATTATTTAAAATTTGAAGCTCTACAATTTTGGACGTTTGAATGCAACTATTGGCTTACGGCAAAAATTAACCTCAGCTGAACTATTCATCCAGGCTTTTAGTTTAAATATTCAAAGTCTACAAAATTGTACTTATGTAAATTTATAAATATAGAATTTTGGACATTTCGGGTTAGAGTTGATTATTTAAGTAAGTCAAATATATATGTTAATTTCAAAAATATTAGTTGTCGATCATTGATTTCATTTTACTGTACATTTTCGAAGGTGTAAAACTTCATTGATCCCAAAAATTTCACATATTAGCAATTTAACATGATTTCATTTTACACTCAGCTTCTAAACTTGAATTAATAAGCTTTCAATTCGAACTTATTGAATTTCAAATTGAGAATGTTTTAAAGCTTATTATCCTATTCGCAAACTTTGAATTGAAAATTGCTTGATTTGAAACACTTTATATGTTTTAAAATACTCGAATTTTGAGAGCTTTTTATTTGAAATCGTTCAATTTCAAACACTTGTAATTTCTAATTATTCAATTTTTAACAATATTGATTAGAAATGATAACATTTAAGTTTCTTCCCATCTGAAATTGTCCTATTTAAAAAAAAAGATATTCTTATAAAATTATTCAACTGTGAAGTTTTTAAAATTATTCCACATTAAATCCTTTCAATTTGAAACCGACATTTTTAAACGAAATAAAGAATCAAATAAAATCTTAATCTAAAATTATTCAAGTTTGAACTTTTTCAATTCTTAATTGTTCGAAATTTCATATTTCCAAGGATAATTCGAAAATTTTCAATTTTCACAGTTTTTAATCCGAACGTATTCAAATTCAAATTAAAAGAGTTTCAATGCTCATTGTCATGTTCTCAAACTTTAAACGCTCTGAATTAGGAATTGTTTCATTTCAAATACTTTATAAATTTGAAATTTTTTAAACTCCCTTTCATTTGAAATAAGTAGTTCTATTTTCAAAATTCGAATTTAAAATTGTTCAATTTTGAACGTTTTCGATTTGAAATTATTCAAAATTTTATATTTCAAACCCTTTCAATTTCGAAATCAGAGAGAAACTTCAAAATTACATACCTTTAAAACATAAATGTTGAAAAGTGAATAACTTGGAATTCTATATCTTTAAAATTCAAGAGTTTTCGGTTGTGACTAACCGAAACAGATTAATTTTTAACCAAATAATTGCATTTTCAATTCGAAAAAATATATATTGTTAACCATAAATAGAATAGTTAAATTTTTAGTTAAAAAGAGAAGTTTTCAACAAAATAGTTATTGACAACCAACTAATAACATTTCTATCCAAAAAGAGTTCATTTCTAAACGAGAAATGTAATATTTAAATTTTCAACCAAAAAAGATCAATTTTCAACCAAAAAGGGGATAGCTAAATTTTTAATTGGAAAAATTAATTTTCAATTGAAAGAAATGAATCCTCTTTTGTTATTATTGTTTTTTTTCCTTTCACCAGGTTGCACTACGAAAAGAATATAGGGGCGAGGAAGAAACTTTTCTCTCACTCACTTCACTTCACTTCTATTTACTTTTCGGAATAGCGAAAGCTCGGAAGCAAAAGAAAACGAAAATTTTCCCTTTTGCTTTTGAGCTTCCGCATTTCGCGATGAAGAAGAAAAAGAAAACACGTCAACTAAAATTGACCAAAAGCACCGCGCGAATTTCAAACCCGGAACAGCACCACTGACGATTGTATGCGTGCTGTTTGGGGCATACTAATTGCCACCCACAGCGTCACGGTCCATCAAGGCATCAACACGCGCGGTTACCCCCACTATGGGTCAGTTCCCCGCCAATAAGCATAGGCACGCACCCACACTCTTTAAGGAAGGAAGAAAAAACCGATGTAGCGTAAGACGCTAGGATATTGCACCCAACTACCTTCCTTCCAAGGAATAAAAAAAAGGCCCGTAACTCCCTACGCCAACTTGCACACCAAAAATAGTAAATGGCTAAAGCTAACGAATGAATTATTTTACCCCCATATCTCCCTCTATGGCCCTTTTCATTCACAAGTTACCCTAAATTTCGGGGACGAAATAATAAAATTCCGGTGTGGTTTGTTAGGAGCGAACCCAATCTGAATTAAATTAACGCTTTTTTCGAATTAAATTAGTTTGAAATATTATTTTGAACTACATACATTAAATTTAGGCCTTGTGCTGACTACAAAGTCTCGCTTGTTCGCTCGTAACCCGAGAGCTCGCTATCGGAATGCTTACGTAGCATTCCAAACTCCCGAGGAACTGACTTGTAAGCTAATTTAAAAAATGAAGAGGACTATGACCAGGCAGAATAAAATGAAAAAAATTTTCTCTTTTCCATTTTTCTATTCTTTTTATTTGTCTATCTTTTTTCCTTTCTCTTCTAGATAATTAAATAGGAGATTGATAGGGATATGCAATCCATTCAATTATGTAAGGGTGGATTGCACAAATGTGTGCGTGTGAAGATGTATGAATGGACGTATACCTTAGTTTGAGATACAGAATTGTCAGTAGGATCACATTAAATTAAATCATCAACAACGTAAATTAAAAGAGGGAGTCATTCATAATTGAGTCAAATGAAAATGCATCTATATATGCTACGCTAGCGTACATACACGCACACGCGCGGGCACCTCATTTGATCTCTCTCTCTCCCTCTCTCTCTCACTAATATCCTACATAGCGCTGTCTCCTTCTTACACACGGCCATGCTGTTCTGAACGAGATGTCACCGAGTCTAGACCGTCTATACGCGTGTTCTCCGCTATTTCCTTCTCTATCCTCATCCTCCTACAATAAGTATGTCTTTCTCTCCGCCGATCGACTTAAGCATATGCACTGCCCGACAGCACGAGCACATGAGGCACCAAAACAACGCTGATTTTCGCTGAATGCTGACGAGGTGACACCTGCAAACATAGTTGCAAGTCGCACGGCAATTCCCTTCGGACCGAGAATAAGCGGATACGGCCTGCAAAAAAATAAAAAGCAGACTCTCGTCTTTTAAGTTGCGGGGAGCCTCCACCCGCGTATTAAGAATAAACAATAATTACTCTGGTTTCACGTAACCCATGCATGTGATGTATCTGATCCTTTCGTGTAAGAATTCGCGAGAGTCGCTCAGTAGCGTTTCGGCTTAGATTTTCTCCCGCTCTAATTACATTTTATAAATATAATTAATGGAATTATGCTGAACCGTTTCAGTGGCCCCCTAAACGAAAGTATGTTTTAAAAGATTTGTTGAAAAATTATTTCGTTTGAAAAAATTGGAAAGTGAGTGTGAATTGTTATTATTGTTGTAGGGACATACTTTAAGGTGGACCTTTTTGGTATAACAATAATGATGTGTGAGGTAGATGAGTGATTGAATAATGTATAAACATCTTGTGGAAAAGTTTTATGATTCTGAGGGTATGTTCATTGTATCATATTAGTAGAAGGTACTTAGTTTGCAATTTGAAGAGTTAATTTGGAATCTTTATAGTGTGGGTTGTCTATGCCCCTCTAAACGAAGGAATTCAATTTGAAAGGACCCCGTAACACGCCTATGGGAAAAGTGATTTCCGTTAATTTGGCTGAAGTTTTTATATGTCACGTGTCTCGTCATTCTGAACAAATGTGTCAATGGGCACAAAGCCCAAAACTCAAAGGGTCCCAAGATAAGGCCCGCCGCTGAAGTCAGTATAATGGGGGTATCGGCTCTACAAGTTCACTCGGTCATTTTCCTTACTCGGAAGAGTGGTTTCGGTTA
>JAUMHM010000083.1:52267960-52290200 GCA_032362435.1 Melikaiella ostensackeni
ACAAAGATTATAGTTTGTAATGGGATAACACAGTATCCCACAAAGGAACAAAGATCACAGTTGATAGAAGAAGCTCAGCACTAGGACGTAAAGGCGTCACAAAGACGTATAATCCCATGGTTATCACGGATACACCCACTATATATCAATGGACATTGTTGATCGATTATCTGCAACAAAATCAGGGAATTTATATATTCTTACAACACAAGACAATTTTACAAAATACTCTCTAGTTATCTCTCTTTCCAATCACCAAGCTACGACAATACCTGTTGCTTTGGTGAACAAATTTATTTCTATAGTTGGATCTCCTAAGGGGGTACTAACAGATCAAGGTAGAGATTTTCTAAGCAATCTATTGAAAAGACTAGTAAAACGTTTTCGAATCACACAATTCCGGACAATTTCATCCACAATCAAATGGATCACTCGAGCGTTCACATCACGTTTCGAGAGAATACCTTAAACAATTTGTTTCTAAAAATGCAGAGTGAAGCTCGTGAACCCTCCAGTAATACACCATCACAATATGAAAAACTGCAAATATATGACGATTACTTAATAAATTTTGTAACACAACTTGACGAAATGAGAGCACATGCAAGAAAAAATCTCATAACACTGAAAAAAAATCTAAGATGTATCATGATTAGTAAACAAACCCTTCAGAAATAAAAATTGGAGATAATGTATTTCTATTAAGAGAAGGAAAACTAAAAAAGCTTGAAGATCATCACACAGGCCCTCACTAAGTATTGGACTTATTGGGAAAAGAAGAAGTTAAAATTAATATGCAAGCAAAACCAAGTGTATTACATGTCAATAGACTTAAAAGATCGCACAAAAATGTTCAAAAATTAAAAGAAATACATTCTTTGCATCTACTTCAGATGGATCCGGTACAATGTCAATGCATTGGCTCATTGATGACTGCATTTTGTTATGAAATCGATTTATTTAAAATTTGGCCACATTTTTTCCGCACAGAACTTTTGGATCGAGATAATCCCAATATCCCTAGATGGGCAGAAGTCAAAAATCAAGGACCAAGCGCATATAAAAACCTAATCCTATGTTTAAGACTCTTAGACCACGATACTATAGCTGACGTCTTAGCACATATGGAATAAAATAAAAAATATATAATAGAAAAATGTGTATACAAAAAATCGATCGATAACTATTTCAGAGTGAACATGGATCCGAATCACCGCAGACGTCTTGATGTCCTTATTCATGTAATAGCATATCATGTTGACATTATTATTTCTTGGCCTTTCTCATTTGAAACCGAAATTTTTGGCCGCACAGACTTTAACATTCCTCAGTGGACAAAGGATCTTTGAAACCCCGACACAATTAGAGACATAATTTCAAAAATAAAAACATGAGGATCGGAAGCCTATAAAAACTTTATACTTAGCTTACGCCAATCTGGACACGTATTTTTGGCAGACCATCATTGAATATGCTCGTTGCCCAAACCAACTTAATATAACAACCCTCCCCTTGTTAGAGGCAGGAGGATACGACCTTTCTGAGCCTAAACTATACACCGAACCCGTAAATATACAATTATTGCAAATAAGCGATCATACCTATACAAAAGTAATACAATGCAAAATAGAAGTGAAACGAGATGTACCATATTACACTGATGAATACATTCACACACTTCCTCAGTAACAAATAAATACAAGGAATACAGTCAAGGCATTACGCACGAACAATGCAACTTGATACACAAAACTGTACTATTTACAATTGACGATGAAGCCCAAATTTTTAATATGAGGCCCAACAACTTTCATTCCCATACTACCACAATAGCTGGAAGAGAAGAAAACTGTGGATATCGCTCTGGAACTACATTTTCCGATCCTCATGGCACTTGGAATGATGTCATAGTGGATGCTGCTTATGGGATTTCACTACGAGAATATTATACCTCAATCAATATAAATGAAAATAAAATCCGTTCAAGTTCAGGAGTTCCTTCTACAGCTTCAGAATCTACTTGTATTAACGTAGAAAAAGGCCACACCTTTTGGAATCCTGTACCACCTGACACATGCAATTTCAACCATTTGAAGCACTATACACCGGAATAGCGGAGAAAACTCATGACAACTCTATCAATAATCCAGAAACCATTTATCCCTCCGCAACCGATGACATAACTTTTGTTTTAACATACAAATCAATAATACCCGTATGCAATATTCTACTTTTCCGAACAGAACATCCGAAACTATTAATATATAAAATGAAATACGAAGCACCTGTTTTGAAAAATAATGGTCGATCAGTGCATAACATGAATTTATTCACTCATGTAAACCCTAAATTTGTTTATGTTGAAAGACACATTCGCACAGAAGTAAAACGCCTGAATCGTGACGTCCTAATACAAAATTGTGAACTTGAGCAACAAGTTCTCAAAATTTCATTGGTTTTAACAACCCAAGTACCCGATGAGTTTGCCTATCATCTCATAAAAGGACTAGGATGTATGTCAATAGTAGCAGGAAAATTACTTCATCATATTCAATGTGTCCCCGTGGAAGTCTCCTTTCGCGAAACTAAAGAATGTTACATGAAACTTCCAAGTCTCATAGAGAATAAAAAATATTTCCTTATTGAACGAACTCATATAATCTCAAAAGCAGGCATCGAAATAAATTGCACCACACTCGTACCTCCGGTGTACTTCTTCGGCAAAAAATGGTTTGAAATATTACCCACCCTTATTGAAAGACAAACACCGGATTTAATAAAGCCCAAAACAAAATCAACGTGGAAATATACCAATCCTTCCCCTCTAGCCACCAGTGGCATCCATTCACGAAATGATCTAGAAAAATTACGCAAACATATTATGTTCCAAGCTGAAAAACCCATGGTTTTAGATAATATAGTCAGAGGAGCAATGGGAGAACCAACAAACATAAAGGGGTTTTTGGTATTCAACTTCCTGGACTAAGAAACATTGGAAAAAATAGCAGAATCAGCTCTGAGAACCACCACCAGATTATAAGCTCTTGCTTCCTCATGATGCTTTTAACCAATATCACTCCTCAGTAAAATTAAAATATCAGAATTTCTTACTCATCAGTAGTGGCGAAGGCGAAGAGTTAATTAAACGAATACAAGAAGGAGCTAATTTTTCCTTTCCTCAAACGGTACCGGAAGTAGATCCGAAACCTTTCAACCAACCTTTATCAATTGTGAAATACTACAAGCATATTGCACTCTCAATAATCTTCCAAGCCCACAATACGCAATATTAAAGATGAGAACATCACCAGGAAATACGAAATGGATTGCAATCTGTACACTACAGTAACAGTCTTCACCATAAGGATTTGAAAATATTCATCTAAATAACATACGAAAAATGGAGAGTCCTCAAATAAAAATTCGTAATAAGAAAAACTAGACTACAACCACTTGTAGAAAAAACTATTTTCACGTTCACAACACTCTCACTCGAGTCCTTCTTCTAGTACGTGAAAGAGTATAGCGAAAAGCTAGAAAAAATGCATCAAGTGTAGATGAAAAACCCAAAATCAATATATTTTAATTAGAAAATTCTATGTCGTAGGAAACCACTCTAACGGTGGAGACACCCTCCGTTTACTAATGCGAAAATACGACCTTTGTGAAAATATTCATTTAGAAACCTATACGGGAAAAACAACGATGCTAGATCAAGAAGTACAAACTGATCCACACCGAAATCTAGTCGCTTGGGAAAACTCTTGTAAATATTGCAACACACAAACGCATAGAACAGACGAATACCTTCGAATAATCACAAAAAGACGGAACGACAAATCTACCCAAATCCCATCACCTCTTACACTTCCAAACACCTTTGATCGCATGTTCGAAAACCTTTTCACGAGAACCGACCGCCAAACTACTACAGTAAACTGGTTATTCAAATTGAATGAAGCTTCTCATTCGTACATCAACTTATTACAGGGCCTGGCCAACGTCCTACTCACGCGATTAACAGCCAATGTGCTCCCCTCCTCTTCCCAGACCCACTATTGGACCAATTATTTGACTCACAATCTTTACACTTTCCCGTTCGTTCTTTCCTCACATCTCAGAAATACTTTCTTTTTCTAAAATCTCATATTTTATTCATGAAAATCCATTAATTTCTTTATTAACAGTTCCCATCCCCTCTTCAGATGAATTTTACTTATTCAAACCGCATCTTCTATTTATATTTTCTGATTTCAAGACAAATTGAAGAATTTCAATCAACAAAGAAACCACAAATGACTTATCCAGTAGTATCCAGTTCTAATCAAACCTATTTCACAGTGGGGAATAATTTTTTTAAATCATGTAACCAAACGACACTCGGAACATTCTGTAACTCACAAGTTTCAGTTTCCAATATTTCAACGAATTCAATTTCCCAAATGAAAATGTCTATTGAATCAAGTCCCTATATATTTCAATTTTACTTTGATTTCACTGATTACCCAATGTGGACTCCACTAAAAGTTCATCACGGTTGGATTTATCCTACCTCACCAATTGAACAAATTCAATTACTTTGTCCAAATGACAAAAAACATTCCTTCAAAATTGAAAATTTTAGAATATTACAAATACAATCAGATTATAAAATGGAACCTGCGAACCCTTTCCCTTATCCACACTTTCATCTTAAGGAACTAGACCATTCTATTCTTCTACCTAGATCGTCTCTCGCTCTCACTTACGTCACACATGTTTTAATGAACTACTCCATACAGTCACCCGGAACATTTGAACCAAATATCTTTTAGTTAGTCCATTAGCATCTATTACCCCGAAACACTTTATAACCTTTAAATCACCAGCTGTTACCTTTTATTACAGTTTTACAACACCGCGAATTAATATCAACGAAAAGTCGTTTCCAACTCAAGCTTCTATCATTTATTGCCTTAATCTGATCTCCTCATACTCATGTTTCCTAATTGTACATACATAATTTTCCAGCTAAACATTAATAGTTTCCTCTTTATCTCGAAATCGCATATAAACATCATACCATTAGGCCAACAGTTTGCAAGTCAATAATAAATGAAAAATTGTTTCTCTAATACAAAACATTACCTAAATTCAAACACTTCAGACACGTCACAAAATTATATAATCCTTGAACTTTCTTTCAGCATGATTCGATCACCAAAAGAACCCAAATGTAATTTACCGGGACCTCTCGACGGTTTTCGCCCACAAAACTATCCTGTGATGTACAGTTACCTTTTGAATTGTTCATGCTTAGTGATGCATCCTTGGATACTGCTTTTATATTTCGAGCGAGTCTCAAAAGGACGCATTCGCCCCTTTTGTTACGAAGCAATACCTAATGCTAATAAACAAAAATATGATTGTATGCCCGATTGGCATTCCATCACAAAAATGGAAAAAATTAATTTGAATTGTGAAATCTGCAGAGACGAAATTTTGTACCTTCGTTGTCAATCATATGACTTTTTAGAATGCATTAAACAGTTTTTAATAAACGAAGAAATAATAGAGAAAGGAAATGAAGTAGAAGTAACCTCACAATCGCAAGCCTAATTCTTACTACATTTTTTTTCATCATTCTATTCAGCCTACGTTTTAATACTAGAAAAACGATTAATCATTTTTCAAACTGACCCTGTAAACGAATAATTGGATAAAAAATATGTACAATTGTTTTTCTAACTTGCCGGCATCCAGTGGAAAGCAACAAATAAATTATAACTCTCTACTTTCTCCCGACAAACAACAAATAACAATGAAGGACACCGATTATGATCATACGATTTCTTCTTATCATGTATTATTTTCACGACGATTTGCAAATATTGTTTTTCCTTGAACCACAACGACAATTAAAAAAAAAAGTGAAATAAGAAACAGACAAAAAAAGACGAAAGATAGTGAAAGAAGGGAGAGGTGGCCTTCTTCTTCTTTTCCCTTTTTTGAAGGGTCTTTTAACAGCGCAACGCAAATATTTTTAACAAAATCAGTTTCGTCTTGCAACTCTCATGCCACAATAAATCTAAAAAATTCTCTAAAAATGTTTTCTTTATTTACAGATAACATGGCAGTGTCAAGCCAGAAACGCAATATTACAGTTACCAATAGCACGACACAGACCCTACGTGAGATTAGTATAGAATATAATTTTACTAAACCAGCTAATCATATAGATTCATTGGATACATTACCGTCATTAACCCTGTTCCAAGCTGAGTGCACTATAGAGAAAGGAAACTGAAAATATGTTCCTTTAGGTGAACTAGCTGCTAGCAGGAAAGCTGCACAACAAAATGCGGCTCAACTTGTATTAAGAGAATTACGAGTTCAATAAAAAGTTCAATGAAAGGTTTAAAAGGAGAACTCATTATAATTTCATCACGATGGTGATTGATTTTTCAACTATTATTATATATGTATGGTTATGGGTTATGATTATTATATATGTGTGATTACGGAATTCTCAATTTACTGTTACTATATATTCATGCTTGTGGGATATGATTATTATATATGTATCGTTACAAATCTTTGACTACTATATGCATAGTTATGAAGAAAGAAAAAAAGAAAAAAAAAAGAAAAAAAAGTTTTATCGAATTGTAATACCAGTACAAATGCACCGAGCCTATGATTGAAGGTTAATTAGACTCTTTATATGCCACGCGCTCCATTACCATGATGCAACTCCATTAATATTGCAAATTCTTCAATTGAACCATCCTCAATTCTCTTTTTATTTCAATAAACAGATCTATTGAATGTTTCTGACTATTTCCTCATCCCTTAGTTAGATCCTTCCAATCTTGAATGAAACAAGGACCTTTGAGAATTGAAGGGGAGATGTGATGCTGGACGTAACAGTAACTTTAAGAAAATAACGAAAAAGTCGAATTTTTCCGATTTTTTGAAATTTAAAACTCACTTGGGGAGGGTTAAAAATACTTTTGTGACATAATCGCTCTGCAGGTATGAATCTACTTGCTTTGAACAATTTTTTTTATAATTCAAATTTTAAAAAAAATTTTTGGATTTCAAATTTTAAGAAGTGTGCAGTTTTTTATGATTCTCCGCTATATCTACGAAACGGAAACAGAATGATTTTTTATGAGACCATATGGGAGTGTTTTTAACTTCAAAAGATAGTTTTTACCGCTATTAGAACTTCGAGCCACGAACTTTTTTTTCGATACCCCCTGATGAAGAACCATGGACAGTTTTAGCGTCAGATATAATGGGCCCGTTACCGATGCCAAAGTCGAGAAATCAGTACATTCTTGTCTTAGTGCATATGCTTACTGAATGGGTAGAAATAATAGCAGTTAAAAATTAATTAGCATCAGCAGTTGAAGAAGAATTTCATGAAGGTACAGTTTCGAAATGGGGAACGCTAGGATTTTATCTACAGATATTGGTAAGGAATACGTAAATAAATTCATGAAAAACTTAACGAAAGCATTTGATATTAGATATTTAAAAACTCCTAACTATCATGCACAAGTAGATCCAACACAACGATGTAATAGATTAATGAAAACAGCAATAGAAGCATATTTATAGAAAGATCATAAATTATGGTTGATCAACCGATACATATTGTCGGAATTGGTAATGATTGTAAAATAAATAAACGAGAGGAATTGATATTTATTTCATGTGTTCTATTTCATAAGACCTTACACCTAATTACATCTAAGTTTTAACATTAGTTTAATGATAATCTTACATTAGATTAACATTAGATTAACGTCAGTTTAACATTATTTTAACATTACTCTAACGTTATTTTCACCATAGTTGAAGCTTACCTTAACGTTACTAGTACGTTAGTTCAACATTAGTTCAACTTAATTATATATGTGTATTATCAATCCAACTGTTGTCCGAACTGTCAAAGCCAAGCTACTTCACATAGACTTTATTACCACGGATCTTGATGACCTTCTCAATAAGAAAAATGTCTGAAAACTTGACTTTTGAAACTTCTTGTTCACGAAAGCCTTCGAAAATCGGTTAATTCTGATAGTGCTTGAGTTGGCATATAAGTGGTTTGGTTGCCATGACCTGATCGATAGTGAATATTTCAGTTGACCAATTGGGGGCGTATTCTTTCTCGAAAACGTTCTTATACTTTCTGATACTCTAGTAACATATTATAAGTCATTGAAAAATCCAAAAAGGTAATCCTGTTCATACTTTCAATACCTTCTCTTCTTATAAATATAGTTTCTGCGAAACAACGTCTATAATAGTTCGATTCAGTGTGTAAGACTTCGACTTCATCATATTTTATGAAATCAGAATCGTATAAGATTACGTAACATTGATCCAAAGTATCAAGTTTATCTTCATCTAGTTTGAAGATTTTATCTATTTTGTTATCGACTCTAAAAACAGTCTTGATTTCATAATCATTCAGGAGCCTATTGATGTTGTTAGAAATACAGCCAAGAAACGGGATTAGGACAATTTCTTTCTTTACAATTATTATGCTGGCATTATTATTGGTTACACCATCGTTGCCATCAAGGAGGTTGCACTTAGATTCCAACTCATTTAGCAATTTTCCTATGTGTTTTTCGGTAAAATGGGTGGGGGAGTTCTTATAATTAAGATATTTTCTGATTAAATTTAGAATTCTAGTGTGAAATAAAGGTTTAAATGAAAAATGGCAGCATCGACTGGAATTTTAATAATTCCTATTTTGTGTTGAATCGGATGGTTGGATGAAAAATCGAGGTCTCGAAACGTAACACTAATTTTTATCTGAAAATTCAATTTTCGAAACTTTTTCATGGTCTGGAAGTCCTCGAAGTAAATTTCAATTTTCCACATTCATTGGTTTCTCTCAGATGTCAATGAAAAAGAAGACAATATCATCTCACATAGTCTTTATATATTAAATAAGAAAAGCCCTTCAAACAACCACCACAGGCTCCCCCTGGGAGCAACTGACATCCAGGAAAATGACACGGGCTCCCAGAAGAACCACAGTAAATCACACTCATGGCCACGCCTCACAACCGTAGGATGGGTGAACACATGGTACAGTGGAATCACGATGAAGGGCCGGCAAATGATTGGCCTTGACATTTTTGTGGCACGCGGGTATGGCTTCGAGGTTACGAACCAGTGATGGTTTCGCACCTCCAAGAGCACCGATGACAAGAACAATCATTCTAGCCGAACATTCTTTGTACTCTCCCAGCAACTCCCGTATAAGGTCACGATACCTCTCCACCTTTTCTTTCTCCTTGACTATGATCTTGGCGTCAGCCAGAGCCGAGAATTCAATCACGAACATCATTCGTTTGTCTTTGTCAAGAAGTACGATGTCAGGCCTCAAGTGTCCTGAAATCTAAGTTCTAGTTAATTTTGCATAACTCGTTTTCGACAATTGACTCTATCTCTCTGACAGAGATTTGGCAGGGCAGGGTCGCGGTTAAAATCATAAGAGCGACAGAGATGGTAATAAATCGCTGTTAGGGCCGCATTGTGCCCGTGGAAAAACGTCGTTCCCGCGTGAGTGAAGCACCCGGATAGTATGTGTCATAGGTGCTCAGAATGTGCATGACACGCTATGCACCTGCCGCTGGGAACTCCTTCACGTAAGATGCAGCTAGGGTATACTAAGGTTGAAATAACACCGTCCTGACACGCGAAAATAAAATCCTCTGTGTCTGAATTGAGTCCCGATGATTTAAGGAAAGCAAACGTTAACTTTGTCAACAAGGACTGATCGTTTACATTTCTGTGAAAGTTTCCGTGAATGTTTTTGTCATGGAGCTGTTCGAGGAAGTTGTTCACCTCTACTTTCTTCACTCGGGCTTTCAGAAGTTGGGCATCCAGATGGAGTTATGCACGTTCATCACTTATGATGTTAAGATCCAAGAAAAAGGTCTTGGCCGCCTGCTCCGCGGCTTTGTATAGGAACGCTCCTTTGCCAATCATCTTGTGGTTCCTGATCATCGTCAGGAGAGGATCTCTCCCATATTTCACGATGTGAGCTGTACCCAAGATACTGCGGTCATAAAGACACTGGATATTTAGAAGTCCGCGTTTTCCTTTACGGCGTGGGATATATAAGCGCAGAACAGACGAGTTGATAAGCAAGCTCTTCTGCGTATGAATAATCTTGCGTGTGGCGATATTGAGGGCCGTAAACTCGTGCATCGACCATGGAAACACCCTAAATGAGTGGAGAAGAACGGGGACAGCAAACATGTTAGTTGCAGATACCTTGTTTAACGCCGACAGTTTGGAAAACCAAATCTGTCAGAGGAGACGTTCACATCAACTTCAGAGAGCCTCCATTACTGATGTTATGTTCTGAATGCGGCTCTCTGGCATGTCTAGGTATAGTTAAGTGTCCCCAGCGAAAAGTTGTCTTATAGTGCTCGTCTCCACGAGTTCAGGCTCATCGCTAACGCAAGCTAGTCGTCCTCGCTTCAATTGAATATTGGCACATTTGTCCAATCCAAAGTTCATGTCATGTTCTCGTGTGTATGAAAAATATGAGTGACCTTATGCTCGCGATGATTAGATCCGCAGTGGAGGTCCTCACGAGAATTGCGTAGTGCAAGAGATAATGGCAAGAGTTTGATGCAAAAGAGGGCTCATGGTGCCACAATGAAAGACGCTCTTTTGAGAGGTGACTCTTTTAGTTGTCTCACGATGTTTTCTGGAAGAGATAGTAAATCTGGTTTTCCAGAGGGGCATCAATCTCTCTATGCATCCCACTGTGTGTAGATGAATCTTTAAGCTTTTTAACAGACTGATTATAAGTTAATGGGATGTTGAATCGGAAGCTTCAATCCAGGCCATCGGCAGATAGCGATTGTAGGCTACAGCATCTTTGCAGACGCTTCTGTCGAATAGCAGGTTTTTCCGACAGCCTGCTGCGCCTCTTTTCGATCCACGCTGTTCGTGGATCTCTCTCCACCCACGTCCGATTGTCCGAATAATCCTGTTGTTCAGGATCGCTGCGAAGATTCTATAGAGCGTCTTCAGAAAAGATATTGGCCTGTAGTTCCTTGGGTTTGATAAGTCGCCTTTCTTCGGTAGGAGTACAGTGCATTCTAACACCAGCCACTGCGGAATGGGCATCTCCGACTTTAAATATGAGGTAAAGATCCGGACCAGATGTTAATGTGTAGAAGTAATTTTCTTCCACCAGAAGTTCTCGACATCATCCGGTCCGGCAGCGGAGAATTTGTTTGTGCCCCTCATTGCTTTCTTCACTTCTTCGGCAGTGATTGTTGGACATTGTTCCTTGGATGTTATGAAGTTATTGCACAGCTCCTTGAAACGCATTATCTTCTCAGTGTCTTCATGTAGTGGGTGTTGAATCTCGTAAATTTCTCTCCAAAAAGTCTCGATCTGCTCGGACGTAGGCGGATTATTGACAGAAACAGGGAGATGGTTGAAGAGGCGCGATGGGTCAGCGAGAAACTGTTATTTGCCCCTGACCCATCCCTCCCTCTCCTCTACTTTCTCCTGGCGTCGAATAACACCTATATTTTGTAAACAATGTGCTGCTTGATATTCAGCAGCTTTGACTTGTTCAATGTATGATGGTGGATTCTCAGTTCGTGAGCAAACTTTTGGACTCTTACCGTAAAAGTCTTACCAGATGTTATGTAGTCGATCATACACTGAATGCGGGATATGTTTTATCTAGCCCAGCCAATTTCTTGTTTAGTTGATGTAAGCACCTTTTGGTCTTTTGATCTGTCGTCGGCTTCATCCTTCGATTTGAATCGGCCAAAGCTCTCGCCACATCATACACTGAACAAGTGATGATTCAGAGGTCAGAGTTCTCCGTGAGATCTTCCCGAAGGGCGTCATCCATTTTAGCAAGATTTTGCGGCTCAGGAGGAACCTGGATATTGATGTTTCTCCTTGTCCTGAAACCGTCGTCATCTCTCGGGGAGAGTGCTGGCATCGTAGCAATCCGGCAAGTCATCTCTGAGCCGATCCGTCCACTTAAGACGTCGACTATCTCGCCGATCTGTCATCGTGTTCCATCCAAATTATTTGCAGCATCCCGAACTCTAGGGCGAACGGCACTGTTTGCCGACCCATTGTCGGGTGCTCTGCGCGTTCGATGATTTTGAACCGCATTCACATCTAGGTTTGAAATCGCAATTGCCGTCAGAGGTGAATTTGTAACCAATACCAGGAGGTCCACGATTTGCGGAAGCAGCTCGATTTTAGAGGATGTGTCTGGAAACGTCAACATTCATTTCAATACTGACGTTATAGTCAGCTGGTGTCTCTCAATATTTGATCTGAGCTTCCCGCTATTATTCGATGATGAAAATAATTTAATTATTGTGTCTTGGATTACCTGCTCCTTGAGCCGCTGTGAGTAGACGAAGGCGGTCAAACAGCTCGGTAGGATGATCTCAGTAAATGTATTCTGGCCTTGAATCATTGCTTGCCTTCAAAAATGGAGGTAATCAACTCACTAATCGTTCCTGTTTTTTGTAATGGACCTCCACTTGTCGATGATCTTTTACGTGGAAAAAGTTTCGTTATAATATTATTATACTTTAGAGTAGTGTTTGAGGGAATGGGTTCAGATGAACTATAGTTCTAATTATGGGCATTTTTGAAAATAAAATTTTCATTATAGTTGTTCAAAGCATCACGGCTTATGTCAGTTTTATTAGGTTTTTTTAAAACAAGATTTGAAACAAACCAGTACTTTTTTCGATACAGTTTTGCATCAATCCTGATATATTGACTTTCAAAGTTAATGGGTGTATCACCAATTATGAATGTTCCATCTTTGACTTTTCGTTCATCGTAAACCATATCCGAATATTGTTTTTTATTTTTATTTAGTATTCCGAAGAATTTGCTTGTCAACTTGTCATAATTTTCAGTCTGTCATTTTCTTGTTCTTCAACCATAGTTTTATCATATTCTTGATCATCAACAGCAGTTGTGGAAGAGAGATTCTCATTTTCTTTTCCATCTTTTTCCTCTTCTCTTTTTTTCAATTCTATCTTTCATAAAATTAATTTTTTTCGTAGATATATCAGATGCGTTTACCAATTTTCATAATGGTGTGACCATTATAGATGTATATAGCTACCTCCATATAAATTGCCATTTTAATCGATTACAACAAATCCATATTTGTCTGTATTCCAGCATGCTGAGCACAAATCTCGAAACTAAGTGTACATCATGTCCGTATTTATACGATCTACATACATGTATTTGGGATTTATCTTATCTTGACGAAAAAGAATTAACAAATTAACATTATCTCGATGCTTAGGATTGCGGGCATATGTCACAAGCGATATCATCAAAAATAGAAATAGTGTTGGGTTTAGCTTCCCTAGGTGCAACTACTTGTTCATAACAACTAAATGTAAAGTACTCTACGTCATACCTGTATACATCATTCATGACTTTTTCCAAGAGCTTATACTAGGGTTGTTGAAGTGACTTTGACTCCGACTACTGTCGAACCTATAAATACAGTCATTATACAGATCTCAAGCAGCCGTATATCAACCTGCGTGAAGTTCACAATGCTTCTACAAGGTGGGAAGACATCTAAGAAGCATCACAGTAAAGGCTTATTAATAGCATATTGTGCGACTCGTAGTAGGAGGAGAAGATAACGAGAGCGTAGAGTTTGCCGCGTGAGCGTAGATGCTTAGGATGCTTAGGAATGCGGGCATATGTCACAAGCGATATCATCAAAAATAAAAATAGTGTTGGGTTTAGCTTCCCTTGGTGCAACTACTTGTTCATAACAACTAAATATAAAGTACTCTACGTCATTGACATCATTCATCACTTTTTCCAAGAACTTATACTAGGGTTGTTGAAGTGACTTTGACTTCGACTGCTGTCAAACCTATAAATACAGCCATCATACAGACCTCAAGGCAGCCGTATATCAACCTGCGTAAAGTTCACAATGCTTCTACAAGGTGGGAAGACATCTAAGAAGCATCACGGTAAAAGCTTATTAATAGCATATTGTGCGACTCGTAGGAGAAGGAGAAGATAACGAGAGAGTAGAGTTTGCCGCGCGAGCGTAGCAAGCGCGGTAACACGCTCGAGGACTCTTCTCCTTCGACCACTAGTCGCACAGAATATTTTATTCACCTACCGCGATATATATCTCATTACGCGTCCCTGTTGAAAGGGGGAAGATAATAGCTCACCTGATTGATTGACGCAAATATAGCCCTCAGAGTTCTCCTGAAGTTTTAATTTTAAGGTTATGGCAAAATAACAGTGTTGAGCAGTGTTGCCAACATAGTCTGCATCCCAAAAGTTTATTGATAGTGAAGTAATGAATCAAGTAATGGATGAATGAATGTAGTAATGAAATTTCATTACTGTGCTAGTGGGAAAACATGTTGATTACTTATGCTAATCGTCAACAATCAGGTAATTTATTATTTCTCCCACTCGAAACAGGGTCGGGAAATGAGATATCACTCGCGGGTGTTGAATAAATAACATTATCAATAAGCTACCTTTCAAGGTACATGTACCAGGCTACCAGTACTGTGGACCTGGTACTAAGTTAGGTAATAGATTAGATCGAGGTGATCCAGGTATAAATCCGCTGGGTATGGCATGCAAGGAGTACGACATTGCCTATTGAAAAAAACGTGAAAACGCAAAAGTGGGAAACACTGCAAATAAAACTCTAGCTGACGAAGCGTGGAAACGTGTTCTTTTTAAAGTTTTTGGTTATTGTGAAAGGACAGCTACATTAGTTATAAGTAACGTCATGAATGCTAAATCAGAACTAGGTATGGGATTTAACAAGAGGAAGAAGAAGAATATTTTGGGGAAATTTAAATTAAACTTACTATTGTACTTTGACAGTTTGAGTAAACTTCAACCACTCTCCGAACTCGCCAAATACCTAGAGGGTGCTGGTAGCTTCATAAAATATAATCATTATAGGTATCATGACTATGATACATTTCAGTGTGGTCATTTGTGTCCTTAATTTCTATGTTACAGTGAAGAGAAAATAATACTCTATGTAAGCGCAAGTAATTGCTTGCAAGTAATCAGTATACAGAAAGTCATCATCATGGGTGAATCGTTCATTCTGACTATATCAGGCAACTCTTCTAGGGTAGAGGCCAGATATGTTCCACCAATAGAACTCTTACCAAATAAGAATTATACCCTCGCTCTTATTGAATTACTCACATTTAATTCAATTTCTAACATTGATGTAGGCAATGATGAATTGATGAACGGGGACTTTTCTGTTGTAACAGTACCGGCCAGCGGTGATGAAATTGAGAAATATGATCAAAAAAATGTAGAAACTAGTGGTACAATAGTACATATTAGGCCTAAAAACAATACCTTGCGTAGTGAAATGAAGAGCAATCGCAAGGTTGATTCTAAAAAGAAAAATTATATTGCTCAACTGTTCGGATTCACATCACATATTTTCGAAGCTAATAAGACTCATATATTTGATCTGTCAGTAGCCATTCTAATGTTCAATGCTCTCGGAGTTGAGTGTAATATCACTACTAGAGCATATATTAACAATCGCAAAGTGCATACAATTCATGAATTCTTGCCGACTATTTCACCAGGATATGAGATCATTGAAGTACCATCACATGTCATTAACTTTCCGATCTTCGTGAAGAAAGTACATAATATTCAGCTGAGTATAGTCGGTCAAGACGGAAACTTGGTGAATTTTCACGGAGAAACTATCACTATTTTATTACACTTCAAATCCAAGTAATGGGTGTTTTCATATTCATAAAGCTGGTGGAAGTTATATCAGCAAGCCACCGTCCAATAAAGCAGTCAGTCTTCAATCAGTTCGCAAGAGATTAACATCTCAGAACGTGCTCTTCCTGGAGCAGCTAGGTCTCGGAATGATACCTTTTCCAGAAAGAAGAAGAAGAAAAATGGAAAAAACCACCAATAATTTATCTATATTTTCTGCTGGCCGCTGCTACAAAAATGGAAGAAATATAAAACATTCCAACTCCAGTTAATCATGATGAATCTACAGCACACAATGAGGTTCATGCTCATCAACCTTATGCTTCATCATCATTTAATAACAGTGATGAGATTCGAATTGCATTTCAACATCAGGATTCATGCATTGTGCCTAGCAAAAGTTCATTACACATACTTGGAAGACTGGTGAAAGCAGATGGAACTACGGCTGCAACAAGTGCAAATCTACTTGGTAACGCCATTTGCTTTTCATTTGATGAAATTCGCTATGAGCTCAATGGTATTGAAATTGACTGATGCAAAAGTGTCGGCCATAATAGTACTATGAAAGGTTACGTTTCTTCAAGTCCTAATCAGCTTAATTCTGCTGAGAATGCAGACTGACATAGCGTAGATGTAAATGCCAGAATGACAAATGAAGGTGGCCGCTTTGATATAACTCTACAACTCGGGATGATCCTCAGACTCACTGAAGATTATCGAAAGATTATTGTATATGGTAAAGATGAACATGTATTAACAAGATCGCGCACAGGCTTGATGCCATTATTTAACCTGTGGTAGGAGATCCTAAAGAATTTGAAATTCTGCTGCAAGAAGTGGACTGGATGGCACCCTATTAATTAGCAACAGATCTTTAGAAGCCACAACGTTAAAGTTAAGTTACAATGTTTCAAGATTATGAAAGATCCACTTATATCATAGAGTTTTCGATTCCGAGAAACGTATGAATATCCTCTATCTTAACTCATCTAGAATTACCTTTTAGGTTATATGAGGTCTTATTTTTAGTAGCGTGTAATAGTGTGAGAGTGAAAGAAATAGACTGCGGAAAAACTGCTCTTGATCTCATTCACTCTTATGGGCTTTTCAGCTTACATGCAAAGGTGTTAAAGCACCTTCAGATCGATCTGATTTTGCGGAAGTGTTTTTGGGGTGGATTAGAGGGTTCACTCTTTATTTCTTACTCTGATTACTTTCCTTTATCATCGAAATTTGAATAAAAAATTTTTTACCCTTGATACTACTCCGGATCCCATTGTCTTTATCTATTTTGCTTAGAATCTAGATGAATGCGAATCATATGATTTCTGCGAATTGAGAATGATAAAATTGAGTGATATTAGGAGCTTCAGTTACGAAGATCTAGCCAAAGCAGGAGTATTGACTCATTGTTGATTCTAAGATATATTTACAAAATATTATTAAACGAAGATTATTTAAGAGAACAATCAAATAGTAAAATTTATGTTACTAATCTCAATGTTTTCTGATAGGAAATAATATGTTGATAATCATCGATTTATTAGTAGCAGATCCGTGCGTATAACCACGTTAAAATTGATGGAAAAAGGATTTATATCTTGAAGTAAGTATCAAAAACAGATAATAATTATATTGCATCAGAAATAAAGGAATCAACCCATTTTTAGTAAACTAGGGATACCAAGGAGTCTAGAAAATCTTCATGGATGTGATATTAGAAAATTTGATCGAAAATCGGATGAGCAATTTCTAGAGGGCTTCTATTTTGTATTTTCATCTTGAGCATTAGTGTTTCATGAATAATTTGTTTATCATACCAAGTACTAGAACCTTATTCCCCTACGTTTGAATAGTCCAAATAGATAAGCAAAAGGCTCTTGAATTATTTTTTTCAGCGGAAGTAAATCGTGTCAATGAGTACCTCAACAACCACCTACAAGTAGAAAAATATATCCGACAAAAAATAAACTTGATTCATACAAAAAAAAAGAAAAATGAAGAAGGCTCAAAAGTAAATTGCACAATAAAACCAAAATTTTATAATATTAGAAGGGTCTCAATATTGTGATCAAAGAAGCGAAATCAAAAAATGAGAATGAGTCGGGGAAATCTACGTTCTTCCAAAGAGGAGGATAGAACGGGAAAAGGCAGTTAGTCAGGCGGAGAAGCAGCTTGCGAAGATTTGAATTTAACAATCATCATGTGTTGGATGATTTGGAGAAAAGAACAAAAGTGATTATGGAGGAAGGAAGAAGACATAGAGAGAAGCAAACGATGGAGAAAGAAAAAGCCTTGCAGAAAAGACTGACTACCATAGAGACAAGTATCAATCGATGTCTGAAACTCACAACAAACGCCACACAGAGTCTGGAAGAGTGGAGCAGCAGAATCGAAGGCCACATAGATCGCATAGAGGGACAGCAGAATATAATAGCTGAGGTCATTTCCGAGAATTTCAACTCGATATCTCCAGAGCTGGATGAAGGTGTGTGGGGGCCCGGGGCAAGAAAAAGTGGAGGCCCTTCCAATTAATAAATATCTATTGGTAATTCATTCTTACGTTCCAAAAACAAATTTACACTATTAAAATACATTTTTTCTGTCATTTTTTGAAAATATTTATTGCAATTGATAGTTTAGTACATTTAAGTGAATGACACTTTATGCGGTTTCTTAGAGGCAAAATCATTAATGATCTCTCCGAAGTCCATTTCTCGTAGTAAATCACACTCTATACTGAGCAATGACAAATGTTCAAGACGTTTTTGTGTCATCGTCATACGTAGCCTATTTTTAATAATTTTCATTTTGGAAAATGATCATTCTCCGCTGCAATTAGCCACCATCAATACCAAGTACATTCTCAATGTAATCTCAATGTTGGGAAATGCAGCGCTTAAGTTGTTATCCATCAAAATCCTATAGAAGAACATTTCTTCTGGTTCACTGTCGACATCGTAGTCCTTCTTGAAAGCATCTATTAATGCTACAAATTGGACCAAATCATTCCCGTGAACGAAGCGCTCCATAGATATATTACAGATAGAGTACTCGTAGGCATGCTATAGGCGCGCGCATGATTTAATAAATACATAGTCTAGCCACGCGCAAGTAAAAAAAACAGAGCGAATCAGAACCCAACGCTTAGTTTCTTCATCTTGAATAAGTAAGGCGGCAAATGTGAGTGATTTTGAAATGTAAAATGTTAAAATTGACAAAAGTTGACAAAAAGTGGCATTTGTGTGTCAAATAAAATGAAATTGAAGTCAAGTGGGAAAGTACTGAATAAATAAAATTATACAATGCAGTGTCCACGACATACAAAATGATAATTATTATATTTTATTTATTCAAAAATACTTTTCTTCAATTTTGTAGGGAAATGTGATCGAAAGATATTAAATATTTATTTATAATTATCGATACTCTTGTTCACTCTTGCTTTTTACAATTTGTATCACGTTCGTAATATAAATTCATATATGACGGGTGGACCATTTTTTGAAAGTGAGGTTTTTTTGTTTGAAATTCCTCAAAAATTCTAATACACTTTGAGTTAAAAAGATTTCTTCCAACTTTGTCTACTGGCGCAAAGAAAGAGAGAGATAGAAATACCAACGTGATTCTCTTTCTCTTTTTATCCGCAGTACGCCTCCCACCTATAGGCATGCCTACTCTATCTGTAATATATCTATAGTGAAAACTTGAATATAGATTTTAGATTCCATCACTGAATATAAATTTTATATAGAATGAAAATATTTCTAGTTTGGATATATACTTGCCCCGCCGTAAATCCGGCCCTGGATATCTTATTTCGTGTGGATATAAGTTGTTTGAAAAAAAATTCTGACGTTGCTTCAGTTTTAATTTCTTCGGTAAGACTTTTGTGCAAATTTCCACCCAAATTATGTATACAAACGTAAGTTACTGTTTACTTTTGCATTTCCCAAAGTTTCAGAGCAATATTTTATTTACAGGAAGGGTTAATCGTTCCAAAAATGAAGATTAAAACTCGAGCATTAGTTTGGTCACGTGACTCCTGTTAGACATGCCTTTAATATAAAACATTGGGATCCAATACTCACCAAAACCTTTTTTTGACAAGGATGGAAAGCGAGTTCCTGATAGACCTGTTCCGGAAAAAGCTGAAAGACCTGTCCAGCGCCACTTCAAGACATCAGAAATTTTGTGAAGGTGGGAAGTGATTTCACAGGAAGACTTGTTCTGGAAAGACCTGTCTGATGGTGCCTCAAATCATCACATATTCATTTCTAGCTAGAAAGAGATTCCCTGGGAAGACTTGTCCAATACATCTAGAGCACGAGAATCTGAATGATTGAATTAATAATTGAAGTTCACTCATGCCTTAACCAAAACTATTGCGGGTTGGGGATGTTCGCAAAAGCCTCTTGTCCTTTAGAAAGAGATGTCCCGGATCGCATTTAATGTGTAGACTTTGACTTTCGTTCTTGAAAAGAGATTTCCTGGAAGAGCATTGCCTTTGGAATGTGATTTTCGAGGATAACTGGTGCCTTGAGACGTAATGTCCTGGAATTACTTATCCATCATCATGGAGTGCACTGAGTTGTTTGAGGAATCAGTGGAGCCAACCAATTTGATGACGTGGAAAATTCGTTCATCTCCAATAGCACAAGATTGACAAATTCTTCACATTTCTCGAGGCTATTCAATATCGGTGTCAATGCATGTTGGTTTCGAAGGGATGTCTGAACATCGTCGTCCAGTACATGGACTTGGTGAGAAAATCAGTGGGGTGAACCACTTTGATGATTGTCGAAATTGTTTGATTTCCCTAAATGAGAGGTGGAAGAAAATTCCCAGCATCTTTCGAGGTAAGTTCCGTCTATTTTCAATATTATTTATTTAAGTTAGCAGAAAAGCAATAATAAAAAAGTTTAAAACAACTGAGGACTCTTTAACATCCCTAGTAAAGAGAGGCCTTTTAACTTGATTAAGTTTAATGTGGATAAATTCAAAATCGTATTGTTATAAATTATTGCTGTTCTGTGGTTAAATAGACAAGCAACAATTACAAAATTTTGACCAAGTACAGACTATTGAACACCCCAAATAAATAGAGTTGAAGATGTTTTGAATTTGTTTAAGTTTGATGCCGAAATCTATTTGGTGATAATTTGTTGCAACTGTTAATTTAAATGGGCAAACAATAATTATATAGTTAGCAAAACCTTATGAAAGTCAAAACCCCGTAGTATGAGGAGTATAGATTTTGACACTTTGATTTATTTGTGAAAAAAAGTTTTCTTTTTATTTGAAACGGATGACTAACAAAAATTTTCCTTTTCACTTTTTTGAGAAATTACTTGAATCATCGTAGCGGTTGGTCCCGCTTATTTTCTTCATGACCCAGGGGATGACATTCTGAAATCCTCACGAAACGACCCTCACACTGACATCGATCCGAATTTTCCTTGAGGTGCGAAAGACATTATTTTCCATCCCCTTTTTGGGGAGATCGAAGACTCTCTGCAGTTTTCAGTGTGGTTTTACCCTATAGTCATTTTAACAACGTAATGACCAAAGAAGTGATGTTATAACATTTCATTAGTTCCAACCACTCTAATTATACAGGGTGCCCCACCACCTATTCAACCCCTTGTACTGTGTGATAGTGCACAAAAAAATAAACAAAAAAGTTCCCTAGCAAAATTTTGTACGAAGCTTAGCTTAGACACAAAAAAAGCTTCAAACTTGACCTTATCATCCAATGAGGAGCCATATTTAGCGACCACTTGCACGTGTCTCAAGCGTTAAGATAGTCTGTGTCTTTTGGCGATACCCTTCAACTCCCGTATTAGGTAAATCCCCGTCTAGTCGTCGCACAAACCAAGCAAACATTCTCTCTTTAAAATTTGTTAGCAAGATTAAACTAACAAAAAACCTTTTCTAACAACAGCAATCACCTTTTTTAATTTCTCGCAAAGTTTCTGTTACATAACTTGTAACAAAACTGACAAAAAAACTGAACATTTGCGAAACGCAGCAAAAACTCTTTCTTGAAAACTCGTTAGCAAGATGAATAAAGCAAAATACGTTTTCTAACAAGAAAGGTCACTCTTTTCAATTCCTTGCAGACTTTCTGTTACATAATCAGCAACAGAACTAACAAAAAACTTAACATTCGCGAAATCAAGCAAACATTCTTCCTTAAAAGTTTATTAGAATGATTAAAATAACATAACACCTTTTCTAACAGCATAGGCCACTCTTTTCGATTCCTTGCAGACCTTCTGTTACATAATTAGCAATAAAACTAATAAAAAACTGAACATTCACTAAAGCAAGCAAACATTTTTCTTACAGGTGTTTCGGGTTTCAATCGTGTGCAAAACTACGAATCTTGCCGACGTTTCGTGAACATTGCAGTTTACTTCTTCAGGGCTAACCTGAA